>CM077080.1:218322952-218885213 GCA_039513925.1 Platanthera zijinensis | reverse complement strand
TTAGACACAGGGACTACTCAGGTCCCGTGATACTCCTATGTGGATAAATTCTTAACGTGATCAGATTATGACATTCGCCCACGAATCCTTACCTGGAACACTAAACTAGCTCTGATACAAAATTATAACAATTCCTCTGTAATGACCGTATAATATATGAGGTGACTCCACAACTTTAGCATTATAAGATGATACAAAACTGCCCAACTCAAACTCAGATTAAAAACAGCGAAATAAATAACAACACTAGAAGTTATCTACCATCATAAGAGTATCAAAATGGCCTTAAGGCCTTACAACATACATGAGCCCAAAAATTGAAACAATAAACATAATACGTGCATTAGCACTCCTAGGCTACCTCGACACGCAAGCCGGATTCATAGTGCACTAAGCATAACATTCACCCAAACAGAGCTACCAAACAAAGATATCACTTCATGAGGCTTAGGCCTTTTTGGCCAGCGAGCTTGCTCCCGCGTGCAAACCCTGCCTTTAAAAAAAATTGGTTGGTAACGTGGGTCAACAAAGGCTGACCTCAACTATGTAACCAAAATATCTCCTCCCAGCCGTCCCTAGTGGACCCCCGAGGCACTCCATCACTCTGCAGGTCAGCACTTGGTATGCAAATATAACATGAATATAGAAAACAGTAAAACAGGTTGGATGTCGCATATAACAAACATGTTTCTAAGTTGAGCATATAAAAAAGGGGCCTACAATGCAACATGTATGCAAACCTGGGCTTCGCCCAAAGCACCCTATAGCGTATGAATCTAGCACATCATCACGCATCAATAATCGGGTACTGCCAATTTTCCCTTCGACGTTCAAGCCGCAAACACATGGGTATTTCTATTTTACCAAAATGTTTACAAGCCGCCACACAGAAACTCTTGCCTAGGCCCCACCCGCTCGTGGGTCTCAAAACCCGGGCTTGCTACAAGCTCTAACTCCTCACGTCAGGATTCCGTCACACAACTAAACCGATGCTAAGAACCCTCACTAGACCCCACCCGCTCGTGGGTACATTGCACTGCTCGTCCAAAGCTTGACGTTCTCGACAGTTTCACAGAAGAGGACTTGTCTCGCGGGACACTCTCCACACATTACTGCATTTTACGGGCTAGCCAGCTGACCATAGAGACAAAGTCACGCCTTAGCACATCAAATCAAAAGCCTTTCCCGCCCTAATCCACCATTCGTGTCTCACACGAAAACAAGGGGGAACAATCATCACAAATTACATCTTGTCGCAAACAGATTTTTAGCATAATCCTTAGGCTTGTTATGCAACATCACCGAGTCGGACTAACGGTCGCGACTTCGGCTTCACCCACAATGCCTAATCAACTAACAGAGCAGATTTCTAATGCAATATCATGTCAAGGACGGACACAATCGACCCGATGGTTCCTCTGAACCATGACAACCTGAACCCCTCTCATTTGAGAGATCTGATGCCCAAATGCTTGAAAGAAAGCAGTAATAAACATGGATGTCATGCACACATCCTAAAGACAGAGAGGAGAAGTGTCGTTACCTTAGGACTCCTCTTCCTTGCCAAGGTAAACTTGATTTGCACGGATGAAAACGTGCGCCTTCAAGTCCACTCCAAAGATCTGACCTCGGATCGACGATCGGAGCCCCGAAGCTTCGTCAATGGCGGAGAAAGACTTTTTTCTTCCTCCTCCAAAATATTGCTCTCAAACCCTAACTCTCACTTCAAAAGAGAAGAGAATGAAGGTTTAGAACGTTTCAGCCCTTCATATGCCCCTTGGGCGGAGCATCCTGGGCCATAGGATCAAATCCTAAGAGAAAACGGACAGCCAAAATGCCAAACGACGGAACTGCTCCTGTCTGCTACCGCCAAGCGGTAATTACCTCCCGCGGTGCAGTAGGTTCCTGAGCCGTCGGTCCCGTTGGGAAGAAAATTTTTATCTCCAGTGTTAGCCTTACCACAGTGCGATAACCACTCAACGCTTTTCACTCAACGATTCTCGAGCTACCGCCGCGCGGTAGCATCCTACCGCCGTGCGGTACCACTCAATGCTCTCAACGCCTAGCTACTCAGTGCTCTCAATGCCGGGATTTGACGGAACAAAGCTATCGCCGGGCGATAGCTACCTATCGCCGCACAGTAGTTTCCAGAGGCTAAAGATATGAAAACAAACCGGGGTATTACAGCCCACACATCCATGCTTTGTGTCATTTAAAATATTTTCATTCGACTTCTTCAGTAGCTGTAATTATTCCTCTTAAACATTGGAGGTCTACTCACTCCTTATCCCTCAAGGAAGGCATGATTAGCATTGACCATCTACATCGGGATTTTACTCCTTTTCGAAGTAACCTCACTCTTATATTACTTATTGGATCTACTGGACAACCTTAGATGTGACGGCGTGAATAAGGTTTGCAAAGATTAGATAATAAAAATTTTTCTGAAACAAGGAGCAACTTTTTTGGAGCTATCATTAAGCGATAGAGAGATATCGCCGACAATATCCACTAAAACATTGTTCCTTGCTTCTGAAGATCGTATTGTGACACTAACACGTATTCAATCATTTATTCCACAGTAAGCACGTATGACTAAAATCAAACAAGTAGACATGATTTCATTGAATATACTAAATAGAGTTTACAAATTTCAAAACTAGATCTCCATGACGTCGGAGATCAGAGGTGGTGAATTGAACAACTCTAGGGGTTTTTATATCGACCCTCCTTTAGGACAGGTTAGCTCTCTCACTTATTTCCAAGAAGATCGACGAGCCTACTAGATCTCCTAGATCTATACGTCCTCCCAGGACGATTTCTATAGATTCCTCCCTGAAATCTGACGACCTCCCAGGTTGATTTCTCACGAACTCCTCCCAGGAATCTGATGACCTCCCAAGTCAATTTCCCACACTTAGAGCACAAAAGAAAACAAACACGAAGAAAGAAAATAAATTTAAGAAGATTTTTGCTCCCTCAAAAATATTTCTCTAGAGGCGATGAGTGATCGATGCTTTTGATTCTCGTGATTTGGAAACGCGGTCGTCTTCAGAATCTCGTTCTAACATTCCTTCTCTAGAGATATTCTTTATTTGTTTAAGGGGGAAAGAGTTCATCTCCTTGAATGGTCGCTCTCAGCAGCAGGGATGCCAATGAACTGCCTATAGACGTTCTAGGGTTCAAGCCCTGCCATCAGAAAAAGAAATCGATTTTATAACTTTTTAAAACGCTATTGTCGGCAATAAAGAGATACCGCCTCACAATATCCTAATTTAGTGAGTCGTCGCTAGCTGTCCCGCATTGGAAAGGAACAGTGGCAACCCTTTCCTAAATTACTACAACTAACACCAGCGATATTGATTTATTGTCGGGCTATAGAAGTTTCCTTTTATGGATTCCTGTGCATTCCAGCACTTTCTACGAATTGCTGACATGTCCACTTCCAGGCTATCACCCGCGATAATTCACTATCACCTGTGATAGTGCAAAAATTTGTCGTTCCTAAAAGCTTCACACTTGTAAAACTACACACTATACTCAAAGAATGTATGATCAAATATAACTTGGGATTTGATATTATCAAATTTGAGAGATGCAGAACGCATGTTCCAACACCAGACACGTTAAAATCTTGATCTTTGGCAAACTTGTTTTCAAAGAATACAACATCTCTGACTCTATCACTGTATTAGTGGATAAATCTAAAAACTCATCAACTGTATTGTCTTCTATACTACCTAGATATACACTGGTTATAGTTTTAGCTCCCTCTTGGATCTCTTCAGGTCTTGTATCCTTATGTAAGCAATACAATCTCAAGTCTTAAGAGTATCATATTTTAAAGAATGAACATGTTATAACTCATAAGGTGCAGAAGTAAGCTTAGATTGAGGGGATTAATTCGAAATGTGCTTTGCAGTTATGTTTGCTTCTCCATAATAGAAAGTGGCCATGCTAGCAGTAGGTAACATAGAATTTAATATTTTTTTGTTAAAGTTCAATTCTTCTGCTCAATAGCATCAATTGACTAGGGTGAGTAAGGTGTCGTGATTTCAAGTATTATACCCTCAGATGCACAAAATTTTCTGAACCCAGTTATAGTGTAATCTCCTCCTCAATCACATCTAAATCTCTTAATTTTCAAGTTTAATTGATTTTCAACTCCATTTAAAGATCTTAAATGTCTTGAATATTTTATCTTTCAATTTCAATAGATAAACGTGACAATATCTTGCAAAATTGTCTATGAATATTATTATATACTTTTTTCCACCTTTAATGACATTACCCCTTAAAATCATACATGTCAGAATGTATTAACTCAAGAAGCTGTGTACTCCAGACTGACTTAAAAGGTTTTTTGTGATCTTTTTTTTGTGCACACACCTCACATATATCAAATCAAATAGATATGTCTACAGAGATGTTATGATTCGTAACTAGATCACACATTCTCCTAGTCTATTGGATAATAACTTATAATCAATTAAATGTGAACTAACTTGATTAATGTTACATTGTTTAAATTAAGTCTATACATATCATTTATCATAAAATCGCATTCAAAATAATGTGAATTAACATTTAAGTTATTCTATCATTTAAGGTTGTAAATTACGTTCTAGCTATATCTATCAAATTCATAGTGATTAGATTTTTCATTAAAGAAGAAACTACTCTAATAAGTTTTGTATGGAACTACTCTAATAAGTTTTGCATGGACGCATATTTTTATGCTCGGGTGAGCATTTTTTATTTGGGCGCATATTTTTTGCCTGGGGGATCATTTTTCTTCCTAGACGTGCATTTTTTGCTCGGACGCATATTTGTCGCTCAAGCGCATTTTTCTCCCAGACACGCATTTTGCGCATGGACACGCGTTTTTCAGCCCGGGCATGCATCTTTTGCCTGGGTGTGCATTTTTCTTCCTGGCACACATATTTCGCCCGAGCGAACGTTTGTCCCTCAGGCGCACATTTGTCCCCGACGCACATTTTTCGGTCAGGCACACAATTTCCACCCAGCATTTCTGACTTTTTTTCAATTCCAACCTGCAGTCGAACCGCTTTTGTGCCTCAATTCTAATTCTACTAGCAGAATTTCGTCATTCAGTGGAACAAAAAAAATTAAAATTCAGCACAAATTAATTCCTACAAATATTTGTTTTGGTTGGAAAGCTAATTATATTCCGGAATTCCTAATAATTATGCGCACTGATCAAAAATAAAATGACAAAAAAATATAATTTAAAATTGTTTTATCATACAATCTTAATTTACTTATTAATCATTTGCTCTATCATGAAAATATTTAAATAGCAAATTTATTATTTCATGTCTTTCTTATCATCTTCATGTAGTCATTTTGCACGTCATGCCCCCATGGCATTACCTCAACATCCAAAGTCAACCCTCTATTTCTTTAAATTGCTATAAGCTCTCAAATCATGTTTTCTGCAACATAATGTCACGGACTTGTCCCCTTGATAATGTCGTGTGCGACTCTAGCTCCTTCCTGCGCCCCTTCGCAGCTAGCTAAGGCCGCACGCGACATTGTGAAGAGGACAAGTCCGCAACAGTTAGTATCAGAACCAAATTATGATCCTGAGACCTATGGGTTATGAGCGAAAGCCGCACTCGACATTGTCAAGAGGACAAATCCGTGACAATAAACTCACTTTATCATCATATCAATGACATCATACATAAAAAATTCTAACGACTTATTGAATAACTCATACATAATTCATGATCTGAAAATTAACAAAGCATCACTTGTTCTAAACTATTTTCAAAATGATAAACTTTGTAATCAAATCAAAATTATGCTCGACTGCACTGCACCTGACCCATTGACAGACCTATTCAAGCAAGAGGAAAGGCAATGACTTGTAAATAGATTGACAAATGACCACATTAGCGATTAAAATAAAAAAGAAAGCAAAGGTATAAGGTGTAACACTTACATCCGTCACATAGAATATAACAGAAGGTCCGGCCGGGGCCCCACGTCATATTCCACGGACAGTCAGTGGAGTTACGTATTGATTCCAAAAACCATTTACGCATCCTAACTCAAAGTGTACTCTAGCGGAAGTTAATTAAATTGCTTAGAACCCAACTACACGTGTAACGCCCCAAATTTACTGAAATAATTTTGGGGTGCGTTCAGAGGTTGTGGTGTGCGTGTAAAGGTTTGGGTTGCGGATAGAGGGTTTGGGTTAGGGTTTAATATAAAACCTAAACCTAACCCTCCCCCCTCTCTCAGCCGCTTTCCCTCTCCCTCTCTCCCGATCAATCTCCCTCTCGCTCTCTCTTCCTCACTCGGCGAAACCGGAAGGAGGAGGAGAATCCCGATCTGCCTCTCTCTCTCCCATCGCCGGCTAGAAGGAGGATTTCCCTCCTCTTCCCCTCCCGTTTCTCTCTCCCGGCTTCTCTCTTACGCGCGAACCCGAGCCCTTCCCCCCGTCTCTCTCTCTGCTGCTGGAAGGAGCCGGACCCGGTCCCGTCGCCGCTGGAAGGGCTGATCCTCCGTCTGTCCTAGCCGCCGCCAGAGAAGGGGAAAGACAACTGGGCTTGAGGCCGTGACTGACCTCCCTCTCCTATTGGCCAATCCTCCTCCTCTCCTCTTGGCCAACCAAGAGGGGTTAGGGTTGGTCTTGCACTTGCTGGAGGTGGCCGACCGGTGGCAATAGAAGTAGGTCAACTCGTGGTTGAGCTCGAATTGGCGTGTGCAAGTTGAATCCATGTGTGGACAGCCGCTATGAAAGAAAAGGGATAGATACTACTCTAGAGGGGGGGGGGGGGTGAATAGAGTAATCAAAAATTGCACTAGCAAAGTTGACTGTCTACTCAACTCCCTTGGAGTTAATTGCGGAATGAAGGTTATAGATATTTGAGAAGTAACCCTAAAGCCTAACACAAGTGTTGTGCACAAAAGGCAGCCAACTGTAATTACAGTTAAGGCTTGGAATCCTAAACAGCAACTAGCAAACCTAGTTAACACTAATCACAGCCAACAGCACAAGTGATAAATCAAACAACCAGATGACACAAGGGAATTTATAGTGGTTCCCCAAACAACTTGGGTACGTCCACTCTTCTACCAACAAGGTAGGAATTCACTCAGGTTTTTGATCAGGTGCTCTGCCACCAACAAGATCTGCTTCAGGTAGATCTAGAAACCCTTTAGAATTTTGATCAGGTGTCTAAAAACCAACACAGGTTTTTGATCAGGTGCCCTGCCACTAAGGTATACTTTTGAAGGGAGTAATAACCCTTTATAGGAGGGGGAAAGGAGGTTAAAATGTCTTCTCTATTTTAAATAGAATTAGAGAAGCTCAAGAACTTGCACTGAGCTAGAAAGCTCTAAAGAGTCAAGGCTCCCCCTAGCTAAAAGAATGTCCAGGTGAAGTCTTACTTCAGTGCAGAAAACACTTCAGAAAATCTGAAGGAAAAAGCTACAAGAAGATAATGAATATGAAATGAAAATTCTTCTTCAGGCAGCTATCTTCTTCTTCTTCTTCTTCAAAAAGCTCTGAGTGAAAATCTTCCTGTAAGCAGGATGAACTCAGGATGAAGAAGAATGAAGAGCTAAAAACTTCTTCTCAGTTGGATGTGAACGAGCTGAGAGCAGTTGTAAACTGTAAGTTGTAAGCTTGAATGCTGCTGAGAGTATATGATCTGGGTACTGTTTTCTAAGTTAATTCTTCTTTCAAAAGAAGCTCTTTTATTTGAGCCTTTGCAACGGCTTTAATTTGAGTTTGAATCTTTGTCTTCTACTGAAATCTGCAAGCTGGGCTGCAAATAGCATAAAGCAAAAACAAAATCTGCAGACAGATATCCTATAAGAGGATAAAGCTTTCTAAGAAGCTGCAAATAACTCTGATAAAATAATATTAGAGAAAGTCACATCAGAAGAGACTCTTTATGGCCAAAGAAGACTTTTTGAGTCTAACGGCTATAAAGGACAGCCTGACAGATAAAGCAGAAATCATATCTCAACTAATAAGACAAACAACTTTGTCAGAAAAAGATTGGCTCATGCATAAGGAATGGAGCAGATATTGCATGGAAATAATATCACAACTTTATTCAAATAATCTTTTATAAAATATGCCAAAATAAATATGAAATAAATCACATCATAGAAGATGACAAAATTACTCAAGACATACAGCAAAACGTCGAACGACCCTCGGAGATCGTCGAACGAAGCACAGAGATCGTCGACCTATCAGACAGATAGTCGAACGATACAGATAGTCGAACTATCAAAGAAGATAGTCAAACTACCACAGCAGATAGTCGAACTATCAGGACAGATAGTCGAGCAATCAGATAGTCGATCTATCAGGACAGATAGTCGAACTATCAAACAAGACAGATAGTCGACCTATCAAACAGATAGTCGAACTATCAAAGAAAATAGATAGTCGACCTATCAACAGATAGTCGAACTATCAGAGAAAACAGATAGTCGACCTATCAAACAGATAGTCGAACTATCAAAGAAAGCAGATAGTTGACCTATCAAACAAATAGTCGAACTATCAAAGAAAACAGATAGTCGACCTATCAAACAGATAGTCGAACTATCAAAGAAAGCAGATAGTCGACCTATCAAACAGATAGTCGAGCTATCAACCAAAACAGATAGTCGACCTATCAACAGATAGTCGAACTATCAGATAGTTGAACTATCCAAGCAGATAGTCGAACTATCAAAGAGAACAGATAGTCGACCTATCAAACAGATAGTCGAACTATCACAGAAAGCAGATAGTCGACCTATCAAACAGATAGTCGAACTATCAAAGCGGACAGATAGTCGACCTATCAAACAGATAGTCGAACTATCAGATAGTTGAACTATCCAAGCAGATAGTCGAACTATCAAACACAACAGATAGTCGACCTATCAAACAGATAGTCGAACTATCAACGCAGACAGAACGTCGACCAACTGATAGACGATCGTCGAACAGTCGATAGACGAAAGTCGAGCGGCGTTCGACCATAGTCGAACGAAAAACAACTTAACCAAATTTATATCTGGAAAAGTGACAAGCCTAAACTAGAGCAAACTAACTAAACAGCTAACCTTTGACCATAGATAAATCTTGGGTCAAGAGACAGAAAGAGAAGACTGAACTCAAATCAAAACTAGGGTACCAACACGCTACGAAGGTCATCTGGGACCGAGCCATGCCTCCGAAACGCACGTCAAGGGTAACGACTTTTCTTCTTGGGCAGGTGAAGCCCTTAATTAGCATATTTGTATAGAAGCCCCTCTCCACCGACGGGTGGGGGAAGGGTGCTCTCCTACGGGTCGATGTTTACATCTCCGCTATTAATTGCATTAGCACCCGGAAGCGCGAGTACTGCTTATGCATGCTTTGTGAAGCCCATCCAGACATATTGGTCTGGATTAGTTCTATTCTGAGGTTCCCGGAGAAGACTCCGTGAAAGTTGTATGTTTGGAATTTGAGGGTCTGCACGGAGCTGCAGTGAGTACTGGAGGTGTGCTCCAGAAAACACCCTAATGTTTGCACGTGGTCATTGGATCGTCGACATTAACTCCCGGGGAGTTTTGTCGTGTTTGTGCAAAGCCCGTCTCTCAGAAACTGTAGGGCTAGTGTGTGGAGTTGTGCGCCTTGAGTGCCAAACTCAGGTGTCCGCGAGTGCCACCCTTGTTACATAATAATCGGTTATGTAGGCGATAACAGGCAAGCAGAGGTTGACCCATGTCGTGCGTGTTGGGTACGACGATTTGAGCAATGAGCTTGATTGAACTGTACCTGCACTATGTGGTATAGTTCGACTACCTAAGGAAGCTGGTGTGTTGCTACAGGCATAGAAGAGAGCCGAGGACCTTAAGTCACGACTAGCGAATGCTCAATATATTTCCATCCAGTCCAGGACTAAGGATGATGGTGGGACCCGACGAAGTCCGCTACACCGATAAGGTGCCCTGAGTGAACGAGACGTTGGGCCGATTGTGCCAACGTTTGTGGTGTTTGGTGCTTGAATGACATATTATAGCTTTATGTGATTATGCTAATCCGCTTGCAGGGAAGAAGCACCGCTACCCCGAGAAAGGGGTGAGGTCGTTATAATTTGGTCAGCTCTTGCTGACCGTTGCTTTGTTTGCCATCGCTTGGTGAAATGTTTGCTTGCAGGTGCTGCGGAGCCAAGCGGGAAATAGCGAGCTGAAGCCCTTCTTGCTGAGCTGGCCCTCAAAGGCCCAATTGTTTGTTTAGTTGTTTTTCATGTGTTGTCGGCCTGCGTGCTGATGTATGCAAACCATTTAATTTGGTTAAACGCTGTTGATGTAAGGCCTTAAGGCCAAATATGTGGATGTTGTTATTTCATTCCTAGTGTCATGGTTAGTGGACATTCACCTTTGGGCATGGTTTTTATATAACTCCTTTTATTCTTTCGCTAGAATGCAACTCTGTGCTAGGATGCATTTTCAAAATGTTATGGGTTTGGTGTTTCTTTAGTAACTCTGTCGTCTATCCATTTCATATAATATTGGGGCCCGACCGGACCTTCAGTTATATTATTCGTGACAGATGGGGGGTGTTACAATTTGGTATCAGACTCCGGTATTATTCTTCCTTATTTGAATTCGTGGTCGAATTCCTTTAAAGGGGTGGTGAGCACTCATGTGCGTTACCATTATAACATGAAAAGAATTAATGAATGTGAACTTAGAAATGAAAAATACGCATGAAACACGTTAAAACATTATTTGTAGAACCTAAGCATTCCTTTGTTTGTTGTTTGCTATGTCTTTTAGTCACTAAAGTGCATGTGACACAACTATAGGTGACCAGAAGTGGTGCTGAACAGTCCCAAAATCAGCATTCTGCAGAGAGTAATGCACCGGCGGAGGTGCCTACACCTCCTCCTTCTGCCGAGAAATTTCTTTTAGTTGCGGAAGTTGTGTTCGCTATGATCAATGCGCATCCAAGAGAGCAAGTACACCCTGTGGTGGCCCCGGTGCAGGCTATCGTAGTTGAGCCAGTGGCGGCGAGGCAAGTGCCTGCTGAGCCCTTGGCGGCAAAACGAGCAACTGAAAAGCAGATGAAGCATGTGATGAGATTCAATCCTCCCAAATTTTTGGGAGTGGAATCACCGACTCAGGTAGAAGATTGGCTCTCCCGTATAAAGAGAACCATGACGTCGATAGAGACAGATGAAGTACAGAAGGTGACCATGGCCACTTTCCTACTAGATGGAGAGGCAAAGCTATGGTGGGATGAGGTGGAGTTGTACCAGCTTGATGGAAGACAGCTATCTGATGTTTCGATGGAAGAGTTCTCGAGACTGTTCTTGGCAAAGTACCTCCCTTACACGCAGAGAATTGCGTTGGAGAATCAGTTTCAGCGCTTGACCCAGGGAGAAGTTTCCGTTGATGACTATTTACATGAGTTCACAAGGTTGGGGCAGTACGCCGACTTCACATTTGCAGACGAGCAGCAGAAGACTAACATATTCTACGAAGGACTGCGGGATGACCTGAGGTTGCTTCTCTCAGGCCCAATGACGCAGGGCTTTTAGGTTTTGGTACACACTGCCCGATCTTTGGATCAGGAAATGAGGAGAGTTTAAAGTAAGAAGAACTTGGCTGTGAAGAAGCTAGAGTGCAAGGTGCCTACCTCTCCGAAGTCTTGGTTCCGTAGTAGGTGGAACAAGAAGGCTAGGTCATCTAGACCAGCCCCTCCTACCGTTACTTCTGGATCTACTTCAAGTCAAGGCCCGTTTTCATGTTATATATGTGACAAGGTTGGGCACTACGCCCGAGAGTGCGGCAGTGGACCGCCAAAGACTGAGAAGAAGACATGAGAATCTTATGTTGAAAAGGGGAAAGCGGTGGACTCAACAGCTTCCCATTATACTCTGGCATAGCCTCAATTCTACAACATTCGCCAACAGAGGCAATAAAACAGAATGATGTGGTGACAGGTACGACATAGTATACAGTTTTTACTGCTTTATATATTTGTTACCTTGTGTCTTCCTTAACTTGTCTGAATTAGGTTTTGTGCTAATTTGGAACTATCCGGCGAGATCACTGTTCGATACAGGAACTTCTAATTCCTTTCTATCCAAGGAATTCGTATTGCGCATTAGAGTGCCTTCCATTATCAACTAATATATTAGATGTTTTGCTGCCTAATAGATGCTTGATGCGTGCGGATAGGCCCTGCTGTGTTAGGGTGCGGATAGGGAATCATGATTTTAACTTGGAAGCATCTGTACTGCCGATATTCGAGTTCGACATGATCTTTGGCATTGATTGGCTTTCAGAGTAGCATGCATGTATTGACTTCAAATCAAAGGAAATCATACTGGGACAGGGTACTGAATGCGAGACCAAATTCGCTTGTATGCGAGGATCGAGCAAGTTGCTGATGTCTACTCTCCAAGTGGTCAAAGCGGTTCAGAAGGGCGCGGAGTTGCTCTTCACGCTATTGGAGGTTGTAGAGCCAACGTCCTGTTTGTGTGACATTCCTATTGTGTCAGAGTTCGCGGATGTGTTACCTTATGAACTCCCTAGGATTCCACCTTAGCGAGAGATCGACTTCCCTATTGATCTGGTGCCAGGTGCGAAACCTATGTCCCGTTCACCATACAGAGTGGCACCACAGGAGATGGCAGAGCTGAAGGTTCAGCTGCAGGAATTGCTAGAGCAGGGTTACATATGTCCAAGTGGTTAACCTTGGAGTGCGCCGGTCCTTTTCGTGAAAAAGAAGGACGGAAGCCTGCGTCAATGCATTGACTATCGAGAGCTGAACAAGTTGACAGGGAAGAAATAATATCCTATTCCGAGAATCGATGATTTGTTTGATCAGTTGGCTGGATCAACCGTCTACTCGAAGCTGGATCTGAAGTCCGGCTACTATCAGTTGCGTATAAGAGAGAGTGATATTCCCAAGACAGCGTTTGCTGCATGCTATGGTACGTATGAGTTCTCTGTGATGCGGTTCGGGTTGACAAATGCGCCATTGGTATTCATGGATTTGATGAACAGAAACTTTCGGGAGTATCTGGACCGATTTGTGAGTCTTCATAGATGACATATTGGTGTACTCGCAGTCAGAGGAGGATCATGCGAACCATTTTAGGTTAGTTTTGCACACCTTGAGGAGGAGTCGACTATATGCTAAGTTCTCTAAGTGCGAGTTTTGGCTATCGTCTGTGGTGTTTCTCGGTCATGTCGTTAGTGGGGAGGGTATTACTGTGGATCCGACGAAGATAACAGCTATACAGGAGTATCCCGTGTTGACTATAGTGGCGGAAGTTCGGAGTTTCCTAGGACTTACCGACTACTACAGACGGTTCGTGGAGAACTTCTTGCGGATAGCTTTACCTCTCACTACCATGACGAGAAAGGATCAAAAGTTTGTGTGGTCGCCGGAGTGCACACGAGCTTTTAAGGAACTGAAGGGTAGTCTGACCACGGTGCCTATTTTGAGTTCGCCATGTGGTACGAACGGCTACGAGATCTATAGCGATGCCTCAAGAAGAGGCTTAGGTTGCGTTCTCCTACAGTTTGGAAAGGTTATAACGTATGGCTCACGTCAGCTGAAGGTACATGAGAGAAACTATCCCGTCCACGACTTGGAGTTAGCGGTGGTGATATTCGCCCATAAGCTGTGGCGACTTTATTTATTTGGCATGAAGGTTGACATCTTTACAGATCATAAGAGCCTTAAGTACCTGTTGAAGAAGAAAGAGTTGAACATGCATCAAAGAAGGTGGATGGAATTCCTCAAAGATTACACCTTCGAGATACATTACACACCCGAGAAGGGGAATGTGGTCGTTGATGCTTTGAGTTGCAGAACTCAAGCACGAGAAAACTGGTTGCGTATGCATGATGAACATTTAATCCAGGAATTGGAAGCCTTGGGTGTTGAAGCCAAAACTTGACCTCAATGAGAGTTCGAAAATAGGGGCGCATCCAACACTTACTTCTCCCAAGCTCGGACCTCTGACCGATTAAAGACCAAGAACCGACCCAAAGCCTCAGCAGGGAGGTCCCGCCTCTTACCCGGAAGATCTCTAAGAGTTTCCCCTCCAAAGCCAAAAGCTGGGCTTGGAGCTCCTCAGAAAGCACTGACAAATCTCTCTTGAAAGTATGAAAAGCTTGCTTTCTAAAGAACCCTCATGAGTCCATTTATAGGCCTCTGATTTTGAACTGCCAATAACCAAACTGAACCGACCTGAAATTACCAAAATACCCTTAGTCGGGCCTGCCAAAAGCCAAACCTTGTTGTTCTGAAGGGTTATATGCAGAACACCGAGGGCAAAAGCGTAAAACCACCTGGGGCCAAAAAGGTGAACCATCTTCCAACTGAACTAGCCCTGACCCACCACTAAACTGGGGCCTGGCCCCCTGCTGAACCGACGCTCAGCGAGACCACCGTCTCACGGGCGAGAGCTCCCTCCCTTGGGCTCGTCTCGCCCAGCGGGTTGGCTCTCGCCTTACGAATGGTCTACCCTCTGGGACCGTCTCGCCTAGGATGGCTTTTGCATGGGCCACTGGACCCCTCTCGCCTAGCGAGCTAGTCCTGAGCTGGTGAGTTTCCCTCTCACCTAGCGAGCTGGTCCCGAGCTGGCGAGTAGCCCTCTCGCCTAGCGTAGCTCTCGCCTGAACCGTCGAGTGGCCCTTTCCCTGGGACCAACTCGCCCAGCGATCAGGCTCTATCGAAGAGCCCATCTCGCCTTCCCGTCCCCTTGCGCTTGAGCCTGAATAGCTCTTGTTAGCCCGAGGTAGTCCACAATCCCCGCTATTTTCGAGATTCCCTCAAACTCGAAAATAAAGTCCAACCGAGGCTCGCGTTATTAAAGCGTATTTATGAGCGTATTTATAAGGGAATCCTTGGTGGGGCCCTCCACCGAAGCCTATAAATATGGGATTCCTGCTCCACATAGAGGATACCCCCTTCCCCATTTCCTTCTTCTTCGGCCCTAATTCATCCATGTCTCACAGCCAGAGCTTTTGTGAGCGCCTTGCAATGGTGCATGAGCAAAACAGAGCTGACATAGTCGCTCTGACCATGCCTCTAGTTTGCTCCCCTCCATCCATACCGTCGTCCCCGTCTCGCCCAAAGAAGGTGAGAACAAGTGGCCCCTCAACCTCAGCGGAGGAGCCATCTCGCACTGCCCTGGAGGTCTGCTCTCCCCCTCCTCTCGCGCCTCCTGGGGAGAAGGAGAAAAAGGTGAGTTCTCGTTCTCGTCCCCATTACCCCTTCATCCTCGTCCTTCTATTTACTATTTGCTTTTCTAGGGAGACCTCGAGCCTGAACTTTGACCAGAAAGTCTGCGGGATGACTCTGTGGCCCGCAACCGAGATTCTGACTCGCCTCAGCCTTCCACTCCTCCTTCCACTCCGAACACGAGGAAGGTTGACCCTTCTCAGGCCGCCGGGACCTCTCGTCATCCTGATAAAAAACCTCCCCTCTCACTCCTCTGTCCCGCTCACTACTCCCACACCCTCGTGCGTGAGTCTCCCTTACTCCGACCTTTGACTCCTTGCGTAGGCACCCAGGCCGACTCGCCTTTGGAGGAGTTCTCTAGGCAGCTCGTCATCTCGCCACCTCCCCCTATAGATGAGATTGAAGACTACCTGCGAGACCCCATAGACCCGCTGGAGATGAAGCGCAAGACGGCTGAGAAGTTCCGGAAGCACGTGCGCATCATCCGCGAGCTGGAGCAGGACAAACAAACTGCGAATAGGCGGATAGAGTGGCTGGAGATCGAATGCGATCGCCTGTCATCCGAAGTCGATGCTGATATAGAGGTTTACGGGACCAACCCTCAGGCCATCATCAGCGAGGTCAACATGCAGCTTCGTCTCGCGCGCCGTGACTTGATGCCGTTCGCGCCTTCCACATGCCTGGCAGGCCTCCCTGCGTGGGAGCTCATGCCGGCCGCTGGAAATGGCACCCGCATTAGAGGCCGTCCTGCTCTTCTCGCTTTGTTTATCTGCCTCACTCCTTTTACTTCTTATTGGTGTAATAACTCTGTACTATATTATGCTACTGTCTCGCCAGTAGCCTAGGGTCTAGGAACATGGCGCCCGCCTTATGCGGGGTGGGGCTTTTAAATTTTCAATGTTTATTTCTGTTAACTATATTAACTTCTTTTACTGTGTGTTATTTATTCATTTATTTGATCTGATCCGCTTTGCTGAGGAAGCCTATGATGGCTCATGCGGATCGAGGTTTTAGGAGAGAGAGAGCAGACTGTCGGCCGACTTTCCCCCTTCCTACCAAAGTTTTCCCGCCCATCTTATCCATTGACTATATCTCTTATAAATACCCCCATTACTTGATCGAAAAGGATATCTGCGTCTTTTCTCCTAATGCGCCCCAGATCCTGCTCCCCTGCTTCTTCCGTCTCGCCTGATGCTATCGCCTTCCGTCCTCCCGTTTCCTTCTTCCTCGGCCATCTCGCCGATTCTTCCTCTCCTCACTTTCTCTCGGCCCTCTTGCCGATTCTCACTCCCTTCTTTTCTTCTCCTAACCCTATCGTCTTCCTCCGTCTTGCCTGAACTGGGGAAGAAAAAGGTCAAAGAAGGCGAGGGGCGTTGCCGCTGTGCGAGACTATTCACCGATCATGACTTCCATCCTGGCATTCTTCCTTTCGAAGACTTCCGCAACTTCGTTCGCGAGTATCTGAGGGAGGGGTTTGAATCGCGGCCCCCCAAGGTAGGCGAGGTGATCAACACATACTACCGGGAAGAGCTCGCCTTCCCCATCTCGCACTTCGAGGCGGGGTTACGACTACCCCTCTGGCCAAAGGTAAAACAGGTCCTTAAGTACTTTGGCGTCGTTACCGCGCAGCTCAACCCGAACGCCATTTAGGTGTTGGTCGCCTTCGCCAGTTACATGCGCCGGGAGCACATCGAATTCATCTTGACGGTTTTTCGCAAGCTGTTCGTCTACCACGCAAACCCCGACGACATCTCCTACTTCACTGGGCAAGGGCTCAAGGTGTCTGAGACGCCTAAGAAAAACCACCACTGGCTTACCTGGTTCGTTTTCATCTGTGGCAACCTCGGTGGCATCCCGCTCGCGCCTGCCTCGCCACCGAGGTCTTTTATATATCCCCGCAGGTGGACGGCTCTGACAAGATTCTCCATGATTTTTTCCTCGGCAAGAACTTCGAGGTTCGCTTCCTGCGGCGAGGCCTCGATTCGCTACTTCCTGTGCTCCCCGGCGAAGGTACTCTTGCTCTCTTGTCCAGCCTTTCTGTTTTTGTCTCGCCAACTCCTCACCCTGTCGCTTGCTTTAGGGGAGCGCCTCGTCCCTATCCATCCCCCTTACCGAAGCAATGTCGCGCCGTCCAAGGGGCCCGCCCTTCCCAGCATGGCGGTGGAGGCGGCAAAGGAGTCCCTAGCGCCTGCCCCTCAAAAAAGGCCTGCAGACGGCGTCGCCCCGTCTCACTCTAGCCCGCCAAAAAAGAGATTCAAGAAGGTCGTGACCTTTTCTAAGGGAAAGAAGTAAAATGGCCGATGGGGGAGAGTCCTGGGTCCCTGACCCCCATATCCATGGGGGATTCCCAGTCACTTCCCTCGCCCTCTCCCCGCGCCGTCTCACCTGCCTACGAGACGACCCTGTCCTCCCAGCCTGCCGCGGCCTTGGACCGACCAGCCCCCTCGCCGTCTCACGAAGCAGGCTCGTCCAGCCGCCCCGGCCCTGCCTTACATCAAAACTACAATCTAGGCCCCAAGGCTCGAGATGCCGTTGGCGACCCGGTCCTCGCCTTGCCAAAAGACGCGAACAGGGTGTCCATCTTCACTCTCCTCCCCTCCTAAAAGGAGCAGGACGCCCCCACCAACCATGCCTTCTCCGTCAGCTTCGGCTTGTACGGGGGCCTGGAGTCTGACTCCTTGGAGGATGAAACTTCACGCGATCTAGTGTTGAGGACCTCTCATGCCCAGCTCCGCATCTTGGAGCTCTCGCACCGCCTCTAGCGCCGCCTGATTTTCAGTAATCAGAAGTGGAAGGACCTTGAGAAGGGGCTCGCGGTAGAGCGCGAGACAGCGGAGGATCTCAAACAGCGGCAGGCGGCAGAGCGCAAGATGGCGGAGGGCCTCGAGAAGCGGCTTTCAGAATCTGAGGCTCTTCACGCCCAAAGCTGGGGCGGTGTGGTAAGTTCTAACCTTTACCTCTGATTAAATTCTTTCCCGCGCGCTCCTTGCTAACTAAGGCTCATTCCACAGGATGCTGAGGTGGCGGAGCTGATGAACTCACGCCTGGCGGTGCTGGAGGAGGAGAACAAGGATCTGAAAACCCAGGTCACTCGCCTCCGTAACTGTGCCCCATTGTCATCTCGCCGCGGACCCCTCCCAGACCCTCCATCCCACTACTCGCTGGATGAAGTTGAGGAACAGTGCCGAGACGCCACCATTATGACAGAGGAGCTGGTTCTCAAGATGATGAAGGATCTGGGGGTTGTGAAGGAAGACTCCGAGACGGTGATCGCTCGCAACCTTGTCCACGAACTCTATGGCGAGGAGGGCGAAGATTCTTCTTCCAACGAGAAAGAATGAGATACTGCCTGCGAGATCTGGGACCCCTCTCTCCCTCTTCTTTTTTGTATCTGTGTAATTTTTACCTGGCCCCTTTTTGTGATCCGTCTGAAAATATACTCTCAACACTGCGATGAACATATTGATCAAATGCACTAACTTTTTCCTTGTTATTTTTTTTGCTTTATGTTTCTCGAAATGAATTCTAGGTTTGCCTCTTGCGAGATGCAGCTACCCTCCCATCTCACCACCTCGCTTTTCTTCTCCACGTTGCTTATTCTGTTTACTGCGAGATGCCCTTTTGACGTGCTTATGCCCGCGAGACGGGTTACACCTAATTTCGCCACTTCGCTGGAGAGTAGACTATTAGAGAGCGAGTCATTACTCCCCCCATCCTATTTATGTGCGAGACCAACTGACGTAATCCCCTCGCCTCGCCTCAGGGTACTCCCAGCGGGGGTGGATTTTAGCATTTTTTGAGACTGAGCCCCTTCACCTTCAGCGAGTGCCCGTTCGCTGTCGGCCAGACAATCCCTGGGGTCGTCAGTCGGGAGTGGCTCCACCCGCACTGTTTCGCCCCTTGTCTCCCATGTTTTTATTTTTCATAAGGCCAAGTGGAGATGCTCCCTAAGGGGGTCTCCACAACTCCTCTTCCATTGAGTGAACTAACTGCCCTATCAGCTCGACGAGAGCCTGTGCGGCGTGCCTACCTAGGGCCGAGCCAGGTTCGTGGTAGGGTAGAAGTTTCCAAGAACCACGGACCAAGTAACCAGGAGCCAAACCTTTTCCCCCAGGTGTGCCTATCGCCCTGCTCAGCTAATGAGAGCTTGAGCAGCGAGTCTACCTGGGGCCGAGTAGCACTTGGGGTCCCTTATCCCCACAGGCGAGACTTCAGACCTGCCAGCTAGATGAGAGCTTGCGAAGCGGGTCTACCTGTGGCCAAGACAGGCTCGGGGTAGTGCAAAAGTTTCCAAGAACCACGGACCGAGTCACCAAGAGCCAAACCTTTCGCCCCAGGTATGCCTACTGCCCTGCTCAGCTAATGAGAGCCATAGCAGCGAGTCTACTCGGGGCCGAGCAGTACTCGTGGTCCCTTACCCCCACAGGCGAACCTTCGGACCTGCCAGCTAGATGAGAGCCTGCATAGTGGGTCTACCTGGGGCCGAGTCAAGCTCGGGGTATTGCAAAAGTTTCCAAGAACCACGGACCGAGTCACCAAGAGCCAAACCTTTCCCCCCCAAGTGTGCCTACCATCCTGCTCAGTTAATGAGAGCCAGAGCAGCGAGTCTACCCGGGTCCGAGCAACACTCGGGGTCCCTTACCCCCACAAGCGAGCCTTCGGACCTGCCATCTAGGTGAGAGCCTGCACAACGGGTCTACCTGGGGCCGAGCCAGGCTCGGGGTAGTGCAAAAGTTTCCAAGAACCACAGACCAAGTCACCGAGAGCCAAACCTTTTCCCCTAGGTGTGCTTACCGCCCTGCTCAGCTAATGAGAGCCTGAGTAGCGAGTCTACTCAGGACTGAGCCGCACTCGGGGTCCTTTCCCCCCATAGGAGAGCCTTCGGACCTGCTAGCTAGATGAGAGCTTGCGTAGCGGGTCTACCTGGGGCTGAGCCAGGCTTGGGGTAGTGCAAAAGCTTCCAAGCTCTACCCCAACTTTAAGATAAACAAGTAAATAATGGATTAATAAAAACATTATAATAGAACTTGGATTTAAATACACAATTTCACCTTCCCCCTTTCATGGGTAGAAGCGCTTTAAGTCATCGCCGCTCCAGGTTTTGCTCAAGGACCTATCTTCCACATCCTGGAGGTGGTAACCCCCCGTACTGAGGACCCTCTCGACAATGCATGGCCCTTCCCAATTTGAGTTGAGTTTTCCCACGGGGGCTGACCTCCCCGCAGCATCGATCTTCTTTAGCACCAGGTCTCCTTCCGTGAATTGTTTAATCCTGATATGCATGTCAAAATACTTCGCCATCTGATGCTTGATCTCTTCCTGCCTGATGGCTGCGACATCGCGCAACTCTTTCACCATGTCTAATGAGAGGCATATCCCCCCTTCATTTTCCAATCTCCAAGCCTCATCTTCTTCACCCGCGGCTGCGACCCGTGGGGACCGGACCTCAAATTCCACAGGCAGGTCCACCTCACACTTGTGGGAGAGCTTGAAGGGGGTCTCGCCGGTGGCCGTGTTCGGGGTTGTCCTCAAGGCCCACAATATTGAGGGGAGCTGTTCCACCCAACTTCCTCTCAGGTTCTCCACCTTTTTCTTGAGCAGGTTTACGATGATCTTATTAGCCACCTCCAACTGGCCGTTGCTCCTGGGATAATGCACGGAGGCGAACCTAAGGTCTATCCCCAGCTGAGTGCAGAAGATGATGAACTCTTCGCTGGCAAACTGAGGTCCATTATCTGTTACTATCGCATGGGGGACCCCGTGCCTACACATGATCTCCCCCCCCCGGACAAAATTCCGAATGACTTGTGAGGTGACCTTGGACAACGACTTAACCTCCAACCACTTTGAGAAGTAATTAATCATGACCAGGAAAAACCTCCTCTGCCCGCTGGCCAGAGGAAAAGACCCGACCAGATCCATTCCCCAGATGGCAAAAGGCCATAGTGACGTGATGCTTTAGAGCCTTTGAGCGGGCAAGAGCTAGAGGGGGCGTACAACTGACACTTTTGGCACCTCCTTGCAAACTCAGTCGCATCCTTCCTCAGGGTCTGCCAAAAATACCCTTGCCTTACCACCCTTGCTTCCAATGCCCTTCCCCCCGAGTGACTGCCGCACTCACCTGAATGCACTTCCTCCAGGACCCTTGGGATCTCTTCCTCGGTCACACACCTTGCCAGGAGCCCCGACAACATCTTTCGATGCAACCCTCCCTCCAGGATTAGGTAATGGGCCACCTTGCGCCTGAATCATTTGGCATCCTTAGTCACTTCCGGAAGCTCTCCCGTGGTCAGGAAGGTCACCAAGGGGTCAACCCATGAGGGTAGCTGATCTACCTCCATCAATTCTCCTTCCTCGATTTCTGGTCGAAATAGTTCGGTCAGGGTTCCTCCCCCCTGAGGTCCAAACTTAGCTAGCCGATCGACTGCTGCGCTCTCTTCCCTTGGAACTTGTTGGATCGAGAACGTCCGAAACCCTCCGATGATCATACTCACCTTGGACAAATATTCTGCAAGGGTGGGCTACCGAGCTTCAAACTCTCCCCGAATCTGTGATGCTACCACCAACGAGTCTGTAAAAGCCTCCACATCCTGGATCTCAAGCTCCTTTGCCAAACAAAGGCCAGCTATCACGGCCTCATACTCTGCATGGTTATTAGTCACCGGGAAGTGCAAGACCACCGCTTATTCTATAGTGACTCCCTGGGGGCTTATCAGCACCACTCCTCCCCTAAGGGAGTGCTTTCCTAAGGCCCCGTCAATAATCATCATCCATGCCCCCTACTGCCGCGGCTCCTCTCCCCCGACCTCAACAACATAGTCTGCCAGGAAGTCAGCCACCGCCTGTGCCTTAATGGAGAGCCTTGGCACGAATGAGATATCAAACTTGCTCAATTCGATGGACCATTTGGCCAACCTTCCTGAGTGCTCCACCCCTTCAAAGAGGATGGTCCGTCACCATCCTGATCGAATGCGCTTGGAAGTACGGCCGGAGCTTCCTTGCCGAGATGATCAGAGTATATGCCAGCTTTTCTAAGATGGGGTAGCAGAGCTCCGCCTTCTTCAAGATCCGTCTAACGTAGTAGATGGGCAACTTCTTCTTCCCCTCTTCCCTTACCATTACAGAGCTCACGACCTCTGCTCCTACTCCGAGATATAAGGCCAAGTATTCCCGCTCCTTTAGGATTTGAAGTAGAGGAGTCTGGGAGAGCTGCCCCTTCAGCCCTTGGAAAGCCTCTTCACATTCAGTAGTCCACTCAAACCTTTGATTTCCCCGCAACACCTTGAAGAATGATGAGCACTTTTCTCCGAACCTGGAGAGGAATCTGCTTAGCCCGGCTAGCTTTCCTATTAAGCGCTGGACCTCCTTGGCATTGCGCTGTGACTCCAGCTACAGGATGGCCTTTACCTTATCCGGGTTAGGCTCTACCATGACCGGGGATAGGAGGTGCCCAAGGAACTTCCCGCGGCTCGCCTAGAGGACACAATTCAATGGATTCAGCCTCATCGTGAACTTCCGTAGGGTTGCGAACGTCTCTTCCAGGTCCCGCAAGTGCGAATCCACACACTTGCTTTTGACCATTAAATAGTCAACATAGACCTCCATGTTCCTCCCCCTTTGACCCTGGAAGACTCGATCCATCATGCGCTGGTAGGTAGCCCCTGCATTTTTCAATCCAAAGGTCATCATCTTATAGTTGAAGCATCCCTCCCTTGTGATGAAGGAGATATCATTGATATTGGGAGGGTGCATCCGGATCAAGTGATAACCTGAAAAAGCATCTAAGAAACTCATGATAGAAAAACCAACGGCTGAATCAACCAGCGCGTCGATTCGAGGCAAGGGGTAGCAATCGTTGCGACATGATTTATTCAATAAGGAAAAGTCAATAAACGTACGCCACTTCCCTCCCCCTTTCTTTACCATTACCACGTTGGAGATCCAGCCTGGATACTGGATCTCCGAGATGAAGCCAGCCTCCAAAAGCTTCTTGACCTCCTCGCGGATGGGCTCCTCCAGCTTGGTGGCGATGGTCCTCATCTTTTGGCAAATGGGGCGTGTTCGGGGGTCCAAGTTCAGGCGATGGCATGCCACATCTGCATCAATGCCCGACATGTCGGCCGTGCTCTAAGAAAAGATGTCGACTTTGCTTTTGATGCACGCCCGCACTCGCTCCTGGTCCTCGGGACTTAAGCCCCCGCTGATCCGAACCCTCTGCACCTGCCCTGTGCTAGTGAAGACCTCCATCTCCACAACTTCCTCAGCCGACACCAGCCGCAACTACTCCCAGCCGGCCCTCGCCTCTTCCTCGTGTCAAAAATCTTCCTCCTCTCCTGCTTCCTCGACCTCCATTGCCTCCTCCAGGCTCTCCTGCTGCTGCTGGTCGACCTCCACGCCCCTCTGGGCCTCCCTCTCAGCCCCTTCTCCTACTCGCTCTACCTCTACCTCCATCTCCTCCTCCAAGATCTCCTACTGCTGCTGCTCGACCTCCATGCCCCTCTGGCCTCCCTTTCAGCCCCTTCTCCTACACCTTTCACCTGCTGATCCTCTTGCGGCCCCGACTCTCTGTCCCTTTAGACCTCCTGCTCACCTCCTCCCCTTTATTCATCCAGAATCTCCTCCCTTGCCTGATCCAGGCTCACGTCCTCCTCTCTGACAACCTCTTCCTGCTCTGCCATCTCCCTCTCCAGCTCTTCCGCCTCTGCCATCCAAGACACGGTTTTGACCGCCGTCACGTAGCATTACCTCACCACCTTCGGGTCCCCCCTAATACTAACCTGCACCCCTTCATTATTGAACTTGAGGCATTGATGAAACGAGGAGGGGACGCAAATAAAAAGGCGCTGATGAGGGGGCGCCCAAAGATGGCATTATAACTACTCGGGGAATCTACGATCACGAACCTACAGTTCCATGATACTCCCCCCAACTTCACGTGCAAACCTACCCCTCCTTCTACCTCGTTCCTCTCTCCTAAAAACTCAAACAGCGATCCATCCGAATCCAAGATCCTCTTGCCCCCGACCTTCATCTCGTCGAAGGACTTCTTGAAGATCACATTCACGGAGCTCCCATTGTCCACCAGTATCCTGGAGACCGTGAAGTTCTCTACCGCCGTCTAGATCACCAAGGCATCACAGAATGGATCCTCGTAGTCCGGCATGTCTGCTGATGAGAAGGTAATTTTTTATTCCGGAGGGGGAGCCAAGGAGGTCGAGGCGACTCCCCTTCGGAACATGGTCTGAAGGCTCCCCTTGCGAGTTGCCTCAATTAAAACTCCTCAGTGGATCACCCCAATCCCTCCCCGGGTCCCCACATCTGCCCGGTCCTCGCACCTATCTTACACCTCTCCCTGCTGCACCTCCACGATCCTTATCGGCGGATCCTGCCTCCCCAGCCCCTAGCTTCTCTCATCTCCAAGAACTCTGGGCAGGTGGCCGTCGCGTGACCTTCCTCCTAGTGGAAGTCACAGAAAGGCAACGCCACCCTGCCCCCTCTTCCCTCTCCACCTCATCTTCTTCTGGCTCCTCCTCGAACTCCTCTCCTTCCTCCTCTACCTTAGTCGACCTCCATTGCCTCTTGCTGTGGCGGGAAGTGACCCCACGACCCCTGCCTCCACGCCGGTTGATCAAACCTCTACGGCTCTCGGAAGTTGTCTCTCCCCTGAAAGCCTCCTCCCCGGCCCTTGGGGCTACCCTCCTGAGGCCTCTAAACCAACCGGTTGTTCGGCTCCCTGGCCCCCCCATTCATGATAATGCCCCTACTGCCCTTGCCCTCGGGGTTCCTCCCTCCTTCTCTTTTCTCTCTGCTCCTTCTGTCTTCCTACTGCTGGTTCCTTCACATCGTCCTCCGCCAACTGGGCCAGCTTCCTAGCAAAAGCCTGATTGACTCTTTAGAAATCTATCTCCTTCGTCGCCCTTTCCATGAGCTCCTCAAAAGAGAGGGGGGCACTCTCTTCAGCTCCATGCTAAATAATCTTGGTATCAGCCCTGGGGTGAAGGCGAGCATCAGCGCGTACCCTGGGGCCTCCTGGACAAGGAGGATCACCTCCTGAAACCGGTCAACATAATGACCCAGCGTCTCATCCTGCTTCTACCTCACTACAAACAAGCACTCCGCCTCCTTCTTCTGCTTCTTCGACGTTGAGAACCTCAACAGGAATCCTCGACGTAGGTCCTCAAAACTATAGATTGGGCTCACCGGCAACTGGTGGAATAAGTCCCGTGCCTTCTCCTTCAACGTGATGGCGAACAGCCGGCACTTGAAAGCATCCGTCATCCACCTTATCTAGACAACATCCTCAAATCACTGTACGTGCTATACAGGGTCATCTTTCCCCATGTAGTAGGACATGTCAGGCTCCCGGAACCCCTCCGGCACCGGAGCCGAGATAATGAGCTCGCTGAATGGGCTCTCACCACTTGCCTGCCGAGTGGGCACATCTCGCGGCCTTGGTTGGCTGGCCCGATCTTTGAGACCATGCCTAGGGAAGAGCTCTTGCACGGCCGCCACCCTCTCGCCAACCTCTGCTAGGAACTCCTTCCCGGGACGCTGGCATGGGAAGATCTCGCCCGCCGCTACGTCCCTCTCGCCAACCTCTACTGGGACCTCCTTCCCGGGGCCCTGCCCAGGGGCGTTCTCGCCCAAGAGTGGGACCGCCTCCACCGGAACCTGAGGCATCGCCCACTTGCTCCTTGCCGAGACGGCCAAGCTGATGGTCTGCAAGACCTCTCTCCTGATGTCCTCCAGCATCTTCCTCGTTGACTCCTCTCCCCAGGTATGGGAACCTCCTTAGTCAGACCCTTCTCCTTCACCTCTAGCCATGGGACCAAACTCAAGGCTTTCTTGTATTGGCTACCTTCCACGCTCACCGCACCAGAATTGTTGAAGCCAAAACTTGACCTCAACGAGAGTTCGAAAATAGGGGGTCAACCAACACTTACTTCTCCCAAGCTCGGACCTCTGACCGATTGAGAAAGACCAAGAACCGACCCAAAGCCTCAGCAGGGAGGTCCCGCCTCTTACCCGGAAGATCTCTGAGAGCTTCCACTCCAAAACCAAAAGCTGGGCTTGGAGCTCCTCAGAAAGCACTGAAAATCTCTCTTGAAAGTATGAAAAGCTTGCTTTTTGAAGAACCCTCATGGGTCTATTTATAGGCCTCTGAGTTTGAACTGCCAATAACCAAACTGAACCGACCTTAAATTACCAAAATACCCTTAGTCGGGCCTACCAACAGCCAAACCCTGCTGTTCTGAAGGGTTATATGCAGACCACCAAGGGCAAAAATGTAAAACTACCTGGGGCCAAAAAGGTGAACAATCTTCCAACTGATCTGGTCCTTACCCACCACTGAACCGGGGCCTGGCCCCCTGCTGAATCGGCGCTCGGCGAGACCACCATCTCACGGGCAAGAGATCCCTCCCCTGGGCTCGTCTCGCCCAGCGGGTTTGTTCTCGCCTTGCGAATGGTATCCCCTCTGGGGCCGTCTCGCCTAAGATGGCTTTCATCTGGGCCACTAGACCCCTCTCGCCTAGCGAGGTGGTCCCGAGCTGGCGAGTGGCTCTCTCACCTAACGAGTTGGTCCCGAGCTGGCGAGTGGCCCTCTCGCCTAGTGTAGCTCTCGACTGAACCGGCGAGTGGCCCTTTCCCTAGGACCAACTAGCCCAGCGAGCAGGCTCTATCGAAGAGCCCATCTCGCCTTCCCGTCCCCTTGCGCTCGAGACTGAATAGCTCTTGCGAGCCCGAGGTTGTACATTGGGTATCACCTATGTCGATAGGAGTACTAGTGCAAATACATGCTTGAACTGGATGGAGGTCCAGTGTGACCTTGCAGATAGAGTTTAGAGAGCATTGGAGCTCGATGAGAGCATGAAGCGCTATGCAGCGGAAGGGTCAAATTCCCAGTTCTTGGTTGAAGACGGTCTTCTATGGAAAGGTGACCGCTTGTGCGTCCCAAAGTCTGGCACACTATGGAAAGAGTTGATGTATGAGGCTCACAATACCATGTACTCAATCCACCCGGGGAGCACAAAGATGTACAGGGACACTATTCTGGGGGCCATGTATGAAGAAGTACATAGCCCTCTACATGGCAAAATGTCAAACGTGCGCGCTAATGAAGGCTGAGTGCCAACAACCAGGAGGCTTCTTGAAATCGTTGCCAATCCCGGAGTGGAAATTTGATGATATTTCAATGGATTTTTTGCACGGTTTGCCAAAGTCGTTGTAGAAAAATGACTCTATCTGGGTGATTTTTGATCGGTTGACCAAAGTTGTGTATTTTATCCCAAATCGAAAAAGCGATCCAGTGGAGAAGCTAGCAAAGTTGTATGTGGAGAACATTATTTGATTACATGGCGTCCCTCACAGCATAGTTAGCGACTGTGATGGGCAGTTTACGTCCGGTGATTGGAGGCAAGTTCATCGGTCTCTGGGCACAAAGCTCAAGTTTAGCACATCCTTCCATCCACAGATGGACGGGCAAACTGAGAGGACAAATCAGACGATGGAAGATATGCTGCGAATGTGCATTTTGGATTTCAGACAGCGTTTGGAAGATCACGTTCACATGGTAGAGTTCGCCTATAATAACAGTTACCAGACGAGTATTCAGATGGCCCTGTACGAGGTGTTTTACGACAGGAAGTGTCGCACTCCGTTAGCTTGGGAAAAAACCGGTGATACCAAGCTATTGAAGTGCAAAGATGTTGATGAGGCGAATGAGTCCATACGGACCATTCGAGAGCAGTTGTTGACCGCCCAAGATCATCAGGCAAAGTATTACAATGTCAAACACCGGAACGTGGAGTTCGCGGTTGGAGATTGTGTATACTTGAAGATAAAGCCTTTCAAAGGAGTGTCGAGAGTTCGACGCTTGAAGAAGCCGAGTCCCATGCATTTAGGGACATTTGAGATCATCGAGTGCATCGGCGAGGCGTCTTACCTACTTTCTTTGTCGATTGAGCTGAGTGGATTGCACAACGTCTTTCTTATATCTGTATTGAGGAAGGCGGTGCGGGAACCCGATTCTTTGTTGGGGGCTGATAGTGTGCCGGTGGATAGTGGCCTATCTACCAGAGTGGCCCCAGTTTGCATTGTCAATAGTGACATATGACAGTTGCAAAGAAAGGAAATCACGATGGTGAGAGTCCGTTGGGACAATTATGGCCGCGAGAAGCTCTCTTGGGAGCTAGAAGAGGTCATGCGCGAGGAATACCCCGATCTATTTTACTCAGGTATGACGAATTTCATTTCGTTATTCATATTTTAAATTTTGAGAGGAAATTTTTTTAAGGAGGAGAGAATTGTAACGCCCCAAATTTACCAAAATAATTTTGGGGTGCATTTAGAGGTTGTGGTGTGCATGTAAAGGATTGGGTTGCGGATAGAGGGTTTGGGCTAGGGTTTAATATAAAACCTAAACCTAACCGTCCCCCCTCTCAGCCGCTTTCCCTCTCCCTCTCTCCCGATCAATCTCCCTCTCGCTCTCTCTTCCTCACTCGGTGAAACTTGAAGGAGGAGGAGAATCCCGATCCGCCTCTCTCTCTCCCGTCGCCGGCTGGAAGGAGGATCTCCCTCCTCTTCCCCTCCCGTTTCTCTCTCGCGGCTTCTCTCTCACACACGAACTCGAACCCGCCCCTTTGTCTCTCTCTCTCTCTCTTCGGCGCTGGAAGGAGCCGGACTCGGTCCCGTTGCCGCTGGAAGGGTCGATCATCCCTCTGTCCTAGCCGCTACCAGAGAAGGGGAAAGCCAACCGGGCTTGAGGCCGTGACCAACCTCCCTCTCCTATTGGCCAATCCTCCTCCTCTCCTCTTGGCGGACCAAGAGGGGTTAGGGTTGGTCTTGAACTTGCTGGAGGTGGACGACCAGTGGCGGTATAAGTAGGTTAACTCGTGTTGGAGCTTAAATCGGCATGTGCAAGCCGAATCCGTACGTGGACAGCCGCTATGAAGGTCATCCGGGACCGAGTCATGCCTCTGAAACACACGTCAAGGGTAACGCCTTTTATTCTTGGGCGGGTGAAGCCCTTAATTAGCATATTTGCATGGAAGACCCTCTTCACCGATGGGTGAGGGAAGGGTTCTCTCCTATGGGTCGATGTTTACATCTTCGCTATTAATTGCATTAGCACCTGGAAGCACGAGTACGATTTAGGCATGCTTTATGAAGTCCATCCGGACATGTTGGTTTGGATTAGTAATGTTTTGGGGTTCCCGGAGAAGACTCCGTGGAAGTTGTATGTTTGGAATTTGGGGGTCTGCACGGAGATGCAGTGAGTACTGTAGGTGTGCTCTAGGAAACACCCTAATGTTTGCACGAGGTCGTTGGATCGTCGACATTAACTCCTTGGGAGTTTTGTCATGTTTATGCGAAGCACGTCTCTCGGAAACTGTAGTGCTAGTGTGTGGAGTTGTTTGCCTTGAGTGCCCCACTCGGGTGGCCGCGAGTGCCACCCTTGTTACATAACAATCGGTTATGTAGGCGATAACAGGCAAGGGGAGGTTTACCAGCATCTTGCGTGTTGGGTACGATGATTTGAGCAACGGGATTGACTGAACTGTACCTGCACTATGTGGTATAGTTCGACTACCTAAGGAAACTGGTGTTGCTATATGCATATGAGAGAGTCGAGGACCTTAAGTCACGGCTAGCGAATGCTCAATGTATTGCCATCTAGTCTAGGACTAAGGATGAGGGTGGGACTCGAGAAAGTCTGGTACACCGATAAGGTGCCCTGAGTGCATGAGATGTTGGGCCGGTTGTGCCAACGTTTGTGGTATTTGGTGCTTGAATGACACATTCTAGCTTTATGTGATTATGCTAATCCGCTTGCAGGGAAGAAACATCGCCACCCCAAGAAAAGGGTGATGTCGTTATAATTTGGTTAGCTCTTACTAACCGTTGCTTTGTTTTCCACTGCTTGGTGGAATGTTTGCTTGCAGGTGCTGCAGAGCCAAGCGGGAAATAGGGAGCTGAAGCTCTTCTTATTGAGCTGGCCCTCGAAGGCTCAATTATTTATTTAGTTGTTTTTCATGTGTTGCCGGCCTGCATGCCGATGTATGCAAACCATGTAATTTGGTTAAGCGCTATTGATATAAGGCCTTAAGGCCAAATATATGGATGTTGTTATTTCATTCCTAATGTAATGGTTAGTGAACATTCGCCTTTGGGCATGGTTTTTATATAACTCCTTTTATTCTACCACTAGAATGCAATTCTGTGTTAGGATGCGTTTTCAAAATATTACGGGTTTGTTGTTTTTTTAGTAACTCTTTCGCCTGTCCGTTTCATATGACGTGGGGCCCCAGCCGGACCATATTCGTGACGGATGGGGGGGGGGGGGGTTACAACACCAATGTCCACAAAACTCAAGCAGGAATGATAACTGAAATATACAAATCGTTATGGATTTAAGGCCTCACAACTGTTTTCTCAAATATAGGTGTTTTATAGACATCGGCACGCTGACTGGCCATACATGAAACAGTAAAAACAACTACATCTTGGCCTTCGAGGGTCGGCATAGTAACCATGAGATTCAGGCTGCTATTTACCACTCACCTCTCCAGCATTAGCAAGGAATAATCCACCAAGACTTGGCAAAAAAGGTAATAGTTAGCATTAGCTGATCAAATTATAATGACGCCACCCCTCACTCGGGGTGGTGGTGCTCCTTCCCTACAAGCATTCAGTATTAATATATAATGGCGATAGAATGTGCAATTTAAGCACAATTCACCACAAACATTGGTACAACCGGCTACACGCCTCGTGCACTCAGGACACATTATCAGTGTACCAATTCGCCAGGGTCCTACCTCCGTACTCAGAGACAGTCAACATTCTTTTGAGCATTAACAAGTCTTTCTGGCCCGAAGTTGTACAACCTCGGGCTCGCGGGAGGGGACTCAAGGAAAAACATTAAGGGCGAGAAGATTGCATAGGCGGGAGGTGCCCGCGGCCCGTGCTGATCCCTTAGAAGCAAGGCGAAGTATTCACGAAACGGGATACTCGCAAGGCGAGAGAGGAACAGTGGAGGAGGCGAGAGGTCCCTCGCGCCATTGACTGGGCTCTAGGGCCATGCTCCTCAGCGAGTGTGGAAAATAGAGGAGGCGAGAGGTCCCTCGCGCCGTAGACTGGGCTCTAATGGCGAGACGATGTACTGCGAGACGAGCTGAGGAGCAGCGGAGCAGGCGAGACAATGTATCGCGAGACGAGCGAGGAGCAGCGGAGCAGGCGAGACGAGATACTCGTGAGGTGAACTGATGGGCATCTCTCGCCCACTAGATGCCATTTGTCATCGATCTCCGACTCGACGTTCGCCGAGCGCCGGCTCGACGATTCGCAGAGCGCCGGCTCGACTATTTGCCGAGCACCAGCTCGACGATTCGCCGAGCGCCGGCCCGACGATCGTCAAACGCCGGTTCGACTGAGAGGCCGTTTTTACCTATTTACCCCCAGGTACGAGTTTTATTCTTTAGTCTCAGGTAATTTTACTCTTTTTTCCCTTGGTGGTCTGCATATAACCCTTCAGAACAGAGAAGTTTGGCTGTTGGCAGACGCAGCTCAGGGTATTTTGGTAATTTCAGGGCAGTTCAGTTTGGTTATTGGCAGGTCAAACTCAGAGGCCAATAAATAGACCGATAAGGTGCCTTGAAGATGGTTGTTGGCCCCTTTCTTCTTCTTCCACTAAGGCACCTAGCTCAGCACTGGCTAGGGAGGGGAAGAATTTCTGGTTCTTCCAGGTAAGAGGTGGGACCTCCGAGATGAAGCCCGCGGTCTATTTCTAGTTCTCGGGACTCTTGTCAAGGAAGGAGTTCGGGAAGAGTAGGTCTGAGCTGCAACTTTAGATCCGGACTCTAGGAGAAGTCGGTTTTCTGGCTTCAACATTTTTGGTGCGGTGAGCGTGGATCGCAACTTACATTGAAGAATCTTGAACTGCTTCATGGCGGGAGATCTCAGTGAAGGAGACGAGGGCGGGTCCCAAAACCCGGGAGGATATGTAGGGAGAGAGGAATTCATGGCATCTATCAGAGGCATCATAGACATGTTGCAGGGGATCTCGCAGTGAGGGAACTACTCGACTCCCCTACCTCAGGCATCCTCTCTCGAGCATCAGGGCAAGCTCGTCTCGTCTAGAGTTGGAGAGGATGCCCCTGGGAGTTGGGGGGTGCCCTGGGAAAGAGAAAGTGGTGGAAGGGAGCGGGCGAGACCTGGCGGGTAGGGAGTTGTTCCTTAACCCTGCGAGTGCCGTCTTGCAGGGGGACGTCGTCACACGAGTGGAGGTGGCGAGACCCCTGGCGAGAGGATCCCCATTTTGTGAGTTGATACTTTCAGCTCCCTTCCCCGAGGGGTTCAGAGAACCCAAAATGACCTTCTACATGGGAAAAGACGACCCTCTTCAGCACTTTCAATGGTTCAAAGATGCTGTCTCCATCAGGCCGATGACGGACGCATTCAAGTGTCGTCTTTTCTCCATCACCTTAAAAGATAAAGCTAGGGACTGGTTTCATCAACTCCTGACAGGATCAATATATGGCTTCGAAGACCTGAGTAGAAGTTTCCAATTGCATTTCTCGACCTCGAATAAAAGGGAGAGGAACCCAGAGTCGATTTTTCTGATCCGGTAGAAGGCAGATGAATCCTTGGCCCAGTACGGGACCGATTCCAGGATGAAATTTTGGGCATTCAGGAGGTGCCAGGATTTGCTCTCCAGATGGCCTTCACCGTTGGACTGTGGGAGGGTTTCTGCAAGATGATCCTAACCCGAAAGGCACCTTTGTCGTTTGAGGGATTGATGGAGAAAGCAGCAAAAGAGATAGCGATGGAGACGGTGAACCCAGCGTTTGCTAGAAAATTGGCAAGACTGACGGAGGCTGGGTCGAGAGAGCCGGGAGGGGAAAGACAACAAGAAGTAAAAAGGAGGGAGGGGCCGAGGGCTCCTACATATCAGGAATTGGGTTGGAGGCAACAGGGAGGCCCTGCTCAAGGGCAAGGGAGAGGTTTTCCCCAAGGGGGAATGAACTACCATGGAGGGCCAGGAAGATTCAACCATCAGGGGTGGGGATTTGGTCCTAGACCACCCCTACCCCCTGCCTTAGAAATCTATGGACATCGGCCGAGGGAGTGGAAGGGGAAGAAAAAGAGGGAGAGCAGGATATGGAGCTGGAAGGAGGACAAACCACCAGGAGGGAAGATGAGATAAGGAGGTATCCTTGCCATATTGTGACTTCCATGAGGAGGAAGGTCATGCAACGAATACCTGCCCGGAGTTTCTTGAGATGAAGAGGGTTAGAGGCGCAGGGGAGTAGCAACTGCCAGTGAGGATAGTGGAAATGGCTTGGACCGGGGAGGAGGAACGGTGTATGGATCGAGCTGATGCGGGAGAATGAGACGGGATCAGAGTGTTCCATAGAGAGTCGGGATTGAGGCCACCCGTAAGGCAAGCCTTCATACCATGTATCGTCAGAGCGTTGCCTCGACGTCACAAGCCCCTCCCCCTGATGAGAAAATCACCTTCTCTCGAAAGGACTTGCCAGACCACAAAAATCCATTTTGCAACGTACTGGTAATCCGGACCGCCATCGAAAACTTTATGGTATCGAGGATCCAAGTAGATAATGGGAGTTCGGTGAATGTCATCTTCAAGAAGGCATTCAATTAGATGAGGGTTGAGGATCGAAGGGTGTTGGCAGCAGATGGGTCGTTGTTTGGATTCTCGGGGGAGAGGAAGGAAGTTGAAGGGGGAGTGGGACTCCAAGTAACTCTGGGGGGCTGTCCAGGAATTGCCGCTTCGTAATAGTGGACGCTCCTAGTAGTTACAATGCCATTTTCGGGCGTCCTCTGATCAGTTCCTTTAGGTGCATTCCCTCGTCCTTTCACCAATGCCTGGAGCTTAATGCTGGAGGGACCCAAATTAGGGTACGAGGAGATCCAAATACAGCCAGAGAGTGCTACGTGACTGCGGTGAATACCATTTCTTGGCAGGGAGAGGCCGAGGAAATGGAGAAGAGGATGGAATAATGGGAGCAGGAAGTTGGAGAAATGGCAGGAGAGTAGGAGGGAGAGATGGAGGTAGAGGAGGAGAAGGAGGAGAGGGGATGGAGAGAGGCATTACGGTGGAGTCGGAAATGGCAGGATAGATGGAGGTAGAGGAGGAGAAGTAAGGAGAGAGGATGGAGAGAGGCATTGCGGTGGAGCCAAAAATGGCAGGAGAGAAGGTCAGAGAGATAGAGGTAGAGGAGGAGAAGGAAGGAGAGGGGATGGAGAGAGGCATTATGGTGGAGTGGGAAATGGCAGGAGAGCTGGAGGTAGAGGAGGAGAAGGAAGGAGATGGGATGGAGAGAGGCGTTGCAGTGGAGCCAGAAATGATAGGAGAGAAGTTGGGAGAGATGGAGGTAGAGGAGGAGAAGGAAGATGTAGGGATTGAGGGAGGCATTGCGGTGGTGCCGAAAACGACAGGAGAGAAGGAGGGAGAGATGGAGGTAGAGAAGGCGAAGGAAGATGTAGGGATTGTGGGAGGCATTGCGGTGGAGCCGGAAATGACAGGAGAGAAGGAGTGAGATATGGAAGTAGAAGGGGCAAGGGGAAAGGAAGGAGAAAGGAGAGGGAAAAGGAAGATAAGGGAAGTAGGGGAGTCATCCAGGATGAAAGCTTGTCCATAAGAGAGAGGAGGTTCGTTGTTAGGAGGGGTCACAACTGATGAAGAAGTGGAGAGATTTTTGAGGGAGGTGGCGGTGGTCGTTGCGGAGCGCGAGGCCGTAGAGTGTGAGGCCAGGGAGCAGGATGAGATGTTGTGGGCACAGGAGGGAGCAAGAGGGGCCATCAAGACTGAAGGCGGTCGTAGAAGTGCTGGAGATGGAGATTCTCACCAAAAAAGGGAGTAAAGAGAAGATAAAAGTCAGTGGGGAGCTCAGCCCCGAGGACTAGGAGAAGATCAGGGCATGTGTGCAGAGGAATATCGACATCTTCGCTTGGAGCGCGGCTGACATGCCAGGGCTCAACACTGACGTGGCATGCCACCGTCTCAATCTTGACTCCAAGGCTCGTCCGGTGCAAAAAAACAAGAGAGCCATTGCCTCCAAGATGGTCGTGCCCATCAGGGAAGAGGTGGAGAAGCTGCTCGAGGCTGGATTCATTTCGGCAAGCAAGTATCCGGGGTGGGTGAGTAATGTTGTAATGGTTAAAAAGGGAGAGGGAAAATGGAGGATGTGTGTGGATTTTTCTCTTTTAAATAAAGCATGCCCTAAGGATTATTACCCTCTGCCTCGAATCGACGCGCTGGTTGACTCAGCCGTCGGTTTTTCATTAATGAGTTTTCTAGATTCATTTTCAGGGTACCATCAAATACGCATGCATCCCCCAGACATCAAAGATGTTACCTATGTCACGGGAGATGGGTGCTTCAGCTATAACATGATGCCCTTCGGATTGAAGAACGCATGGGAAACTTACCAAAGAATGATGGACTGGATCTTCCGGGAGCAGAAGGGATGGAATCTCGAGGTTTATGTGGATGACCTGATGATCAAGAGCCGATATCTTGGGTCCCACTTCTTGGATCTAGAGGAAACTTTTGGGACCTTAAGGAAATACAAGATGAGGCTCAACCCTCTGAAGTGCGTCTTTGGGTCCAGTAGGGGGGAATTCTTAGGACATCTCCTTACCCCATCAGGAGTGGAGCCCAATCCTGACAAAGTGAAGACAATCTTAGAATTGGAATCTCCAAAGAACGCTAAAGAAGTCCAACGTCTCGACGGCAAGCTGGCCGGTTTAAGTAGGTTCCTCTCCCAGGCGGGAGAGAAGTGCTCGCCCTTCTTCTGGGCACTAAGAGGAGGCAAGAAATTCGAATGGACCACTGAGTGCGAAGAAGATTTCCGAGCTATGAAACAACAACTCACCCAAACATCGCTACTCCGAGGGCCAAGAGAAGGGGAGGGTTTGTTCTTATACCTAGGAGTGGGGACTGGAGAGGTGAGTTTAGTCCTTGTATGATAAGAAGGAAAGAAGCAGTTCCCGATCTACTACTTAAGCAGAGTCCTAAAGAAGGTAGAGCTCAGATATCCCATCCTTGAAAAGTTGGCCTTCGCTCTTATCATCTCGGCCAGGAAGCTCAGGTCGTACTTTCAGGCTCACTCGATCCAAGTGGTGACAGATCATCCTCTCCACCATATACTGGATGGGGTGGAGCATTCTGGGAGGTTGGCCAAATGGTCGATAGAACTCAGTAAGTTCGATCTCGTATTTACTCCTGGAATGGCCATCAAGGCGCAAGCGGTTGCGGATTTCCTTGCAGACTATGTGGTTGAGGTCGGAGAAGCTGAGGCACCTGTAACACCCCAAAAAGGCCCCAAAAGACTCAACTTGAAATTTGAGTAGCAGGTCAGGTTACACGGCCTGGGACACGGGCGTGTCCCAGGGCGTGTCGGGTGACACGGCCTGGGACACGGGCGTGTCCCAGGGCGTGTTCTATTTATTTTGCAAAATTGGCCTATTCCGGTCAGAGCCGGACACGGCCTTGAACACGGCCGGGAACACGGGCGTGTCAGGCTGGACACGGGCGTGTCAGCTGCCGTGTTCCGACCCGTGTTCTGGTTGCAGCTCGATGGAGCAGGAGACACGGGCGTGTCTCGGGTTTGACACGGGCGTGTCAGGTTCGACACGGGCGTGTCGACCCCCGTGTTGGTCAGTCGGTTCAATAACGCGTGTGCCGCTGAGGGGTACACGGCCTGTGACACGGGCGTGTCACAGGCCGTGTCGGCCAAAAAGTGAAATTTTGGGATAATCTTGGCCGTTCAGTTTCCTCTCTTTTGATCCAAAGGCTCAGGTGGTTTCTTGGGCTGGATAAGTCGTGAAAGAGGATTGAAGAAGTCATTCTTCATTATTCTTAAGGAAGAGAGAAAGAGAGAGGAAGAGAGGAAGAAGGAGGAGGAGAGCTAGCCACCGGCGGAGCTCCCGTGGTCCGATACGCGATCCGAAGCCGGCGTTGTGAAGGCAAGGCTGCTGCGGTTCTTTCTCACCGGCTAGTTTGCGATGGCACCGAAGAGATCGACAAGGGTAACGATCTCCCTCCTTGGACATGTGAAGTCCTTCTTTTCTGCATTGCATAGGGAGAACCCTTCCCCGCGAGTGTGCGGTGGGCTGTGGTGTCCCTTGGGGTAGATATGTGAAGTCCCCCTTGTTCGAGGCCGGAATTGGAGTACGGCTCTAGGCATGCTGTGTGAAGCCCATCTGGATGGAATCTGGATTGGTGATGCTTGTTTGCATATCGGAGAAGGCTCCGTGATAATGGCTTGTGATGCCTATGGCTTGTGATGCCTTGTTCCTACCTGTTGCTTGGTGCGACAGGAAGTACTGGACGATGTCCAGGAAATGAAGAGGGTTGGCGGCAACTCTTGTGGCCGTGCGTTGCCACTTTGTGAGTAGTTGAGCCGTTGGGCTGCAACTCGTTGAAAAGGCTGAGTGCCGAACAGGAAAGGTGAAACCGACCCGCGCCTATAAAATGCCATGGATACTTCCGTATTCGAGGTGGCTCGGCGACTTGAGCAACGGGGGGTGGCTGATCCGTACCTGCGTTAGGTCCGTCCGACTTGGAAGCCTGGTATAGGTTTTGTTGGAGCGCCTAATGAGAGTCTTAGGCCCGCGCGCCGGAAAGACTAGAAATGCTCAATTATCGTGTAGACGGTGGTGTTGACCCTGGTATTCCGGTACACCGAAAATGTGCCCTGAGTGCACGGACTGTCGGGCCGGGTGGCCGATGGTTGTGATGGCTTGAATGTGCCTGCGCGCACATAGTTGCTATTGATGATGCCATGCTTGCAGGGAAAGAATGCTCATGCCCCAAGAAAGGGGTAGGATTGTTATAATTGGGTCAGCTGAAAGCTGACCGTTGCATTGTTTGCCACCGGTTGGGTGGAATTGTTCCCGTGCAGGTGCTGGAGAGCCAAGTGGTAAGTGATGGGCGGGAGAGCCCTACTGCTATTGCTGCTGCTGCTGCGGCTAGCCTGGAAGGCTAAGCCATTGTTTTGTTTTCTCATTTTACTCATGTATGGCCGGCCTGCGCGCCGAGGTTTGTAAAACATGATGTATGTTCAGAGGAACTGTAAGGCCTTAAGGCCAAACTCTTGTGGTTGTGTACATTCCATGGTATATATATAAATGGGGTTTTATATATTGGACATTCCGGTTAAGAGTTCAAAGTTGTAACTTAAAGCTTCCGCTAGAATGCTCTGTGTTAGGATTCGTGTTTGGTTTGGTATTATCCTGTGACCTCACCGTCTGTTTGTGGCATATAGTGTGGGGCCCCGGCCGGACCTTCTACTATACGTCATCTAACGGATGGGGTCGTTACATTTTGGTATCAGCTTTTCGTCGGTCTTCCTCTTTCGAATTCGTGGTCGAATTCTTTTGTGGGGTGGCGAGCACGTGTTTGTGCGACCTGCTGTAACGCTAATGAACTCTGGAATGTCCATTAAGGCATGTACAAAATCTTGTTTGAGGAATCTGCGCGTTCCTTTTTGTGTTGTTTTGCTTGCATACGTTCGCTAATGTGTGTCTTGTCCACCTATAGGTGACACGTAGTGGTGCTGGGCAGTCTGAGCCCCAGCGTTCTGATGAGAGTGCGGCACCAGCTGAGGTGCCAACACCTCCTCCATCTGCGGAAACTGTTCGTTTAGTTGCTGAGGCGCTCTTTGCCATGATTCAGCCGACCGGGCAAGCGCAGCCGGCAGTAGTGCCAGTTCGTGTTGATGTAAGACTCGAGCCGGTTGAGGCTATAGATCCACGAGCAGCTGACCGACAGTTGAAGCAATTCATGAGCTTCAGTCCTCCGACGTTTGCGGGAATGGGATCCCCAACGCAGGCGGAAGATTGGTTATCGCGTGTCAAGAGGATAATGACAGCGATCAGGGCGGAGGAAACTCTCAAGGTCACCTTAGCCACCTTCATGCTTGAAGGGGAGGCGCGGTTGTGGTGGGACGAGGTTGAGTTACACCACTTGGCGGGCAGGCAATTAACACAAGTGTCGATTGAGGAGTTCTCTCGAATCTTTCTGGCGAAACATGTCCCAGCGGCGCAACGCATCGCTATGGAAAACGAGTTCCAACGGTTAAAGCAAGGGGAAGATAGTGTGGATGTCTACTTGCACGAGTTTACCAGGTTGGGATGATATGCGGGAACAATCTTCGCGGATGACCAAAGGAAAACGAATCGGTTCTATGAAGGATTGCGGGATGAGTTACGATTCCTGCTTTCGAGTTCTGTGAGCCAAGGGTTTCAGGCGTTGGTTGATACTGCGTGCGCGTTGGAAAAGGACATGAGGCGAGTGCAAGGGAATAAGGGCTTGGTAGTGTCTAAGCCAGAGTTTCAAGCACCTCGCCCAGGCAAGTCGTTTTACCAGAAGAAAGGGGGCAAGAGATCCAAGCCATCGGGGCAAGTGACTACGACCGTTGTGTCGGGAGCGACATCAAGGCCGGATGCTCGTACGTGCTATAACTGTGGCCGGGTGGGGCATATTGCTCGGGACTGCCGGGTTGTGCAGCCCAAAGGGGAAAAGAAGACGGGTGCGTCGTATGCTGAGAAGGGCAAAGCGGTGGTGGATTCCTCTGCTTCCCAGGCGCAGCCCCGAATCTATCAACTTGGCCAACAGGAAGCGATTAAGCAAAGTGACGTCGTCACAGGTACGAGTTGAATTCGTTTACTTGCTGTGCTTTTGGTTTTGGTTTTGTTTAGCTTGTGCATGTGTGCGTGCTGCAGGCTTTGTCCTGATTCGGAATAACTTAGCGAGAGCCCTGTTTGATACGGGTGCTTCGCATTCTTTTCTGTCTGAGGATTTCGTATCTCGCATTGGGGTACCGAGTCATGTGACGGTGGATCGTACAAGGGTGCTATTGCCGAATGGCTGTGTGATGCTTGCGGATAGGGCTTGCGATGTGGATGTGCAAATAGGAAGTCGGGATTTCGGTTTGTGTGCAGCTGTGCTACCGTTGTCGGAGTTTGATGTGATCTTTGGTATGGACTGGCTCTCGGAGCAGCGTGCCTTTATTGATTGCAACTCCAAAGAGATTACACTGGGCCAGAATACCGGGCTTGTGACGAAGTTCGCTGGTATGCGAGGAGTGAGCGGGACGTTGTTGTCTGCACTCCAAGTCGTCAATGCTGTTCGGAAGGGCGCGGAGTTATTCTTCACGCTAATTCAGGCTGTTGAGCCAAAGGCCAGTGTCGGTGAAGTGCCAGTTGTGTCAGAGTTTGCCGATGTGTTTCCTAAAGATCTTCCGGGGTTACCACCCCAGCGGGAGATTGACTTCTCTATTGAGTTGGTGCCAGGTGCGAAACCTGTGGCCCGCTCTCCATATCGCGTCGCGCCAAAAGAGATGGCTGAGTTGAAAGTCCAACTGCAAGAGTTGTTGGAGCAGGGATATATACGCCCAAGTATGTCACCTTGGAGCGCGCCTGTTCTCTTTGTGAAAAAGAAAGACGGTAGCTTACGGTTGTGTATTGACTACCGCGAGTTGAATAAGCTGACGGAGAAAAACAAGTATCCGATCCCACGGATTGATGACCTTTTTGATCAGCTGGCGGGATCAACGGTCTATTCCAAGTTGGATCTGAAATCGGGATATTATCAGCTAAGGATTCGGGAAGGTGACATTCCCAAGACAGCGTTTGGAACACGCTACGGCCATTATGAGTTCACGGTAATGCCGTTTGGCCTATGTAATGCGCCTTCGGTATTTATGGACCTAATGCATCGAACGTTCCGAGAGTACTTGGATTTGTTTGTTATTGTATTTATCGATGACATCTTAGTATACTCTCAGTCGGAAGAGGATCACGCAAACCATTTGCGGTTGGTCTTGCATACCCTGCGGAGGAATAAGCTTTTTGCCAAGTTCTCAAAGTGCGAGTTCTGGCTCTCTTCAGTAGCCTTTTTAGGCCATGTGGTAAGCGGAGAGGGTATCGCGGTGGATCCGTTGAAGATAAGTGCCATCCGAGATTGGCCAGTGATGTCTTCAGTGGCCGAGGTCAGGAGCTTCCTTGGACTTGCGGGCTACTATAGACGGTTTGTGGAAAACTTCTCACGGATTGCTTTACCTCTCACCACGCTGACGAGGAAAGATCAAAAGTTCATATGGACGCCGGAGTGCGCTCGAGCTTTTGAAGACTTGAAGAGTCGTTTGACCACGGCGCCAGTGTTGACGTCTCCATGTGGTACCGATGGGTATGAGATCTATAGTGATGCATCTGGGAGCGGCTTAGGCTGCGTTCTTCTGCAGTTTGGGAAAGTGATTGCTTATGGCTCGCGTCAGTTGAAAGTGCATGAGCGGAATTATCCCGTCCATGATTTGGAGTTGGCGGCGGTAATCTTTGCGCTCAAGTTGTGGCGGCACTATCTATATGGCGTGAAAGTGGATATCTATACGGATCACAAGAGCCTAAAGTATTTGTTGGATCAGAAGAATCTGAATATGCGACAACGAAGATGGATGGAGTTCCTCGGGGACTACACCTTCGAGATTCACTATACTCCCGGGAAGGGAAATGTGGTCGCTGATGCTTTGAGTCGGAAGACTCCGGTACGGGCAAGCTGGTTGCAGAGGCATGATCAGCGTTTGATCCAAGAATTGGAGGCAATGGAGATATCGTGTGTTGACAAGGGTGCGTCAACCGATGCGTGTTTGAACTGGACGGAGGTGCAATATGACCTTACGGACAGAGTTCGGCGAGCAACGGGGCTTGATGAAAGTCTCCAGCGCTATGCTAAAGATGGGCCGGATGATCAATTCTCTTGGGATAACGGGTTGTTACGGAGAAATGGTCGAGTATGCGTCCCAAGTGTGGGTAAACTGAGGGAAGAGTTGATGTACGAAGCTCACTTTGCAAAGTACTCAGTTCACCCAGGGAGCACAAAGATGTACAGGGACATGAAAAAGCTGTTCTGGTGGCCCGGACTAAAGAAAGATGTGGCTCGTTATGTGGCGAAATGCAACACCTGTGCGTTGGTGAAAGCAGAATGCCAGAAGCCTGGCGGTTTTCTGAAGTCGTTACCTATTCCGGAGTGGAAGTTCGATGATATTTCGATGGATTTCGTGCACGGGTTGCCGAGATCTCAACGCGGTCATGATTCCATCTGGGTGATTGTGGACCGGTTGACGAAAGTGGCGCACTTCCTTCCAAACAGAAGAGACGATTCAGTGGAAACCTTGGCCAAGCTGTATGTGGAGCAGGTTGTTCGACTGCACGGTGTTCCTCGGAGCATCGTAAGTGACCGTGATGGGCGGTTCACATCGAATGATTGGCAACTCGTTCATCAAATGTTGGGTACAAAGTTAGCGTTTAGTACGGCCTTTCATCCCCAAACGGATGGCCAGACTGAACGAACCAACAGGACGATGGAGGACATGCTCCGCATGTGCGCCCTAGACTTTGGTAAGAGATGGGAAGATTATATATTTCTCGTCGAATTTGCCTATAATAATAGCTACCAAGCGAGTATTGGTATGGCACCATTCGAGGCGTTGTATGGTCGGAAATGCCGTACACCGTTAGCTTGGGCAGAAGCAGGCGAATCGAAGCTGAATGGGAAAAAGGAAGTCGAAGAAGCTACTTCGCTCATACGCTCTATTCGGGAAAGGCTATTGATAGCCCAAGATCGTCAAGCAAAGTACTACAATGCCAAGCACCGGAACGTGGAGTTCGTGGTAGGTGATTGGGTATATTTGAAGATCAAACCCTTCAAAGGTGTGTCCAGGATTCGGCGTTTGAAAAAGCTAAGTCCGAGGTATCTTGGTCCGTTTGAGGTGGTGGAGCGTGTTGGGGAAGCTGCTTATCGACTAGCACTGTCAGCGGACTTGGGTGGATTACATGATGTGTTTCACATCTCAGTCCTTCGTAAGGCGGTAAAGGATCCAGCTCAAGTCGTGGAGGCTGATCGGGTACCGGTCGAGTATGGGCTAACGACGAGGGTTAGACCCATTCGGATCGAGGATCGAGCCGAGAAACAGTTGCGGAACAAAGTGATCGGGATGGTCAAGGTCCGATGGGACAATTGTGGCCGTGAAGAGCTAACATGGGAGCGGGAGCAGACCATGCGAGCCGAGTTTCCCGAGTTATTTGTATAAACTGTAGACCGTGTACTTTTTGTTATAACATGCTTATAGCATTGCTGGTTTTCTTTCCTTACCGTGCAAATTTCGGGACGAAATTTTGATAAGGGGGGGAGGGTTGTAACACCCCAAAAAGGCCCCAAAAGACTCAACTTGAAATTTGAGTAGCAGGTCAGGTTACACGGCCTGGGACACGGGCGTGTCCCAGGGCGTGTCGGGTGACACGGCCTGGGACACGGGCGTGTCCCAGGGCGTGTTCTATTTATTTTGCAAAATTGGCCTATTCCGGTCAGAGCCGGACACGGCCTTGAACACGGCCGGGAACACGGGCGTGTCAGGCTGGACACGGGCGTGTCAGCTGCCGTGTTCCGACCCGTGTTCTGGTTGCAGCTCGATGGAGCAGGAGACACGGGCGTGTCTCGGGTTTGACACGGGCGTGTCAGGTTCGACACGGGCGTGTCGACCCCCGTGTTGGTCAGTCGGTTCAATAACGCGTGTGCCGCTGAGGGGTACACGGCCTGTGACACGGGCGTGTCACAGGCCGTGTCGGCCAAAAAGTGAAATTTTGGGATAATCTTGGCCGTTCAGTTTCCTCTCTTTTGATCCAAAGGCTCAGGTGGTTTCTTGGGCTGGATAAGTCGTGAAAGAGGATTGAAGAAGTCATTCTTCATTATTCTTAAGGAAGAGAGAAAGAGAGAGGAAGAGAGGAAGAAGGAGGAGGAGAGCTAGCCACCGGCGGAGCTCCCGTGGTCCGATACGCGATCCGAAGCCGGCGTTGTGAAGGCAAGGCTGCTGCGGTTCTTTCTCACCGGCTAGTTTGCGATGGCACCGAAGAGATCGACAAGGGTAACGATCTCCCTCCTTGGACATGTGAAGTCCTTCTTTTCTGCATTGCATAGGGAGAACCCTTCCCCGCGAGTGTGCGGTGGGCTGTGGTGTCCCTTGGGGTAGATATGTGAAGTCCCCCTTGTTAGAGGCCGGAATTGGAGTACGGCTCTAGGCATGCTGTGTGAAGCCCATCTGGATGGAATCTGGATTGGTGATGCTTGTTTGCATATCGGAGAAGGTTCCGTGATAATGGCTTGTGATGCCTATGGCTTGTGATGCCTTGTTCCTACCTGTTGCTTGGTGCGGCAGGAAGTACTGGACGATGTCCAGGAAATGAAGAGGGTTGGCGGCAACTCTTGTGGCCGTGCGTTGCCACTTTGTGAGTAGTTGAGCCGTTGGGCTGCAACTCGTTGAAAAGGCTGAGTGCCGAACAGGAAAGGTGAAACCGACCCGCGCCTATAAAATGCCATGGATACTTCCGTATTCGAGGTGGCTCGGCGACTTGAGCAACGGGGGGTGGCTGATCCGTACCTGCGTTAGGTCCGTCCGACTTGGAAGCCTGGTATAGGTTTTGTTGGAGCGCCTAATGAGAGTCTTAGGCCCGCGCGCCAGAAAGACTAGAAATGCTCAATTACCGTGTAGACGGTGGTGTTGACCCTGGTATTCCGGTACACCGAAAATGTGCCCTGAGTGCACGGACTGTCGGGCCGGGTGGCCGATGGTTGTGATGGCTTGAATGTGCCTGCGCGCACATAGTTGCTATTGATGATGCCATGCTTGCAGGGAAAGAATGCTCATGCCCCAAGAAAGGGGTAGGATTGTTATAATTGGGTCAGCTGAAAGCTGACCGTTGCATTGTTTGCCACCGGTTGGGTGGAATTGTTCCCGTGCAGGTGCTGGAGAGCCAAGTGGTAAGTGATGGGCGGGAGAGCCCTACTGCTGTTGCTGCTGCTGCTGCGGCTAGCCTGGAAGGCTAAGCCATTGTTTTGTTTTCTCATTTTACTCATGTATGGCCGGCCTGCGCGCCGAGGTTTGTAAAACATGATGTATGTTCAGAGGAACTGTAAGGCCTTAAGGCCAAACTCTTGTGGTTGTGTACATTCCATGGTATATATATAAATGGGGTTTTATATATTGGACATTCCGGTTAAGAGTTCAAAGTTGTAACTTAAAGCTTCCGCTAGAATGCTCTGTGTTAGGATTCGTGTTTGGTTTGGTATTATCCTGTGACCTCACCGTCTGTTTGTGGCATATAGTGTGGGGCCCCGGCCGGACCTTCTACTATACGTCATCTAACGGATGGGGTCGTTATAGCACCTCTTCTAGCGGCCTGGGAAATACAAGTAGATGGAGCCTCTGGAAAAAGTTCTTTTAGAGGGGGGATGATCTTAGTGAGTCCCGAAGGAACCAGAATTGAGCAAGCCCTGAAGATTCACTTCACCATCACTAACAACTAGGCAGAATACGAAGCAATCATCACGGGGCTCAAGCTAGCTCGGGATCTGGGCATACAAGACATCAAAGTCTCCACAGACTCTATGGTAGTAGCAGGACAAATCAATGGAGAGTTTGAAGCAAGGGAGCCGACCCTCCAATTATATTTTATGAAGGTAAAAGGTGTCATCAGATAGTTCCGTAGCTTTTCAATTCAACAAGTCCCAAGAGAGGAAAGTGCTCAGGCTGACCTGCTTGCCAAGCACATCCCTCAAGCTGGAGGAACCGTGCAGAGCTCTTCAGACCATCCATAGAAGAAGGATAATTGATGGAAGTGGACCAGCAAGGATCTTGGATGGACCCCTTCATCATCTTTATAGCCTCGGGACGTCTTCCCGAGAGAGACCTCGATAAGAAGCAGATCAGGTATAAATCGGAATACTACCTGCTGAAGGAAGGGATGTTATACCGAAAGACACTATCAGGCTTGTTGGCTCGGTGTGTGTTTGAGAGAGAGATCTCAAGAGTTTTGGAAGAAATTCATCCAGGAGAATGTGGGAGTCATTCGGGAAGTCGGACCTTGGAAGGAAGAGTGTTGAGGCAAGGCTACTTCTGGCCTACCCTCAGGAGAGATGCGGAAGAATTCACCTAGAGATGTAAGAAGTGTCAGGAGTTTGCCCCCTCTAACACCTTCCCGCCCAAAAATTACGAACAATCACAACTCCCTGGCCCTTTGAAATATTGGGGCTAGATTTGGTGGGCCCTTTCCCCCAAGCAAGTGGCCAAAGGAAGTTCCTGCTGGTCATGGTGGATTACTTTTCAAAGTGGCTAGAGGTGAAGGCGTTGGCTAAGGTGACGTCGCAAGTGGTCATAAATTTCATGTGGGGAGAGATCATCTGCCGGTATGGCTTCTGTTGGCCATCATCACAGATAATGGACCGCAATTCGCTAGCAGAGAATTCGTATACTTCTGTATACAGCTGGGCATAGACCTCCTCTTTGCCTCGGTCCATCATCCTCGAAGTAACGGGCCAGTGGAAGCGGCGAACAAGATTATCGTGAATCTTTTGAAAAATAAGGTTGAGAACTTAAGGGGAAGTTGGGTAGAATAGCTCCCTTCAATTCTCTCGGCTTTGAGGACCATGCCAAACACCACAATGAGAGAGACCCCGTTTAAACTCTCCCATGGCTCGGAGGCCGATATACCTATAGAGTTCGAGGTTGAATCTCCCAGATTGGCTGCTGCAATGAAAGGAGACGAAGGATGGCGGGAAGAGAACGAGGAGGAGCAGAAGCTCTCTCTTGATCTGGTAGAGGAGCTCAGGGAATTGGCATCGATACGGCAAGAAGAAGTTAAACGCCGGATGACCAAATATTTTGATAAGCATATAAGTGTCAGGCAGTTCCAGAAGGGTGACTTGGTTCTTAAAAAGGTGGATGCAGCGGGCATAGGAGCCTCAGTGGGAAATTAAAACTCAATCCCAACTAGGAAGGCCCCTTTGTGGTAAGGGAGGTCCTGAAGTCAGGAGGGTACCACCTCAAGGATGTGGACGGGGTACCCCTTGATCGTGCCCGAAACGGCGACAACCTAAAAAGATTCTACCCTTAACATTTTCTCATCTTCTCAGATACTTGTAAATCTGTTATGATTCCTGATATAGTGAAATTCCAGGTATTTTCTTTCATGAAATGAGATTGTAACGGATGATTGGCAAGGCCCCAAGAGGACCCACTAACCAGGCTCTCATCAAGATGGCAGGGCTGTAGGCTCACTCGATGGCAGGATGAATGGCAAGGACCCGAGAATACCCGCTGACCAGGCTCTTATCAAGCTGGCAGGGATGTAGGCTCACTCGGTGGCAGGATGATTGGCAAGGCCCCGAGAAGACCCGCTGACCAGGCTCTCATCGAGCTGGCAGGGCTGTAGGCTCACTCAGTGGCAGGATGAATGGCAAGGACCCCGAGAAGACCCGATGACCAGGCTCTCATCAAGCTGGCAGGGTTGTAGTCTCACTTGGTGGCAGGATGAATGGCAAGGCCCGAGAAGACACGCTGACCAGGATCTCATCAAGCTGGCAGGGTTGTAGGCTCACTTGCTGACAGGATGAATGGAAAGGCCCCGAGAAGTCTTGCTGACCAGGCTCTCATCAAGCTGGAAGGGCTGTAGGCTCACTCGGTGGCAGGATGAATAGCAAGGCCCTGAGAAGACCCGCTGACCAGGCTATCATCACGCTGGCAGGACTATAGGCTCACTCGGTGGTAGGATGAATGGCAAGGCCCAGAGAAGACCCACTGACCAGGATCTCATCAAGGTGGCAGGGTTGTAGGCTCACTCAATGACAGGATGAATGGCAAGGCCTCAAGAAGACCCGCTGAATAGGATCTCATCAAGCTGGCGGGCCTGTAGGCTCACTCGGTGGCCGGATGAATGGCAGGGCCCTGAGAAGACCCGCTGACCAGGCTCTCATCAATCTAGCAGGGTTGTAGGATCACTCGGTGGCAAGATGAATGGTGAGATCCCTCAGAGAAATGTTTTTACTTGTCAACAAATGGTTCATAAAAAATTAAAAACTTCTATGGAAACAAAAGGTTGATGCATTGCAATTAAAGATAAGCATTCCCAGCTGGTGCTCGGGAATGAGGGTCTCACTCATGGCAAGTAAGCATTTGCGGAGAAAGAAAGGTCTCGCCTAACAAAGGAGTGGATTAATTCCTGGAGTCCACTCGCGCCAGAGTTGCCTAAAGACGAGATGCAATGGGAAAGTTAAGTGGTCTCACGCGCAGAGCGGCCAAGAGAAGCCTAAATGACTCGGTACTCTAAACCAATTATCGAGCGAGGTGACAAGACGATGAGTAGCTTTGTCTCGCAAGTATAAACCAATTAGAGGGCCATTTCACAGTAAATAAAGCAAAGAAAAGAAAAATAAAGAGAACAAAAGGCGATAGGGCGTGACAAAAGTTCCTTACATGTTTGGTCATATGGTTCATCAAAAGAAAAAAAAAGAAAAAAGGGGAGCCTTCCCCCATGAATGGTACTTCGAAGTCTCAAAAATAATAAAAAATACAATTATCGGAAAAAGACAAAAGGAGGGGAGGAGGAGCCCCAGATCTCACCGGCTGTTCATTAGTCCTCTCTGCTGGAAGATGAATCCTCGTCCACCTCGCCGTAAAGGTGTTGCACGAGGTCACGGGCGGTGACGGTTTCAGAGTGTTCCTTAATAACCCCTATCTCCTTCATCATCTTCAAAACGAGCTCTACCATCTTGATGTTAGCATCTCGACAAATCTCTTCGACCTCGTCGAGGGAGTAGTGAGAGGGCGGGGGAGCTTGGAAGGGTTCCGGGCGAGAGGTAGGCAGAACACTGTCCCGATGATGGGCATTCTGGGTCATTAAGCTTTTGTTCTTCTCATCCAAGACCGCTATGCGCAAGCGCATTTGATTCGCCATCTCAGCTCCCTGCAAGACACCCATTAATCAGCAAGAAATAAACGCGAGAGAAAAACTGGCCAAGGATAAAACTAAGACTTACCACGCCGCACTGTGTCTTTGCAGGGAGGTCTTCAGTAATAGCCAGCCTCTTCTCGAGGCCGTCCGACTTCTCGCGCTCCGCTACAAGGCCCGCCTCAGTATCCTTTCATTTCTTGCTATTGAAAACCAGGCGGCACGAGATTCAGTGCGAGAGCTCCAAGGCGCGAAGCTGAGCGTGAGAGGTCTTCAAGACGAGGTCTTGCGAGGATTCCTTGTCGACGAAATCTGCCTATGGACCACCATAAAGGCCGTAGGCAAGGGAGAAGGCGTGGATATTGGGAGGGTCCTGCTCCTTCCATGAGGGAAGGAGGGTAGATACCGACACCCGGTTCAGGTCCTTTTCCCACAACAGAACTGGGTCGCCAGCTGCATCTTGTACCACAGGTCCCATGTTGAAGTTTTGATTTAAGGAGGGAGCTGGGTGAGTGGAGGAGGCGGCTTCACGCGACGGAGATCCTGTAGGTTGGGTCGAAGTGTTGGCGAGCTGGTCGAGTAGTGCCATCTCGCGATTTGATGAGACGGCTTGTGGGCGAGGCGATTTCGATTCCCCTTCAGAGATGGGGCTCAAGGATCCCAACATCTTTTTTCTCTCTTTCCGGGCTGTCTCTTTTTTCCCTTTAGGGAACGACACGACCTTTTTAACTTTTTTCTTGGGGCTGTGTCGAGAGGGAGCGACATCATCTCCGGGTCTCTTCTTGGAGGCAGGAGCCAATGACTCTTTTGCCGCCTCGACCGCCATGCTGGCAAGGGCGAGACCTTTTGACGGCTTCACACTGCTCTTGTAAGGAGGATGGGCGGGATATTCCATTCCCCTAAACAAACAACTTGGTGATTAGAGAGCGAGACGAAGGAATAACAAATGTGAAACTTAAGAAGTGCGAGTGTACCTTCGCTGAGAAGCATAGGAAGGAGCGAGTCGAGGCCCCGCCTCAGAAAATTGACTTCAAAATTCTTTCCTATAAAGAAGTCACCGAGGATCTTATCTGTGCCACCGACCTGGGGGGACAGGTAGAACATCTCGGCAGGCGACACGGGCGCGAGCGGGATGCCCCCCATGTTCCTGCAGATGAAGACGAAGCGGGTAATCCAATTGTGATTTTTGTTGGGCGTCTCACACACCATCGGGCCCTGCCCTGTGAAGTACGAGATACTATCGTGATTGGCGTGGTAGACGAATAACTTGCGGGAGATTGTCAGACTGAACTCGATGCGCTCGCGGCGCATATAACTGACGAAAGCAACCAAAACCGAGATGACGTTCATATTTAGTTGTGCAAGGATGACTCCAAAATATTTCAAAAACTGTTTAACCTCTAGCCAGAGGGGAGGTCTCAACCCCAAATCAAAGTGCAAGAAGGGGAAGGCGAGTTCGTCGGGGTAGAAAGTATTGATCGACTCACCAACTTTTGGGGTCCGCGACTCAAATCCCTCCGCCAGGAACTCGTGGGTGAAGAGGTTGTAGTCCTCCTCAGAGATCTTGCTAGGGGGGAAGTCATGGTCGACAAATCTCCTGCTGCACCGGCTGTGCCCCTCACCCTCCTCAGGCTTCTTCTTTCCCATTATTGGCGAGACGGTAAAATCAAAAGGGGGTAAAGAGGGAATAACAAGAACAAGTCGCGAGATGAAGGAGGCGAGAGAGCTAGATCTGAGATGCAATAGGGGTGGGGGCAGCACAGGTGAATTGCTTTGGTCTAGGGGGAGGGTATTTATAGTGGATAATGAAAGTAAAAAAAGGGCGGGAAAAGCATGGAAGAAGTTGGAGAGTCGGCCGACGTTTCACGTTCTCTCTCCTGACCTGGGATCGCGTTACCCAGCGAGGGCTTTTTCAACAAGCCAGGACAAAAGAAAAAATAAAGGAAAAATCAATCAATTGAACATAGCGATAATTGATTAAGCCCAGCAGGAAGAGAAATCAACAGGATTGTAGTATTATTAACTGTTTCATTCCGCACGAGGCGGGTATCATATCCGCAAGGTTTAAATAATATGTGAGACAGCAGAATAATAGAAACCACAAAATTACAAAGTATAATCAAATAAGTGAGTCTATTGAACAGGAGAGACGAGACGGAGGATCTTCAGTTCTTGTGCCATTTCCAACGCCATCCACCGCGAGACCCTGCACATGGGGGCCGACTAAGGACGTGAAAGGCGCGAATGACATCGAGAACACGACGCACGAGACGGAGTTGCTGGTCGACCTCATTTATAATGGCCTGAGGGTCGGTCTCGTCTATCTCGATTCCAGTGTCAATCTCAGAGGATAGGCGAGCGCATTCAATTTCCAGCCAGTCAATGCGCCTGTTGGTAGCTTGCTTGTCCTGTTCCATTTCGCGGATAATATGTATCTATTTTCGAAACATCTCGGCCGTCCTGTGCTTCATCACCACCGGATCCATGGGATCGGCCATATAATCTTCTATTTCGTCTGGGTGAGGAGGAGGCGAGATGACAGGTTGCCCAGAGAAGTCCTCTGCTGGCGGGTCGATCTGAATGCCTATGCAGAAAGAGGCCAAGGGTCAGAATGAGGGGTGTTCTTGAGAGAAGGCTTGGAAGCGGCGAGCGGCACAGAGAAGCGAGAGGGAAGGTCTAGTTCATTTACCTGGGTTGCGAGAGGTCCCAACGAGCTGGGAAGGGTCGTCATTCTTTGTATTTGGAGGGGTGGATTGCCGAGGTAAGTCAGAGTCTTGGTGATGGATGACAGTAGTATCAAGCGGGTTTACCGGTTGGGGACGATGGACGAGACCTCCCTGATGGAACATGAAGTGATTACATGAAAAGATGAGAAAGGGGAAAGAAAGGAGGGGTATGAGCAAAAATTTACCTCTCTCTCCTCAAGAGACGCGGGAGGAGGGGTAAGGATTTCCAAAGATATTAGAGTGGGCTCCTCGACTGAGAAGGGGGCCAGCAGTTTTCACCTTCTTCAGGCGAGGCGACAACGATAAGGGAACAGGGGTGCGAACCAAAACCGGGGCCAGAGCAGACATATTGTCCTTGTTTTGTTTGCGTACAATCATGAGACGTTCGCGGAAACTCTGGCTATGAGAGATGGCGACGATGGAGTAAGTGAAGAATGAGGTGATGGAGGGGGGCGCTCTCCATGTGGTGGTAAGTGTCAGATATTTATAGGCCCCATAGGAGGGCCCAACAAAAGATTCTCTCATAAATAAACTTTAACACCGCAAGCCTCGGTTGGACTTTCTTTCTGAGCTTGGGAGAACCTCAAAAAGAGAGGGGATTGTGTACAACCTCGGGCTCACGGGAGGGGAATCAAGGAAAAACATTAAGGGCGAGAAGATTGCATAGGCAGGAGGTGCCCGTGGCCCATGCTGATCCCTTAGAAGCAAGGTGAAGTATTCGCAAAACTGGATACTCGCGAGGCGAGAAGGGAACAGTGGAGGTGGCGAGAGGTCCCCCGAGCCGTAGACTGGGCTCTAGGGTTGTGCTCCTCACTGAGAGGGGAACAGTGGAGGAGGTGAGAGGTCCCTTGCATCGTAGACTAAGCTTTAATGGCGAGACAATATACCACGAGACGAGCTGAGGAGCAGCGAAGCAGGCAAGACAATGTACCGCGAGACGAACTGAGGAGCAGCGGAGCAGACGAGACGGGATACTCGCGAGGTGAACTGATGGGCATCTCTTGCCTACTAGATGCCATTTTCGTCGAGCCCGGCTCGGCGTTTGTCGAGCGCCGGCTCGGCGTTCGCCGAGCGCCGGCTCGGCGTTCGCCGAGCGCCGGCTCGGCGTTCGCCGAGCGCCGGCTCGGCGTTCGCCGAGCGCCGGCTCGACGTTCGCCGAGCGCCGGCTCGGCGTTCGCCGAGCGTTAATTCGACGATCGTTGAACGCCGGTTTGACTTAGAGGCCATTTTTACCTCTTTACCCCCAGGTACGAGTTTTATTCTTTGGTCTCAGGTAATTTTACTCTTTTGCCCTTAGTTGTATGCATATAACCCTTTAGAACAGCGGAGTTTGGCTGTTGGCAGACCCAGCCCAGGGTATTTTGGTAATTTCAGGTCGGTTCAGTTTGGTTATTGGCAGGTCAAACTCAGAGGCCTATAAATAGACCGATAAGGTGCCTTGAAGAAGGTTGTTGACCCCTTTCTTCTTCTTCTTCCACTAAGGCACCTAGCTCAGCACTGGCTATGGACGGGAAGAATTTCTAGTTCTTCATGGCAAGAGGTGTGACCTCCGAGCTGAAGCCCGCGGTCTGTTTCTAGTTCTCGTGACTCTCGTCAAGGAAGGAGTTCGGGAAGAGTAAGCATGAGCTGCAAGTTTAGATCCGGACTCTAAGAGAAGTCAGTTTTCTGGCTTCAACAGAAGCCTAAGACTCTCTCCTATGGCTACGACAAAGTCAAAGGCGATCTCCAAGGTTCACTTCCACGCAATCATCAGGGGAATTTGGTTTGGATGGGATGAAGAAATGCAAAATTTGTAATAAACATTTACCACGGAATCTTCTCCTACATACAAAACAATCATCACCAATCCAGACCAATCTGTCTGGATGGGCTTCACACAGCATGCCTATTCTATACTTCGATTCCAAATTCTAAATGCAAAAGTATCGGGGATACAACTGATCAACCCGTCGGGAGAATCACTTCCACGCATTTGTGGGGCATCGATCCTCACATGTTAAAACAAAGGACTTTGCATGTCCAATGAGGAAGATCGTTACCCATGTAGTCCACTTTGGAGCCATAGATTAAAATCCAAATGGATGGAAAGAACCACATCGGGCCGCTCTTTGTAGATTTGGACTCGGTTCGCGATTTGGGGCTCCAAAGCTCCAGTAATGGCAAGATTCTCCTTCTTCTTCCTCTTCCTTACTCTCCCTTCTCTCTAACTCTTAGAGAGAGAAATCCTAGGTTTAGAATGAAAGAATCTCTCATTCTACGGACTTAAGCCAGCAGAAATCGCAGCCCACCATCGGATCTCAGCGAATGGCTATGATTTAAAACGATCTGTACAGAGCGCTATCGCCCCGCGGTAGGAAGATACCATCGCGCGGTAGCCTCACTCGTTAGTTTATCCGGCAAGTCATCGTTCGAAATCTATAATTCTAGGCTGACACGTGTCCGCACCATAACTGCTCTGCAATCGCCGCGCAGTAACTGCTCTGCTACTGTCAGGCGGAAACTCGTCGAGAGCTTTACCAAAAATAACCGGCCATGCTTTCGCAAGCGTTAACGTTACAGCTCGGCGGTAGCTCATCGAAACTCCTACCGATTAAATTAACCAAGCTACCGTGGCACAGTAACTCACTATCGCCGCGCGATACCATGTGATGTATCCTTGCATTGACTACATTGAGTACTACCGCTGCACGATAAGAGCATATCGCCAGTCGGTATCTCGTAGAGAACTCTAACACCAATTTCGCAAAACTACCGCCAGCTATAACCCTACCGTCAGGCCGTAGCTCACAGAACCAATCTCCTGGCTACGTGAAACTTGGGGCGTTATAAATCTCCCCCACTTAAAGAAATTTCGTCCCGAAATTACACTTGCAGGAAAACATAGAAGTATCAATATTATAATGTATACCTCAAAGAAACAACTCAGGAAACTCTGCTCTCATGGTTTGCTCGTGCTCCTATGACAGCTCCTCACGACCACAGTTATCCCACTGGACCTTGACCATTCTGATCGACTTATTCCACAGTTTCTTGACCTCCATGTCTTTGATTCGAATGGGCTAGACCTTTGTTGTCAACCCACTATCGATTGGCGCTTGATCTGTAGTAATCACTTGGGTAGGCTCATGCACCGCCTTCCGTAATACCTATATGTGGAATAAATCGTGCAGACCACTGGTTAAAGCTTCAATCGATAGGTAGCTTCACCAATGTGCTCCAATATCTCAAACGGCCCAAGGTACCTTGGACTCAACTTTTTCAAGAATCGAATCCTTGATATGTCCTTGAACGGTTTGATCTTCTGATAAACCCAGCCGCCCACGGCAAACTCGACATTTCAATGTATAGCATTATAATATTTAGCCTGCCTATCCTGAGCGATCAGCAATCTCTCCCGGATTGTACGTATAGTCGAAGTAGCATCCGCAATCGCTCTAGCCATGCCAAGGGAGTATGACACTTTCTACCATAAAGGGCCTCGAAGGGCGTCATCTGAATACTTGCTTGGTAGCTATTGTTATAGACGAACTCGATCATATAAAGGTGGTCTTCCCACCTCTTCCCGAAATCTAGGGCGCACATGCGAAGCATATCTTCCATCATTCTATTTACCCACTCGGTCTGACCATCCGTCTGTGGATGAAAGGCTGTACTGAACTTCAGTTTGGTACCTAACAGTTGATGTATAAGCATCCAATCATTAGACGTAAAGCGCCCATCTCGGTTACTAAAGATATTACGGGGAACACCGTGCATTCGTATGATATTGTTAACGTAAAGCTTTACCAGCTTTTCTACTGAATCGTCTTTCCTATTCGGAATGAAGTGAGATGCCTTCGTTAAACGATCAATGACCACCCAAATGGCATTGTTCCATTTCTGCGATCTCGGCAAGTCGTGCATAAAATCCATAGATATGTCGTCAAACTTCCACTATGGTATAGATAATGACTTCAGAAATCCACCGGGCTTCTGACATTCGACTTTTATTATGGCACAGGTCTAACACTTTGCCACATATAAAGCTATATCCTTCTTCAATCCTGGCCACAAGAATAGTTTTTTCATGTCTTTGGACATCTTTGTGCTCCCGGGTGGAATGAGTACTTTGTGAAATGTGCCTCGTACATCAATTACTCCTGTAATTTGCACACATTTGGGACGCACAATCGACACTCCTTCCATAAAAGGAAAACATTAACAAAAAACTGGGCATTCGACCCATCCAAAGACTTTGCCAAGTAGCATTTTATGTTGTCATCCAGCTCCAATACTTGTCGAATCCAGTCTGCTAGGTAACACTGCACCTCTGTCCAATTCAAATATGCATTTGAACTAGATCTCCCATCAACATAAGAGATCTTTAATGTATCCAAATCTCGAATAATATGCTCATCGTGCACCTGTAGCTAGTTGGCCTGTGCAGAATCCCTACGACTCAGCATGTACGCAACAACATTTCCCTTGCCGGGAATGTATTGTATCTTGAAGGTGTAGTCGCCATGGAACTCCATCCACCTCTATTGATACATGTTCAAGTCTTTCTGATCTATCAGATATTTTTGACTCTTATGGTATTCAAAGATATCGACTTTTACACCATACAGGTAGTACCTCCAAAGCCTCAGAGCGAATATCACAGCCGCTAACTCCAAGTCGTGAATCGAATAATTCCTCTCGTGCACTTTAACCTAGCGAGAGCCATATGCTATCACCTTCCCATTCGGAAGTAGAACACTGCCTAAGCCGCTCCCTGAGGCGTTACTATAGATTTCATAGCCATCCAAACCACATGGCAAGAATAAAATAGGCGCCGAGGTCAGACGACTTTTCAATTCTTCAAAATCTTGTGCGCACGCCGGTGACCAAACAAACTTCCGATCCTTCCTCGTCAAGATAGTGAGGGGTAACATTATCCGCAAGAAGTTCTCTATGAAGAACCTATAATAGCCGGCAAGCCCCAGAAAACTCAGGACTTCTTCTACAGTAAACAACACATGCCACTCCCGTATTGCAACTATCTTCGCTGGATCCACCGCAATTCCCTCTTCACTAAATACATGACCAAGGAATGCTACTAAAGATAGCTAAAACTCACACTTAGAGAACTTGGCGCACAACTTACTCCTCCTCAGGGTCTCCAAAATCATGTGTAAATGGTCCACATATTCTTCCTCAAACTGAGAGTACACTAGGATATCGTCGATGAAGAATAATAACAAACTAGTCTAAATACTCTCTGAACGTCCGATTCATCAAGTCCATTAACACGGATGACACATTTTCCAGCCCAAACGGCATAAACATAAACTCATAATGCCCATAACGTGTGTTGAATGCCGTCTTGGGGATGTCACTTTACCTGTTTCTCAACTAATAATACCCAATTTTTTGATCCAGCTTCGAGTACACAGTCGAACTAACTAGCTGATCGAACAAAACATCGATTCTCAGAATCAGATACCTATTCTTCTTTGTCAGCTTATTTAATTCCCGATAATCTATACACAAATGCAAACTTCCATCCTTCTTCTTCACATAAAGGACCGGTGCGCTTCAAAGTGACAAACTTGGATGCACATAACCTTTATCTAGCAGTTCTTGAAGCTGCACTTTCAATTCCGCCATCTCCCTTAGTGCTAAACGGTATGGAGAGCATGACACATGCTTGACACCTAACACTTGCTCAATGGTGAAATCGATCTCTCTCTGAGGTGGAGCTCCAAGAAGATCTTCAGGGAAAACGTCAGCAAACTCCAATACTACGGGAACACTAATCAAACTGAGCTTGGGCTTCGTAGCCTTTAATAGAGTGAAGAATAACTCTGCACCCTCATGAATTACTTTGAATACTTGGAGAAGGCATCAACGTCTTGCTCGAACCCTTCATGCTAGAGAAGGTAGTTTTATGACATATATTTTGCCCCAATTTGACAACCTTGAGACTACAATCAATGTATGCACTTTTCTATGAGAGCCAGTCCATGCCAAAGAACACATCAAACTCTACTATCGGCAGTAGTGACGCTTTCAAGACAAACTATTGACTCCCTATCCACACATTTACACAACAAACTCTATCTGCATGCATCGAATGCTCGTTAGGTAGCAACACATCCAATCTATCCTTTACCATAGAAGAAGGAACTTTGATACACGACACGAAGTCCTCAGACTAAAAGGAGTGTGACGTTCCTGTATTAAATAGTGCTCTCGTCGGACAGCCCAAGATTAAGACAAATCCTAATACAAGACTATCATATAACCAATGCATAGGGCGTAAGGTATAGAAAGCAATAAAGCTAAAATCTAACTCATACCTGTAACCACATAGCTTTGCTTAATGGCCTCCTACTGGCCAAGTTTGTAAACTCTGGATTGGGCTAGAGCATAATGGGGAACAATTGGCTCCACTGTCTTCCCTTTCTCAGCATAAGATGCTCGTGCTTTTTTCTTCATCTTTGGAGGGTCACTCCAACATTCACGAGCTATGTGTCCCGTCTTATCACAAATATAACAGTGACTTGGGCCTCCTCGCCTAAACATTGCCTTTGAAGCAGCAGATGAAGAAGCCGGTCTAGCAGATTTGGACTTCTTGTTCCACCTTTGGTACCCAATCTTTGATGAGTTAGGTACCTTAAACTCTGGCCTCTTTAGCGCCGAGTCATTTTTACGCTGTACGCACTTCATATCCTGCTCCAGGGATTGGGTTGTATTAACCAAAGTCAGAAAACTCCACATCATTGGACTTGAGTGCAGCAACCTCAGATCGTCTCGCAGTCCTTCATAGAATCATTTGGTCATGCACTCCTCATCAATAAAGGTGGAGCCCGCATATCGCTCCAATCTAGTGAAATCATGCAAGTTGTCGTCCACACAACTCTCGCCCTGCGTTAATATCTGAAATTGATTCTCCATAGCACTTTTCTACGCTGAAGGGAGATATCGAGCCAGAAACAATCTCGAGAACTCATCCATCGAGATATTTTTGAGCTATCTTCCAATAAAGTGATGCAACTCCAATTTGTCTCACCATAACCTTGCCTCTCCATCCAGTAGGAAAGTGTCCATGGTGACTTTCTGCCACTCCTCCATTTTCGTTGTCGTCATGACTCTCTTAACCCGAGAGAGCCAGTCTTCAGCTTGCGTTGGGGTTTCAGTCCCCATAAACACTAGAGGATTGAAGCTCATCACATGCCTGAGCTTCTTCTCCGTCTCTTTTCTTGGTACTAATGGCTCTGCATCCACTTGATCTGCCACTAAAGGCTCAGCCATACTAAGAGGCACCTGGCCTACTTTAGGGACAGGACACTACACTTGCCTCCCTGGCTGGGCATTTATCATGGCGAACACAGCTTTAGCTACCAGCCTTATAGTTTCAGTAGAAGGAGGGGTTGCATGCATGTCATACGACACACTACTCTCAGAAGAGTGCTGGCGTTTGGATTACTTTGCACTACTCCTAGTCACCTATAATCATGAAACACATAATTAAGCGACTAAATGTATTGCAAAAAAGCAATTATAGGAACACGCAGGTTCCTCAAACATGTGTATTTTCATTCCTAAATGAACATTCATTGGTTCTTTCTTATTATAACAGTAGCGCACATACACGTGCTCAACATGATGGAGACGATGGCTCGAAACGTTTTAAAGACGACGACAACGTGCTTACGGATGACCATGTGGAGCGTCTCTATAATATCCGTCCTGAACGCAAACCAATATATTAATAATTAATAATAATTTATTAATTATTATTATTAATTATTAAGTCATTTTCATGTTTTATTTTATTTTAGCATTTTTATTTTTATTGCATTTAAATAATTCATGTAATGATGGGTGCTTATAACCATCATAGGTTGTTTTAATTATTTCATTTCTTGTATTATGATAGGTGCATATAACCATCATAACTTTCATTTTGAATTTTAAATTTTGAATGGAGGGAGATTGAGTGGTGTAGACTATATATAACCATGTTATGAAGGAATAATTATAGAATGAAATAGAAGAAAAAAATCCCCCTCAAAATCTTGTGAAGATTTCCTTCCTCCTCTCCTCTCCTCCTCTCCTTTCTCCTTCTCCAAATTTTGGCACCCTTGTCTCCCTTCTCTATCTCAGCTTCTCCTCCTCCTCCTCCTCCTCCCTCTTCCAAATAGCACCACCCGAGCCCCTCCTTCTCCAAATCGAGCCCACTCTCATCCTTGCCAACCACAACCGACCACCAAAACACCACCACCATCAAAGAACCCGACCTCTCATCAACCTCATCAAAGTCGGCCACCCCCTTCACTACTAACCCGACCACCACCTTCACCCTCACAAAAAAACCGACCACCCTCCTCCTTGAGTAAATCGGCCAAGGCAAAGGTTGCTTCCTTGTGGACTCCAATTCCGGTGTGAAGCGACGAAGGCGGTCAAGTTTCTCTCCTTCTGGCGTGACTCCGGCGGAGCCATTGAAGAAGCGATCCAAGTAGAGAGAAATCAGAATCACCCATTCCGATTGCGTAACGAATCATTTCTACATTTTGTGTGTTTCTCTTCCTAGATTAATTTGTGTGGTGGATTTTCTTAGCGTTAATGTGGATAGGATTGAAAACATCGTGGTTATCTTTCATTGTTTGTAGCTTCTTCTTTATTTCATTTTCATTCAAAAAGGTTTGACGAATCTTCGTTTTCTTTTGTTGGGAGAGATCTACCCTTTCCGAATCATATTTTATTTGGTAGATCTTTTTTGGTACAACACCGCTCGTTCAGACCGTGTAAGTCCCTTTAGCCGGAAAGAACTTTGGCCTATAGCCCTTGTTCGATCCTTATCGGTTTGGATACCCGTACGCTAGTATAAAATTGATATCATTAATTACGTGGTGCTGCAAAAATCGAGTGCGCGAGTGTAGAATTTTGTTCATAGAGGGATTTTCGTGTGCGTCCGTAGATATATTTTGGTGTCAACGTGCAAGCCTGCATCAATTTGGTATCAGAGGGAGGTTCATGTCAATTTCTTAATTGGCACCCTCCCCCTCTTATTTAGCACGTTAACATGCACTTTATATGTACGTCTTTTTGCCAAAATTAACAAAAAAAAAGTCATGATCTGCCAATAGCGGCCTAATTTTTTAATTTTCAGCAAAATTCAAAAAAAAAGTTTTTTTTAATAATCTCTTTGTTATTTTCTGCAAGAAAACAATTTTTTTTATCCTAGTATGAGACGGGAACAATTCGTTCTTTCAAACATCTTAGTAGGCCAGAAGCGTTTCTCCTTGCTTGTGCACAAAAAAAAACCGGATCGAGTTTTCTCTCCGGTTCTCACTTAAATGACATTCGACGTTAATGTTTCCAATCGTCCCCAGGCTTATATACACACTAAGGTTTTCACCTACGATGGTTATGGGGATCCAAAGTATTTTATTGACTGGCTTAAGTTGGTAGAAACCTATTTTGATTATAACAAATTGGGCGACTACCAAAAGGTTAATGTAGTCCTAAAACGGTTAAGAGGTCGAGCCCGCGTGTTTTGGCTGAACGAAGAGCGTGGAGCTGGTAGCTATCCATATGCTTGGCCCCACATGTGAAGAATACTCTCGGAGAAGTTTGATTCCCCCTACCGCCTTACTACTAGCCCGATATCCGCTAGACAGTATAGTTATGGCACCATATCCAAACATGACCTTAGGAGTGACCTATTCCCTCAGGAAAGAACCTTTCCTCAGGCTGGTAGAGTTACCTATAGCACACCTTTACCCACCTATAGAGGAAAGGAAATAGTGAGGTCCCCTATCCCGAGTTCGGTACATGTGACTGCTAGGACTGCCATGAGCCCGCGGAGTGAGAGTAGTCCTATCTGTGGGGCAGACAGACGATTATAATATGTGAGTCTGGCGGCGTATCTGACCATGGATCTATTGAGCATCCTACCCCGATTACACCCGTAGACCCTTTTGAGTCTCCCTCCGAATTGCCTGATCTAGTCGTTGACTCCCCTGATGAGTCTGAGCTAGTGTCTAGGACTGAGCCCGTCACTGAGGACGAGGCTGATTTTGCTGACACTTTTAGTGATGTTGAGGAGATTTGTTATCCTAGTGACCTGGATGAGAATTTCTCCCCTGAGGAATCATCTCCACTCCCTTTCGATGATATTTCTGAGGCGTCTACCGTGATTATTAGGGAGTCTTCTGTGGACCCAGTATTGGTAGATGTCTCACCGGTGTTGGAAGAGTCACCTTGGGATGAATATTTATCTTGGGATGATCTTAGTGATGCACATCCAGGAGATAGTTCATTGATATTATCGTCTTTGCTTGAGGTTCAAGCTAATTTAGATTCTCCCCGGGATTCAATTTACCCAATCCTCTATCCTGATTTTGACGATGTACCTACATCATGGAAAGATTTGGCTAGCGAGGTAAGTATTGTATTGGAAGATTTGCCTTGTGTGGGAAAGTTATTTTTTGATGACGTTAGCGCTGAGGACCTGAAAGGCATTTCCTTGACGTTATCTCCTTTGCCTGAAGCCCAATATGGATTAGAAATTGTGTCGGGATCAATTTTGCCTACTTCTGAGGCTGTTACTGATTCTGATTTGGATGAAGTATCTAGTGGGTTGGAAGATATTTTGGCGGAGTTGGTAGAGTCATCCTATGATGAATGTTTATCTGAGAGTGAGTTAGGTGATGACAATCCGATTGAGTTTTCTGTGAGGACGAATCTACTGTTTGATCTTCCTTTTGACTTTGATGACTGGCACCCGGAGGAATTTTCTTGGACGTTAAATCCGTGTTTTGACGGAGAGCATGACTTAGCTCCTCCTCCGGAATTGACCATGTTGCCTCTCCCTCCGGTTCACTTGACTCGATTAGATGACTTGCTAGGACTCGAGATGGTTCTTTTTTGTCCGAGACATATTGATGTGCCCAATTTGGAGACCGTTACTGCTTCTGACTTGGATGACGTTAATTATAAAATTAGAACTGCGACTTTGATGTCTATGAAATTCATCTTTGATTTTAAGGCTACCGTACCCCCGAATTTAACCCCGTTACCCTCCGTTTTAGGGTTGAGTCACATAGCACATCAGTTCACTCCACACGGTAGCGAGATATTTAGGCGCACTTGTAATAAATTACTCATATAGTTGCGTCTTATGATTATTTATATACTTGTTGCTCGCCGAATGAGATCGTGCACGGATTTAAAGAACAAGTGCATTTTGACTTGACTTCATTTCCACTGTCTAATAAACCAAGACAACTCGCACTAGTTTATGTCTCTCATGTTCAAAAATTATATAAGCACAATAGTGAAACGCTAGCCATACAAATTATATTTTATTAATTTCATGCTAGTTTACATAGAAGAGCGTCTCACTATATGATTTGCAATTTAGTTTTGGTGCGTCTCATCCCTGAACAGTTGCCTTCGGGCACTATAGAAAGTTGGCGAGTTGGTGAGCTGGACCTTTTTAAGATAGTAATGAAATTAGGAGAATACACATACCATGTGAAGCTTTCCACTGATTGGGGTACTACCCCTATTTTTAATGTTTCTAATTTAACGCTATATATTTCTCCACCACTTGAATTATCTGCCTGTCCGTTTGGGTTCACTTTGTTTTCTTATGGTTTGGGTAGTGAGCTTGTGCCTGGATCGTTCTCTTCATCGATCTTCACTGGAGGTATGTTGGTTGTTGATGTAGAAATTTGCTTTCCTTTATTGCCTAATGCTTTTCCAAGGTTCCACAGGACCATCTTTTTTCATGATACTCCAGGTTGAAGTGCTCTCCTTTTCATGTGGTGATGCTTGCCACTCCTTGATTCGATGGCGTGATCGTCCGGCCTCCGATGAATCTTGGCTTACTAGATCGGAGGTGGCTCTTTTGGATGTTGCTCTCCCACGCTGGTGCATTCAGCCCAACTCATCGGTGATGAGTACTTTTGAGTGGGGGAGGATTGATGGAGACGACGACCCGCAACATTTTAAAGAAGGCGACGGCGTGCTTACGGATGATCATGTGGAGCGTCGCCATAATATCCGTCCTGAACGCAAACCAATATACTAATAATTAATAATAATTTATTAATTATTATTATTAATTATTAAGTCATTTTCATGTTTTATTTTATTTTAGCATTTTTTTATTGCATTTAAATAATTCATGTAATGATGGGTGCTTATAACCATCATAGGTTGTTTTAATTATTTCATTTCTTGTATTATGATGGGTGCATATAACCATCATAACTTTCATTTTGAATTTTGAATTTTGAATTTTGAATGGAGGGAGATTGAGTGGTGTAGACTATATATATCCATGTTATGAATGAATAATTAGAGAATGAAATAGAAGAAAAAATCCCCCTCAAAATCTTGTGAAGATTTCCTTCCTCCTCTCCTCTCCTCCTCTCCTTTCTCCTTCTCCAAATTTTGGCCCCCCCTTTTCTCCCTTCTCTATCTCGGCTTCTCCTCCTCCTCCTCCTCCTCCTCCTCCCTCTTCCAAAGAGCACCACCCGAGCCCCTCCTTCACCAAACTGAGCCCACTCTCATCCTTGCCAACCACAACTGACCATCAAAACACCACCACCATCAAAGAACCCGACCCCTCATCAAAGTCGGCCACCCCCTTCACTACAAACCCAACCACCACCTTCACCCTCACAAAAAATCTGACCACCCTCCTCCTTGAGTAAATCGGCCAAGGCAAAGGTTGCCTTCTTATGGACTCCAACTCCAGCATGAAGCGACGAAGGCGGTGAAGTTTCTCTCCTTCCGGCGTGACTCCGACGGAGCCATTGAAGAAGCGATCAAAGTAGAGATAAATCAGAATCTTCCATTCCGATTGGGTAACGAATCCTTTCTATATTTTGTGTGTTTCTCCTCCAAGATTAATTTGTGTGGTGGATTTTCTTAGCATTAATTTGGATAGCATTGAAAACATCGTGGTTATCTTTCATTATTTATAGCTTCTTCTTTATTTCATTTTAATTCGAAAAGATTTGGCGAACCTTCGTTTTCTTTTGTTGGGAGAGATCTACCCTTTCCGAATCGTATTTTATTTAGTACATCTCTTTTGGTACAACACCGCTCGTTCGGACCGTATAGGTCCCTTTAGTCGGAAAGAACTTTGGCCTATAGCCCTTGTTCAATCCTAATCGGTTTGGCTACCCGTACGCTAGTATAAAATTGATAACATTAATTATGTGGTGCTGCGTAGATAGAGTGTGCGAGTGTAGAATTTGGTTCGTAGAGGGATATTCGTGTGCGTCCGTAGATATATTTCGGTGTCAACGTGCTAGCCTACATCACAACACCCCTTAAAAGAATTAGTCCATGAATTCGATTAAGAAAGACCGATATCAGGCTCTGATACCAAATTGTAACACCCTCATCCATCACATAAAATATAACAGAAGATCCTGTCGGGGCCCCATGCCATATTCCACGGATAGTCAGTGAAGTTACACATTGATTCCAAAAACCATTTACGCGTCCTAATTCAGAGTGCATTCTAGCGAAAGTTAATTAAATTGCTTAGAACCCAACTACACAAATGTTCACTAAACCCAAGCAGGAATGATAACTCAAGTACACAAATCATTATGGCCTTAAGACCTTACAACTTGTTGGGTACACTGAAAAATATGTACTAGATTTGGAGAAGCCTCATCTTACTCAATGATATACATCAATTTGTATTTGATGTATGTTTGATTTTCATTGTGCAGGTATAAGGTTTACAAAGAATTTTTTTAAGTACAAGCGTCAACACATGTGAAGAATTGCGTCGACACCCAGAAGAGGTTGTGTCTATACCAGAAGCAAAGTTGTGTCGACACCCAGAAGTTATGTCGACACCAGAAGCAAAGTTGTGTCGACACCCAGAAGTTGTGTCGACACTAGAAGCAAAGTTGTGTCGACACCCAGGCATTGTGTCGACACCTGAAAAAGAAGTTGTGTAGACACCCAGAATTGTGTCGACACCTAAGGCAAGAATTATGTCGACACCTAAAGCAGAAGCTGTGTCGACACCCAGGAGTTATGTCGACACCAGAAGAAAGGCATGTGTCGATACTCAGGAATTGTGTCTACACCTGAAGAAGGTTTGTGTCGACAGCTAGATACACACTCAACGCCATTTGTCTGTAGCAATTATATCAAGACCAGAAGCAGTTGTGTCGACACACTAGACTTGTGTCGACACACACTCAACGACGACTGGACATACACTCAACGCCATCTGTCTACAACAGTTATGTCGAGACGAGTAGTTGTGTCGACACACAGGACTTGTGTCGACACATACAATCAGAATATGTGTCAAGTAGCAGAAAAATGACTATGTCAACACTTGGAGTGTTGTGTCGACATCACCAAGACCTGTGTCGACACTTAGTCTATTTGTGTTGACACATATGAAGCAGTCTGCTGAGTGGCCCATGCTGACTTATAAAATCATTAAGGAATCAGCTATCATGACTGGTGACTCGACATCTATCATTACCAATAGATCTAACACCTTTGTCAGAACTATCAGAAGGTTGTTACAAACCGGATCAGCCGGTAATAAGGAGAAATCTCTATATAAAGGACTGATCAGTGACAACTTATAACAACAGATACAGAGATAAAAAAGTGAATTATCAAAAGGAAGAATTTCACAACAAGAAAAGGGGTGACCCTTAAGAAGGCAGATTCTTAACAGTCTGTAGAGAAGATTCAGATCTTATTCTGAATTCAAGGAAGGAGCTGACAGGAGATCAACTTCTACATCAAGAAGAGTTCAACCTTATTTTGTTCTATCAAGAAGCTTTGAAACAGCTAAGTAAGGTTGGATCTGAAGATTCAGTTCATTCAAGAACTGATCAATAAGCTCTCACCTATAGAGTGATCTATCTGGTGATATTTCTGTTTCTCTTAAATACACAATTACTTGTAGGATCTTTTGTTAGATCTGAGTTGTAAGCCTATAATTATAAAGGCTGAGGTAGGGCTGTGTGCCTGAGGTGTAGGACTTGTGATAGTCTGAGTTGTAAGCCTAGTTATAAAGGCTGAGGTAGGACTATGACCTGAGGTAGGATTCTTGGAGAAGGATCTGAGGTAGGACTTGTTTAAGTCTGAGCTGTAGGAACCAATCTGGTTCTGAGTTGTAAGATCTGTGGATCTGAGTTAGTGGAAGGAAGTTGGGCTGAATCCAGTTCTCTACTGGATAGGCAAAGGGGAAAAGTGGATGTACCCATACCTTGGGGAACCACTATAAATCTGGTGTTTGCTGTGCTGTGATTATATATTCTGTGCTGTGGTTTGCAATTTCCGTGCTAAGTAAGAACCTGTTAAATTGCCTAAAATTTTTAAAGATAATTAGAACCTATTCACCCCCCTCTAGGTGTCTAGGCTCTTGAAATAAGTCTTTCACAACTCTTTTCTCAAATATAAGTGTTTTACAGACATCGGCACGCAGGCCGACCACACATAAAATAATAAAAACAACTATGCCTTGGCCTTCGAAGTCCGGCATAATATCGATGGGCTTCAACCCGCTATTTCTCGCTTGGCTCTCTAACACCTGAAAAGAATAATCCATCAAGACGTGGCAAAAAAAAGCAACGGTCAGCATTAGCTGACCAAATTATAATGACCAAACCCCTCCTTCGGGGTGGCGGTGCTCCTTCCCCACAAGCATTCAGTATTGGTATATATTGACGATGGAACATGCAATTTAAGCACCATTCACCAAATACATTGGCACAGTCGGTCACATGTCTCGTGCACTAAGGGCACATTATCGGTGTACCGGATTCCCCAAGATCTCACCTCCATAATAAGTGATGATTATCATTCTTTTGAGCATTAACTAGTCTTTTCGGCTCGAAGCCTAGGACTCTCTCCTATGGCTATGATAAAGTCAAAGGCGATCTCCAAGATTTACTTCAATGACTCACTCCAAGTTGAACAGCATAGGGCTGGGTACGGTTCAGCTCTTTTCAAATGCTCAAATCATCGGGCGCACCAAGCTGAGATATGGGTAAGCCTCCCCTTTCCCATTCTCAACATTACATAACCATGATATATTCTAAGGCTAGCACTCACGACCACCATAGTAGAGCAATCTAGCTCACAACTCTATATACAGGCCCCCCAAGTCTCCACGAGACAGACATCACAAACATTGCTCACTTGGAGATACCGCCGGTGGCAACATTACCGTCGTGCGGTTGGGGACAAACTATCATTTCTTCCCCCCAAAATGAGTGTTTTCCTGGAGACATACTCCAGTACTCTCACTGCAGTAACCTGCACACCCCGTGACTCCATAAATTACATGTTACCACGGAGTCTTCTACGGCATACAAAATAATCATCACCAATCCAAACCAACCTATTTGGATGGGCTTCACACAACATGCCTATTCCATACTTCGATTCCGTATTCTAATTGCAAAAGTATCGGGGATACAACTGATCAACCCGTCGGGAGAATTGCTTCCATGTGTTAGTGGGGCATCTACCCTTACATGGCAAAACAAAGGACTTCACATGTCCAAGGAGGAAGATCGTTACCCTTGAAGTCCTCTTTGGAGCCATAGATCAAAATCCAAACGGATGGACAAAACCGCGTTGGTCCGCTCTTCGTAGATCTAGACTCGGTTCGCGATTTGGGGCTCCAAAGCTCCAATAATGACAAGATTCCCTTTCTTCTTCCTCTTCATTACTCTCCATTCTCTCTAACTCTTAGAGAGAGAAATCATAGGTTTAGAATGAGAGAAATCTCTAATTCCATGGACTTAAGCCAGCAGAAATCGCAGCCAACTGTCGGACCTCAGTAAACAGTAATGATTTAAAATGCTTCTTTGTACAGAGCGCTACCGCCGTACGGTAGGAAGATACCTCCGCGCAGTAGCCTCACTCGTTAGTTTCTCCGACAAGCCATTGTTCAAAATCTCCAATCCTAGGCCGACATGTGGTCACGCCGTAACTGCTTCGCTACCGCCGTACAGTAACTTCTCTGCTACCATAGGGCGGTAACTCACCGAGAGCTTTACCAAAAATAACCGACCACGCTACCGCCAACGTTAACATTACCGCTAGGCGGTAGCTCACCAAAAACCATGCCGATTAAATCGACCAAGCTACTGCGGCACGACAACTCACTATCGCCGCGTGATACCATTCGATGCATCCTTGTATCGACTGCGTTGAGTACTTCCACCGCGCGATATCAGCCTACCACCGGGCGGTACCTCGCAGAGAACTCCCACACCAATTCCACAATACTACTGCCAAAAATAACCCTACATTTGGGCTGTAGCTCACAAAACCAATCTCTTCGCTACGGTTTTCTTGGGGCATTACATAAGTGGATATGGAAGACCAAAAAACAAAGCACCTACCACCTAGAGAGATGTATTTTGTACATAGCTCTGGGCTCAAATTAGAATTATTAACCCTATCCAACGCGTCTCAGTGATATTGTTGTAAGTGTTTGATGAGCACACAAATTAATAAGAAAGTGCAATTACTATTTTGATTAAATCAGAGTTCTCACAATAAAATGAATTACAACTTCAGACACACACAAACAACCCAAATTGGGTATTACACACATACAAACTATCCAAACTGGGTATTATAACTTCACACACATACAAACACTTCTAGCTGCAGAGATCCCACACATCTAACTGTGGGGATCGTAGGCTGTTGACCACAGAGACCTCCACCTGGTGACCGCAGACACCTTAAATTACTGATTGCAGACACCTCCATCTGCTAACCGCGGAGCTCTCAAACTATTAACCACGGAGCTCTCAAACTACTAACCGCAGAGCTCTCAAACTACTAACCGCAGAGCTCTCCAACTGCTGACCGCGGAGCTCTCAAACAGCTAACCGCTGAGCTCCCCAACTGCAAACTGTTGAGCTCTAAAACTGCTAACTACAGAGACCTGGTGATTCTGCTGTTGAGATTTGGTATAGGACACACATAGAAAATGAGAGAAACATGGATAAAGTAGCCGACATACAAGATCTCGGGTATAATGCAACTTGATTTTAAGATGCTTTATTCTTTTGTGAAACTTGAGATTTTTTGCTAGGGCGATGACCGAGGTGTTATTGACTTGTATCTCAGTTGGCTCAGGTTCTCCTTTTATCAATTTTGCAATTAGGCTTCATAACCACATCACCTCTTTTGTGATGTCGCTTAGGGCAGTGTATTCTACTTCAATAGAGGAGATGGCAATGATTTTTTATTTTATGGAGCAACCAGAAACTGGCTTGGTGTTGATAAACATAATGAACCAAGTTGTTCTCCTCATGGCATCAGAATACCCTGCACAGTCACTATCAGAATAACCCCTAAGCCTGTTGCTTTCTTCTTTCTCATTCCTCAATCCCAGAGATCCGGCTCCATTTTTATACCATAGAATACATTTAGCTGTTGTAAGGTGCTTGATGTTTGAGGATTGTATGAATCTTGAAATGATACTAACTGCTAATTCAATGTCAGGTCGGGTGTTGGTCAAGTAGATCAATGACCCTACCAAGCTTCTGTAGTGTTCAACATTTGTTTTTTTTCTTCTCCATCTTCTTTTCTTAACTTATCACCGATAACCTAGGGGTAGATGCTGGATTTGAATTCTCCATGTTGAACTTGTGTAGGATTTCTTCTACATACGAGATTTGTGATACAAAAGTGACATCTAGGGTCTGAGTAATTTGGAGCCCCTAGAAATATCAGATGAGGCCCAGATCAGTCATTTCAAATTTTGACATTATGTGTATTCACGAAAGCTGGAAATAGCTGTGGTATCTAATCCAGTGATCGGAAGATCATCTACATACAAACAAACAATCATAATGCTCTCTTTTTCTCTCTTCACATACATTCCAGGGTCATTTACAGTTTTGCAGAATCCTATTTGCAGAAAATTCTCATCTAACTTGTTGTTCCATGCCCTTGGGGACTGCTTTAGCTCGTATAGAGCTTTGTTGAGTCGAAGAACTTTGTTTTCCTTGCCTGGAATCTCATACCCAGGTGGTTGGTTAACATAGATCTCCTCATGAATTTCACCATTTAGAAACACCGACATAACATCTATTTATAGATTGGATACCGATTCTGAATAGCAATTGCCAATAATACTTTAATGGACTCAAATCTAGACATTAGAGAGAACATCTCAAAGTAATATTCTCCTCTTTGGGCAAAACCTCTAGCCACAAGCCTGACTTTGTATTTTTGCACACTGTATTCTTCATTGTATTTTACTTTGAAGATTTATTTGAGCCCAATGGCAGACTTTCTAGGAGGCAAATCTGAGACCTCCCAGTTTTGGTTCTTTTCTATTATGTGGACTTCATCATTCGTTGCTTTGATCCACTTGTGATCTTTAGCAGCTTTTTGATAACACAACGACTCCTGAACAAACAAAGCTACATTGCATTGGTCATCTTAAACATGTTTGTATCTGGGTAGCAGTGAAGGTGATGATGTATCAGATGCCTGGTCGTTGTCTTTTTCTATAGTTGATGCTTCATTGCTGATAGCTAGAATGGAGGGCTGAAAATCTGTCATGAGCTCTTCTAAACAATTCTCAGTAACTGCTGGCATGTGCAGCTGATCTTGAGATACATCCCAGATCCAACTACTTGATTTATCTATGATAACATTCTTGGTAATTAGGAACTATCTGGTGACAGAATTATACACTATGTATGCTTTGGAATTGAGGTTATATCCTAACAGTATCCCTCATATCCCTTTCTCAGATAGTTTGTGTTTAGATTTGGAATGGTCATGGCTATATGCTAAGCTTTCAAAAATTCTAAAATAAGCAACGTTTGGTTTATTGTTTGTCCAAGCTTTATAGGGGGTAATATTGGTTAAATCATGACATGGCACTCTATTTAGAATGTACACGACAGTGTTGACTGCCTCCCCCAGTATTGCATAGGTAAATTATTATTATGCAGCATGCACTTTGCCATTTTGACTATTGTTCGATTTCTTCTTTCTGATGCTCTATTTTGTTTTGAAGTGGCAGAAATAGTGAGCTCATGCATTATCCCTTTCTCTTGGGAAAAGTTGGTGAAAGCATTACTTGTGAATTCACCCCTCTATCAGTTCTTAGGGCTTTTATTCTTCGGTTGGTTTGGTTTTCAACATGTGCTTTTAAATGTTTGAATTTTAGCATTTCTTCAGATTTGTTTTCTAGAATGTAAATCCACATCATCCTAGTATGATCATTTATTATGAGAAGATAGTAGTGCTTACCTGAGATTGTGGCAGTCCTTGAGGAACCCCAGAGATCAGTATGAACAAGCTCCAAGGGGATGTGAGATTTCCTGGTAGATGCTTAGGGATGTGGTATTTTGTGAATTTTGTTTATAGCTCATTCTTGACACACATTGACCATGTATTGAATTTTTGGCAACCGATTACAAGATGTCTTTCCTAAAGCTTTTTCATGTCTTTATGATTCAAATGCCCATATCTATGATGCCACTTTACAGTCTCTGATCCCATTGCAACAAAGATGCCTCTTTCTCCATGTGGAAGTGTGGGAGAAAACACCTTATTTGGAGACATCCTGATTTTGACTACAATTTGTGAAGAACTTTTGTCATTAACAGTACACACTGAATCATCAAATATGAGCTTATATCCCTTTTTCATGAGTTGCCCAACACTCAACAGATTTTGAGCAAGATCTGGGACAAATTGCACATCAATTATTTTCTTAACTTGTCCGTTTCTAGATTGTATTGTTATAGTTCCTTTCCCTCATATTTGTTTGGATGATTCATCTCCTAAGAGGATGTGGGAAGTGATATGCTCATTAAGGTAGATAAAAACCTTTTTGTTGTTTGTCATATGATTTAAACACCCGCTATCTAAGTAGCACATGTCTTCTAACTTCTTTCCACTCTCATCACACGTATAGAACACATAATTTTCATCTTGCTCTTGTTCACAATATTTTGCTTCTCCAGTTGGAGGTGGACTGGTTTTTGGAACGGGCCATTCTTGTTAAAATGGGTAGGCCTTAAACATTTTCTACATTGATAGAAACATCAATGGATTCATGGTTATTCCTTTTAAAGAGGGTGCAAAAATGTTCTGTCTCTGGGCTGGTCTACTAGGTTTTACCTCCTTGGTATTGGAAGGCATTTTGTGTTCAGGTTGGATTAGAAGCTTACTTTGAAAGGCTTGCTCGATCAATTGTTTAGTTTTCAAACCTTTTCATTCTTTCTTCATGGGCCTGTAGGGACCCCCATGAGATCAGTCATGGATAGGTAATTTATATCTTTGGCTTCGTCTATAGCTGTGATAACATAAACATACTTTTGAGAAAGTGTTTTACAAATTTGTAACGCTATCATCTTTTCATCGATCGTGTCTCTATAACGCTTTATCTGATTTGTAAGAGTGGTGATCCTTGAAAAATATGAGAGTGTATTGTCAACTTCTCTCATATTAAGAGTGTCAAACTCTTACCATAGGTTTTGAAGCTTAAAAGATACTACATTTGAAGATCCTTGAAAGTCAGTCTTGAGAATGTTCCATGCTTCCCTGGCTGTTTGAGTACCCATAATCCTTGGGAATATACTCCCTCCTATTCCTTGTTGCATATATAGGAGAGCTTTGACATCCCTTTTTTGATTTTCAGAGTGCTCCTTCATCTTAGCAATATCCCATGATGACAATGGATCTTCAACAGTAGGTTGAGGAAAACCTTTTTGAATCAAGTCCCATATTCCTTAGAAAAAAAACATGGTGCGCATTTGGACGTGTCAAAAATCATAGGCCTCTCCTTCAAATATTGGCACCCCACTTGGGGAGTAAGGAAGTTCTAAGTTGAATATGATGAGAAACTGACGAGAAGGTGAAGAATCAACAAGATATAATACTTGGTGTAATGAACATCCCTTAGAATTTCTGATGGCAGATAACACATACACACCAACCTAATTCTGATACCATGTTGAGATTTTGTACATGACACATTGAGAAAATGGGAGAAACAGGGATAAGGTAGACGACACTACCGCTCTTACATTCCACACACACAACTCTCAACCCTTCCTGAGATAACTCAGATACAACACACACAAGCTGAAGAAAACTAAAAGCTCACACACTCATACATTCATGCTTCACAAATAAAACAAAATGGCATAAAATAACCTGCCCAAACACAAAATGACAAACCAAACATAAATAACCAATGCAACAACGTCGGACATAGAAAGGTGAGTTGGAGATAGAGTTATGGCCCATTCTGACTGTGTCTGGTTGCTTTTGGTGGACTTCATATTTCTGCAATTCTTCTTCTTCTTTCAGGGAAGTTCTGTGCTATCAAAAATTTGTATCCATTTTTCATCATATGATGCATTGTCAGAAGGTTATTACTCTGGCTGTTTGAATTATACTCTAACTTCTTCTGCTTGAAATGCTTTTCCGTATAGTTACAAGGGGTATAGACCGCTATTTATAATGAAGGAAAGAATTTTCAAAAATTCAAAAATAAAATGCAGAAAAAAGGTATAATATTTCCAACAGATATAAATTATTTTAACAACTTCGTGCCATGTCCTAATTTTTTATTTCTCTATAATCTCCCCGAAATAAATTCTCTTTCTCTAAGATCAAAATGATCTCTCAGCTTTGATTTTAAAAGAGATGATCTTTTGACCCTTAAAGAAAAGAGAAGATCTCTCAGGTCCGTTCATTTCAACGACATTGATATTAAAGTATTGGCTTTAAGAAAATGAAAGCCATTTCCGTTGTTCGTTTCAATAATTGTAGGAGGGAATTGGCTTTCTGGCGGAAAGTCGTTGATATTCACCCAAAACTAAAAACTCATTGGTTCAATGTCTATCTCCAGGTGCAGATATTGAGATTGTCAACAACGGCTTTTCAAAAGAAAACTAATTTTTCTGTATGAATGCGACTTTTTCGGAATAGACACGAATTTTTCGCTTGGCCGCGGTTTTTTTGCATGAAGACGATTTTTTTGCACAGACGCGATTTTTTCGCGCGGGCGCGATTTTTTCGCCCGGACGCTTTTTTCGCCCGGTCCCGATTTTTTCGCCTGGTCCCAATTTTTTCGCATGGTCCGATTTTTTCGCCCTGACGCGATTTTTTCGCCCGGTTGCAATTTTTTCGCCCAGGCGCGATATTTTCGCCCGGGCGCGATATTTTCACGCGGTCCCGATTTTTTCACCCGATTGCGATTTTTTCGCACAGACGCGATATTTCGCCCCAGCGCAATTTTTTCGCCCTAGCGCGATTATTTCACCCCGGCGCGATTTTTTCGGTCCGACGCGATTTTTTCTCCCCGGCGCGATTTTTTCGGCCTGACGCGGTTTTTTCGTCAGCGGTCCGTCGTTATTTTTTCGCCCGAGCACGGTTTTTTCGCCCGGGCGCGATTTTATCGCCCTGCCGCGATTTTTTTGCCCGACAGCGATTTTTTCGCCCGGGCGCGATTTTTTTGCCTGACCGCGATTATTTCGACCAGACGCAATTTTTTCGCCCGGACGCAATTTTTTCACCCGTACCCAATTTTTTCGCCCGCGCGTTCTTTTTACGCTCGTGCGCGCTTTTTTCGCCCATGTGCACTTTTTTCGTTCGGGTGTGTTTTTTTCGTCCGGACGAACAAAGTCGCGTCTGGGATTAAAAAGTCACGTCCGGAAGAAAAAATCGCGTCCTGGCGAAAAATTCGCGTCCGGGCGAAAAAATCGCGTTCGGGCGAAAAAATCCTGTCCAGGCGAAAAATGCGTGTCCCGGTGAAGAAAACCCCCACGGGCGAAAAAAACGCGTCGCTGCGAAAAAATCACTTTGGGGAGAAAAAATCGCGTCTGGGCGAAAAAGTCGCATCCGGGCAAAAAAGTCACGTCCGGGCGAAAAAATCGCGTCGGGCGATCAAAGTCACGCCCGGGATTAAAAGTCGCGTCCGGGCGAAAAAATAACGTCCGGGAGAAAAATAACGTCTCGGCGAAAAAATCGCGTTTGGACGAAAAATTTCGAGTTCTTGCTGAAATTTTGAAATTCGGGCAAAAATATCGCGTCATGACAAAAATATCGAGTGCAGGCGATAAAATTTATGTTGGGCGAGAAATCCGCGTTTGTTATTTTTAATCGAGAGCATTGACGAATGTCAATTCCTATGATTGAAAATCTTTCTGCAAACGAACAAATAAAAAGTGATTAATGTAAATTCCTATGACAGAAAATCATCTTGCGGCCGAACAAAAGAATTGGATTCGAATTCAATGGCATTTACCAGGTGTATTGATATTGGATTGAAAACCAATACTTCAATATCAATGTCGTTGAAACGATCGGACCCTTAGAGATGTCTTTTTGATCTTATGGACCTAAGTTTGTATCTTTTTTAAAAAAGTATTTGATATCAAAGGAATTATTTTGATTTTGCCGCATGGTTAAGGAAGAAGATATTAAGGCTTCATTTGCTTTAGCGTTTTCGCCGGGCGTTTCCCGCAAACGCCGCCGGAACAGTGGGTAAACAAACAAACGGCCTCACCGGGCATTTGCCGCGTCTCCTCCCGCAGCAACGAGGAAAAGCCGCATGTTTCCTCCGTTTCGATCCCCGCCTCTCCCCCTCCATTCCGTAAACTGCTTCTCCACCCGCCGTCTCCGCCTGCCACTCCCGCGCCAAATAAAGCCTAAGACTCCGTTTGGCACGGTGGTGGCGGTCATGAACACGTGGGTTAAATTGTCATATGTTAATGTCCACCTAAGAAATTTCATTCACTTTTATGTTCAAACGGATGATGTTTGTGAGGTGATCCTTAACTAATGACGTTTTAACCCTTGCATTTACTGCGTCACCCCCATGCTTCTGTTTAGTCGTTGAGAAGAAGCAATAATTCAGGGGAAAAGGCATTATTCATTGCTAGTGTGCCCATGTTGACAACTATAAAACTATAGTCTGTCAACATTATTACATAACGGCATTAATTAGTTTATACAGTTTTTCCATGTATTTAGGAAGTCGCACGCGTAGTAGACATGCCAAAGATTGAGGTTATGATCTGGCGTGGGATGCTTATCCTCATTTTCGCAACTTGGTATGGTCAGACTTGTGTTCACAATGTCAACGTTCAAAACAAAGATGACTGTGTGCCCCCGTGATTTCTAGTTGTGCTGTCTCTATTATCTGAGCGATTTTTACATATGGGCAGTGTAACATCCCTGATCTGCAAATATAATATAGCGTGGGTCTGATCGGGCCCCCACGGGATATAACATCCACAAATCTAAAATGTTATCAATTAATAGCATTTTAGGTTTGTGAATGTTATATGTCGTGGGATGCCGACCAGACCCATACTATATTATATTTGTAGGTCAGGAATGTTACAGGTAGCGAAACGGAGAATCGTACGGGTGAAATCGCGTCTGTCCGATCTGCTATCGGACCGCTAGTAAAACTCAGAAATGTGCGATGTCCGGATGGATTGTAACAAAGCGCAATGTCGGTCAAGATTTAAAATGTTTTTTAAAAAAAATTTAATGAATATTGTGTATGAAAATTTCTAAAAAAACAGTACATTTTGTCAAACTAATTTTAAAATATTTGCAAAAAGATTTAAAAAAATGGAACAGTTGTAGTGAAAGTGAATTGCAGCTCTTGCTCGAATAAGTTAATTCAAGGTTTACTTCTCTTTTCCAGCCAATGTTGAACCATTTACAATAATACAACATTTAATTACTAGCTAAGTTATATAGAGAGCAATGTTGTGCAGTCAATTTTGACTATGTGCACGTAATAAAAAAGACTGTTTTACTCATTTTCTCTCAGAAAATAATTCCCCTACTCGCAAGCAAAAAAAAAAAAAAAAAAGCTCCAACGACTTTGCCTTCTTCGATGGCAAGGCAGAGCTGGTCATTGACAGGGAACTCACCTACACCAAAGTGTTTGACGCGAACGACGACACTCCTCTCCACAGTCATATCCGAAGGCTGCACCGACATCCCCATTGTCGTTGACGACGAGGCGAATAGCGTGCTCCCTAACCCGTTTGAGCGGAGCTGGGGGAATATTCACTTCGGACGGGAAGCACAAATTTCCGGTGGACTTGTCAGGAGACGGAGAGGTCAGGAAAGAGGCAGTCGCAGTGGTGGGGGTAGAATACCTGCTAGATAAATTTTGTGTTTTAACACACATGCTGAGCAGTGGAAGAATGAGATCAGAGTGACCAAAATCATGAATTAACTACAACATTTCCATGCTTCAGCGACACTTGAAAACTGTTGTCTAAAACTGCAAAGTGCTATCAAAACAGTGAAACTGTTACTATAGGGGGTGTTCTCTATACGCGCGTTACCAAAGATTTAAGGCAACAATTTTCATGCATTTAGGCAACACTATACAAAAACTGTTGCCTAAACCGTTAGAATAGACAACAATTCTTTGGTGGACCTATTGCAATATTTTAAAAATGTTGTGATGTAGTTGTTCTCTATTCAATGTTCGGACAACATTTTATAAATGTTGCTATGTCAATTATTGCTAAAAACTAAAAATGTTGTAGTGATATATTATTCCTACATCCATGTAGCAGACTGCATGTCATTGGTAGAAGGGATGTCGTGCTCGGGTTCAGTGGCGGGCGCAGAAATGTTTTTCAGTGTGGACGTACTTAAAAATTACTTGATTCATACTATTAAGTCACGTCTAATACTATTTTTTTAACAATAGGGTATTAGCCACGCATTAAACCCTGGCTAATACTATAATTTTTTTAAAAATATGATATTAGCCACGGCTTATAGTTTTAGCCGTGGCTAATATAGGTAATTTTTTAAAAAATAGGGTATTTGTCATGGTTTATATCGTGACTGATACTCTTAATTTTTTAAAAATAGAGCATTTGTCACAATTTAAAGCGTGACAAATACTATTAATTTTTTTTAAAAAAATGAGTGTGGGCGACCACCCATACTCGTCCTAAGGTGAGTCCGCCCCTGCTTGGAATTGGATTCGGAGTCTGGGATCAAGAAGATGAAGGGCCCTTCTCTTTTTCAGGTTTAGTAGCTGGTCTTGAAAGGCCAGAAGACATTAAGATCTATGATGTTGAAGAACGGGAGAAGCAAGGAGATAATGGTGGTGATGTCTACAAAAGCAGTGCAACACACCAGTACGAGGAGGTTGAGGTTGATTGTCCTGGAAGAAACAAGGATTCTAATTCTAATCACTTTAGAGTTGAACATGTTACCTGAAAATGTGTGGTTTGTACATTTCTTGATGAAGGTGAACATAGGCTGGCATTAGACCTGGTAGCGCCAACGAGGTGGACGACAATGGCAACATTGGCGGTGTTAAGGAGCTAGAACGAGTTATTGAATCCAAAGCCGGGGAGGAGGTTTCCAGGGGCCTCATCGCCAAAGGCATCTCCTGATAAAATACAGTCAGCTGTGGTAAGCCCAAAAGACGTTGCATATCGAAGTGAAGAGGCGCAACAAAATGGCGTGGAAAAGAAGTTATCTGGAGGAGCACTGAATGTTAGTGTTACCATTGCGATCTAGAAGTGGTCAAATAGGTAGTCTCATTGCCAACGCAATATGAGCCTATGGGGTTGCACATAAGAGTATTGGAAAAGTTGGAAATATTTGTGTTGGCATTGCTCATTTGTTATATGAGTGAAAGGCCGATCCTGTGACATTCTGGGTTTGGAGGTTTTTCAGCACGAGACCTATATTGTGAATATAGATGACCAGGAAAGTTATCAGAAGACTCGACGGTAATTCGTCAAATGGTATCTTGATGTTTTGAGGAATCCGTCTGAATTCGTCGAGTATACTCTTGACATCTTGACGAATTGGACTTGAATTCGTCGAGTATACTCTTGACATCACGACGAATTGGACTTGGATTCGTGGAGTATTCTCTTGATGTTTCGACGAATTGGTGTGTCTAGATTCATCGAGTATTCTCGTGTTATCTCGACGAATAGATCTTTGATTCGTCGTATATACACGTGTCATCTCGACGAATGCTGTTAACTCCGATTTGATTCTTTAAGTCTGATTTCGGCCTGGTCTGCGGGTAACAACTGTTTCGATATATAAATAGACGAGATAAATGTTATCTCATACGCTTGACCTAACCGATCTAGATCGTGACTGCGGCGACTTCTTCTTCCCGACGAAACTGTTCTGAAATGTAGAAGTCGCAGTCGCCGATCCGTTGCCGCTGACCATTCTGACCCGTTGCCATCGCCGGAAATTGTTTCCTAAGCTTCATCTTTGTCACCGCCGCCTCTCCTTTAACAGATCTAACAATCCGTAGAGACATTGAGGGCATTCCTTCTTCCAATCTAGATCTTGTGTGGCAAGAGTCTAAGAGTTCTTCTTGCTCGTGTGGATATCCATAGAGGCGTAGATATACTTCTATGCTCGGAAACCCAGCCGCAAATGTTCCTCAGACTTCCTTGGAGCATCTTGATTGAGTATTGACTAATCTCGCTAAGGTATACTTTTATTATAAAGTTGTTTTCTACTTCTTGATCAATGATCATTGCAAGATCCATTTCTCTTTGGGTTTTCTTGATTGATATTCCACTGCGCACATGTGATGTGCATCTCCTAGTAAAACCCAACATTGAAGAGGTGAACCAACCCCTGAACCTGCAAGAAAAGGCTTTTCAGATGGGATGCATAGTTTCGTGTAAAGAGTTGGTTTATGAGTTGTATTTGTTATTATAAATATTATTGTAAGTCTCAATGTGGACAGTAGTCTAAGAGTGTAAAATACTTTTGTAGTGTTGCTATTATGGCTATTCCAAATTAAAAGAAAGTACTAATTTTCAATTCCTGATTACCCATTTCTTTTTGTCACTATATCGTTGTGATAAAGTGTTCATATCGTCTTGACTTAACAGTGGTATCAGAGCTATGGTAATCAAATTTAGTTTTGCATTTTCATCTTCCACACTACATATATTCAATGGAGAGTTATATGAATATTGGGTTGTACAGATAAAGACATTTTTTTTATCTCAAGGCTTATGGGGGGAAATAGTCGAACAAGGGCCACAAGAACCAGCAACAACAACAGCAACACCACTTACGGGGGCAGCATTGAAAGCACATGTAGAGATGCAATACAAAGATGCAAAAGCCTTAGTGTTCATACAACACGGTGTCACAAACTCTATTTTTTCAAGAATAATGGCCGCCACCTTCGCAAATGCAGCATGGAATATTCTACAAACTGAATACAAAGGATCTCATCAGGTAATATCAATTAAATTACAAACTTCTTTGAAAGCTTTTGACACCCTTATGATGAAAGAAGGAGAAAAGGTGCAAGATTTCTTGGCTAGGGCCACATCGATTATCCATCAAATTAGACACTCAGGGGATATTATTGATGATAAACGTATAGTCACTAAACTCCTGAGGAGTTTATCACCACAATTTATTTATATTGTAGCAATCATAGAGGAGTCAAAAGACATCAACACCCTAAGTGTACCAGAACTACTAGGATCACTCCAATCACATAATGATAGACTATTTTTGCAGTCACCTCATGTTGATCAAGCCTTGAACACAAGAGTGTTCCAAACCCAGCCTCAAACAGATAAATTTAACACGTCTAACAGAGGTCATTTTCAAAATCAAGGTAATAGATGCAGAGGGAGAGGCATGTACATTCCCCCTGGAAGGCTATTTATCAAAAAGAGAAATGGTCTATCTTGCACTCTATGTAAGAGAAGAAATCATAAAGCAAATGATTGTTTCTTCAAATGTAAACGAAGTAAAATGCCTACAAATGAAAAAAGATCGTTAGTTTAAGGAAAAACCTGAAACCTAAGTAAGTGAAGTAGAAAGTAAAGAAGCAATGTTCTACATAAGTGATAAAGACTATCATCATGCCACCACATGGTATATTGATAGTGGATGTTCAAGCCATATGGCAGGAAACAAGAACCTATTCATTTACTTGTATGAAACAGTAACTTTAGATGTGGTTTTAGGGGATGGTAATATACATCAGATTAAAGGGGCAGGAACCATAAAGGAATTAACAGATACACATCAAATTAGATGCATATATGATATTAGTTATGTGCCTTCACTTGCCACCAACCTACTAAGTGTAGGTTAGCTAATGCAAAAAGGATACCAAGTGTTGTGGATACCAAGTGTAGGCTAGCTAATGCTAAGATCAGATAGAGGGGGGGGGGGGATTCACCTCCCTTTAATTTAATACTTTTTGTACTCAACATGGAATCAGAAGAGATCTGACAGCTATTGGAACTCCCCATCAAACAGGGTTGTAGAGAGGATAAATCAAACTATTGTTGAAATGGTACAAGTAATGCTAATAAGCAAAAATTTACCCAAAGAATTATAGGTTGAGGCATCTAGTACATTTATTCACATATTGAATAGATCTCCCACTAAAGAATTACTCAAACAAACACCCTATGAAATCATAAACAAAAGAAAAGAAAAAGTAAGCCATTTTCGAATCTTTGGAAACATTGCATATTCCTTTAAACATAGAGGAGGAAGAGGACAATTAGATAAGAAAAGTAAAAAATGCATCTTTGTTGGATATAGTGAAGAGTCAAAAGTGTTGAACCAGATCTCAGTCTCAAGAAGAGTTCAGGCCCAAGGAGTGTTACCTACACCTACTTCTCTTGAGCCTGGACTCTTAACTGGTGGCTAAGAACTATGGAATAGGCCCTGAGCTACTGAAAGGAGGTCCCGCCACACACTCGAAAGATTTCGAAAGTTTCCCCTTCCAAACCAAATATTGAGCCGGAAACCTTGGAGGGAACTTGAGAGCACTCAACCTGTCCACTTGGAAACCACAGTGAATAAGGAGCTGGAGCTATCAACCAGTCCACCTGGAAATCACGATGAACTTGGAGCTGGAGCTCTCTACCTGTCCACCCGAAAACCACGGTAAATAGGGAGCTAGATCTCTCGCTAACCAAAGATAGCCAGGGAAGAGGAAAACCAAGAAGAGGTCCTCTCCAAAGGTACCCTTGGGGGTCTATTTATAGTTCTCTATGCTTGTCCTACCAATAGCGGAATCATGCCTTTTGGTTTTACTATATGGAGCCCAAAATGGTCTGCTAATAGAAAAACTCCGTTGTTTGGAGAGGCTATTAGCAGGCCCTAATGACCCGACAAGTGCTCCTAATGAGTGCTCCTGACAAGTGCTCCTGATGGTGCTCCCGATGAGACAGGTTGACGAGTCGAATGCTGCCGATGTCAGGCTGATGATTGCTCCCGATGAGTGCTTCCAACGAGACAAGCTGACGAGTCAAATGCTTTTGAGGTCAGGCTGACGAGTTCAATGCTGCCGAGGTCAGGCTAACGAGTTGAAAGTTGCTGAGGTTAGGCTGATGAGTCAAATACTGCCGAGGTCAGGGTGAAAGTTGAATATTGTTGAGGCCAGGCTGATGAGTCAAATATTGGCGAGGTTAGGATGGAGAGTCGAATATTATCAAGGTCAGGCTGATGAGTCGAATGTTATCGAGGTCAGGTTGACGAGCCGAATGCTGCTGAGGTCAGGCTAACAAGTCGAATGTTGTCGAAGTTAGGATGGCGAGTCGAATGTTGATGAGGTCAGGCTGACGAGTCAAATGCTGTCGAGGTCAGGCTGATGAGTTGAATGCTACCGAGGTCAAGCTGACTAGTTGAATGTTGTCGAGGTCAGCTGACAAGTCGAATGTTGCTGAGGTCAGGTTGACGAGTCAAATGCTACCAAGGTCAGGTTAATCTCACCCATATTGCATGTATCTCGCCCTTGGGAGCCTGGATCTCGCCCTTGGAGGTGACTTCTTCTGCATTCGTCTTTGGTGGGAGAGATCTTGTAAGCTTTTTTTGGTCATCTCTGATCTCAATGAATTATAAGTTATGCACAATCCCGCTTTATTTTGAGCCCGACGCGAGGTTGGAAAAAACAATGTAAAACTCGTGGTTCGGAGAGATGGGCACTAGACAACATTCCACTCAAGTGCTCGACATCCTCTAGAATCCAAACCTTAACTGGAGGTAGAGGAAGCCCGACACCTCCTAGGAGCCAGACTCAACTAGGGGTGGAGAAAACTCAACACCTCCTAGGAGCCCGGCTCAACTGGGGGTGGACGAAACTTGACACCTCAGGATCCAGGTTCAATTGGAGGTGGATGAAACTCAACACCTCCTAGGAGCCCGACTCAACTGGAGGTGGAGGGAACTCAACACCTCCTAGGAGCACGACTCAACTAGAGATGTTGGAAACTCAACACCTCCCAGGATCCTAGCTCAACTAGAGGTGGAGGAAACTTGACACCTCCTAAGAGCCCAGCTCAACTGGAGATAGAGGAAACTCAACACCTCCTAGGATCCTAGCTCAACTTAAGGTGGTGGAAACTGAACACCTCCCTAGAGCCCGACGTAACTAGAGGTGGAGGAAACTCAACACCTCCCAGAAGCCCAGCTCAAACAAAGGTGGATGAAACTCAACACCTCCCAGGAGCCCAGCTCAACTTAAGGTGGAGGAAACTCAACACCTCCCAAGAGCCAAGCTCAATTAGAGGTGGAGGAAACTCAACACCTCCCAGGAGCCCGACTCAATTGGAGGTGGAGGAAACTCAACACCTCCCAGGAGCCCTGCTCAACTAGAGGCAGAGCAAACTCAACACCTCCTATGAGCCCAGCTCAACCAGAGGTGGAGGAAACTCAACACCTCCTAGGAGCCCAACTAAACCAAAAGTGGAGGAAACTCAACACCTCCCAAGATCCTAGCTCAATTAGAGGTGGATGAAACTCAACACCTCCCAAAATCCCAACTCAACTAGAGACGGAGGAAACTCAACACCTTTTAGGAGCCCGACTTAATTGGAGGTGGAGGAAACTTAACACCTTTCATGAGCCTGGCTCAACCAGAGGTGGAGGAAACTCAACACCTCCCAAGATCCTAGCTCAACTGGAGGTGGAGGAAACTCAATACCTCTCAGGAGCCCAGCTCAACCGGAGGTGGAGGAAACTCAATATCTCTGAGGAGATCGGCTCAACTAGAGGTGGAGGAAACTCAACACCTCCTAGGAGCCCAGTTCAACTGGAGGTGGAGGAAACTCAACACCTCCCATGAGTCTAGCTTAACCAGATGTGGAGGAAACTGAGCACCTCTCAAGAGCCCAGCTCAATTAAAGGTCGAGGAAACTCAACACCTATCACAACCTAAATTTTCTTCGAATTTAAATGTATATCAGAGTAAGAGAAAACATGTGCCATGATGCCATGCCTTGCAGGGGATATCTGAAGACGTTCAGGCAAACACTAATCCTAACACAATTTATGAGAATACTAAGTCATGATGTGAGAAAATCATATTTTAAGTTAAGTTTTGGATGGCTGTATCGCTCAACTTAGTGGATAAACTAGTCCATAAGAAACATATAATTGTATGATGCGGAAAGTAGCTTGTTTATATTTTTTGACAACCTACAAGAGTATAAACATTCATATAGGACAACTCATAGCTAGCAAGTACTTAGCATTAAACAAAATCCAGTGGACATCAACAACCTGACACGAACCCACTAAAATATATGCATGTATGAACAAGAGTAAAACAACACACTACCTCACAATCGGTGAGGGAAAAAAGTCAACTGCAGCCACCAGTCAAAACCAACACTAGCCGCTCAACCGGCTATATCTTCAAACCTGAGACATTCAAAGAAAGAACATCTCAATAATAATAAAAATACAAGTGGCGAACAAGAGTAAAGAGATTAGAAAAAAACCCCCCAAAAAGTAAAGGGTTACCAACCCATCATGAGTAAACTGACAAAACTCAGCAAATTAATCATATGACTAAGGTAAAAGATTACTTATTGAGTTCAAAAATAAGAAAGTTGCACCAAGTTCGAAACAAAGCCATGCTTCGAGAATATCTGCAAAAGTAAGCAGAAAGACATATACTAGTACAATACGAGGAAAGAGACTTAATAAATTCTACTCATGTGAATCATTAACACTGGTAAGAAATGGTCCTGAGTCGGTGACCACCTTGTCCAACCCGAACTTACAGACCCAAATTATTTCAAGAAGGTACTGTGGTGGTGGCAATATTGTCCAACACAACCAGGCCGTCCAATTATTTTAACAAGACACTAGGGTGGTGGCCTCAATATCCAACTCAACTCATGAGTCCAAACATATAAACATGGTACTGTGGTGATGGCCACTTTGTCCAACTTAACCAACAGTCCAAAAATAACTCTAGCAGTGTATTGATTCACAATTTGACACTAGGTTGGTGATCCTTTATCCATTGACAACCCAAAGGCCATAACTAAACACCCATAAACATCAATAAAACTCTAACCAAAACACTAGATCTCTCCCCATAGCAAAAGGGAAGAAAAATCCCAAAAGAAAACCATCCTAAGCCATACTCGACGAATTAGACCCAATTAGGCAAAATTTTTCAAATTCCACAGTGATTGGTCGAGTATACTCGACGAACATAGCAGATACATGACGAATTTCGCTTAGCAACATCATTTATCTTTTTACACGATGAATCTGCGAAATTATCCCAAGTCCACGAAAAAGCGTCGAGTCAACTTGACGCTGCGTTGAGTGCATTCAACGCACTCGACGCAAACAACTAAACTCAACGATCCTGTCTTCACTCAATGCCGCATTGAGTTCACTCAATGCCGCGTTGAGCGCATTCAGCGCACTCAACGCCATGCCAGCATTCATCGAGATTACTCCACGAAATTGACTTAAACTCAAAGATCACTCAATGCTCTCAGTGTCAGGCCTAATCCACTCAATGCCAAGTCTTATACTCGACGATCTCGACGCCAAACTAGCCTTACTCGATGAATTCGTTAAGATTACTCGACAAATTTGACTTAAACTCAATGGTCACTCAATTCCAAGGTTTATACTCGACGGAATCATTGCTTTCTACTTAGAGGAGACAGAGACACTCAACGCCGAGACTGTTACTCGACGAATTTGACTTAGACTCCAATCTCACTCAATGCCAAACTGGAATTCGTCGACATAATGCCTAATACTCGATGAATTCAGCAACGTCGCTCAACGCCAAGAATTATCAGCCGAAATTTCAACGGATACTCGCCGAATTTTACTTAGACCAATCTCAACCTATATCTGACAAATTCTGCCTACCCATATTCGACGAATTTAGACTTGACTTAATTGTTATACAAAGAAATTTTGGCTTAAATCTGCAGTTCACTACCTGACATATTATTCTAGTCTAACAGTTAAATGTGACGAAAATACCATAAATTAATCCCATAAACCATGGATTCACCCAACTATCACCTACAAAATCAACTAGGCCAAACCTGGCCGAAAATCTACATTGACTAGCAGGTCGGCAAGGGCCAAACCTGACGATACTCCTAAGTACTAAGGAAGAAAGGATAGAAGCAAGAAATACACCATGAAAGGAAAACTTGGCAAGGGGAAGAAGTAACCACTTGCCTCGATCTTGCCGAAATCCGGCCGCACAACCACTCCTCTTCACGGATCTGGCCACAAGAACACCTAAACAACAAATCCTGAAATATTCCAAGATGAAGGAGGGTTAAAACGAAATTCCTAACACCAAAAATTTCATGAAACAGGAAAAACTCACCGTAGAAACGTAGATCTTGGTGAGAGTTATCCGAATCTACTCTCAGACGATTATTTCGAGCACCAAAGCTCCTGCAATCGGCGGCCGAAAGCCTAGAAGTGTCCGCCGTTCTCGCTCTTCCGCAAAAAGTCCGACGGTTTTGGGAAGAAGACGATGAATAGGGTTACATCTAATCGCAAGGCTATCTATAGGGACTAAACAATATAATATATTATTAATATAATTAAAACGTCCGATTGACCAAAACTCGTACTAATTCTGATTTCTACAAAAATCTCACCGTAGTTAAATACTGATGCTACGAATCCAATGACGAAGTCAAAATTTAAATTCGACAAACCAAACTCGGGTAAACACTCTTCGAAGTTAAAACACAACATTTCCAAAAAGGCTCCGTCGTGTTCCAAAACGAACCCCGGCTCGCAAGGGAATATCAAAACTCACAAGAAATTAGCCATGCTAACATTCTAAGTCAAAACCAAGGGTACCAATGAGCAAAAAGCCACGCTCCAACAACAACACCGTTAAATAAGCATCAAAGTAATGCCCTAACGTCAAAATACGTCACTAAATAATTTAAATAAACCTTGGAAAAAATCAGGGGCGTTACAGCCACTCCCCCTAAAAGAAAGTTTCATCTTGAAACTTTACGCACAAAAGATTTCACCATAGAATGAAAATAATCAAATATTATAGAATGGAAACACATACTAAAAGAAACTAGGAGAACAGATGAGGATGAGCCTCCCTCATAGCCGACTCCAACTCCCAAGTTGCGCTCTCGACGACTTGGTTCTGCCACAAAACTTTAACCATAGGTATGGTCTTCCTTCACAAAACTCGATCTTGAGTATCCAAAATGCGAACAGGGACTTCGACATAAGAAATATTAGGCTCCAACTGGGGCACAAAATCAAGAACCTACCGATCGCTAAGCATACACTTCCGCAATTGGCTTACGTGAAACACATCGTGCACACCAGGAAAACTTACGGGTAAATTCGGCCTATAAGATGACATTCCAATACGTTCAACAATTTCGAAGGGTCCCAAATACCTTGGATCCAACTTATGGTTCTTACCAAACCTCTTGATGCCATACATCGAGGAAACTTTAAGAAACACCATGTCCCCAACCGCAAATTCAAAATTGGTCCTTCGCCGATTAGCATTCTTTTCATAACGCTCCTAAGCTATACGAAGCTTCTCTTGAACATGCCGCACAGAAATATCCATTTCCTCTAAGGCTTTCAGACCCAACAATGGTCTTTCACCAACCTCAGCCCAGAACAAGGGAGTTCTGTAACGTCTCCTATATAAAACCTCAAACGGGGTCATCTGCAAAATCTCTTTATTATTATAAGAGAACTCCATCAATCTGAGTCGCTCATCCCACGCTCCCCCGTGATCCAAAATATAACATCTTATCATATCCTCCAAAATCTGATTTACCCTTTTAGTTTGACCATTTGTCTGCGGATGATAAGCGGTGGAATACCTCAGATCGATACCCAATCCTTCCTGTAAACTTTTCCAAAAGCGAGATGTAAATCTGGAGTCTCGATCCGACACAATGCTCATCGGCACTCCATGTAATCTGATGACCTCATCCAAATATAACTCTGATATCTTCTTTATAGAGTAATCGATCTTAAACGACACGAAGTGATCATACTTCGTCAGTCTGTCTACTATAACCCAAACTGAATCGTGTCCTCGGGAAGATCTCGGCAATCCAGTAATAAAATCCATTGAAATACTCTCCCACTTCCAACTTTGAATTTCTAAAGACGTCAACTTGCCTCTAGGCCTTCCATGATCAGCCTTAACTCGCTTACAAGTGAAACACTCAGACATGAACTTGGAAATATCCTTCTTCATACCATACCACCAAACGATCTGCTTCAGATCTCTATACATCTTTGTAGAACAAGGGTGGTAGGCAACACTAGAACCATGCGTCTCATTGCACAACTTTACTCGAATATCCTCAACTGTGGGGATATAATACCTACCATGGTCTTCAAAGTACCCGGGTGATCAATAGAAAAGTCTGGTAACTCCCCTTTCTCAGTTCCATTATAGAGGTGCAACAAATCAGGATCATCCTTTTGATGTTGCCTTGTAAGCGTAGTCCATGATGGCTCTGCCATCTCCAAACTGCTCGATGAGTCGCTACTTCCAACCGAGATACCCATTAACAAAAACTCTTCTACCAAGGATTCCACTGAAAGTCCAAAGATTTACGCGGTCTTCCTACTCAGGTCATTGGCTACCACATTAGCTTTGCATAGATGGTATTGGATCTCAACATCATAATCCGCAACATATTCTAACCATCTCCGCTAGCGCAAATTCAAGTCCTTCTGAGTGAAAATGTACTTCAAACTTTTATGGTTTGTATAGATCTTGCATAAGGCGCCATACAACAGATGTCTCCACAGCTTCAAAGCATAAATCACAGCGGCAAACTCTAAATCATGCATAGGGTAATTTCTTTCGTGAGTCTTTAACTGCCTCGACCCATACACAATCACTTTGCCTTCTTGCATCAACACGCAACCAAGCACAACATGCGAAGCATCCACATAAACAACATACTCTACTTGTTCGGTAGGCAAAGACAGAACTAGAGTAGTACATAATCTATTTTTCAACTCCTAAAAAGCTTCTTCGTACTTATCGCTCCAAATGAACGCCGCGTTCTTTTGCGTAAGCTTAGTCAACGGTGAAGACAACGAAGATAAACCTTCCACAAATCTCCTATAATATCCTGCCAACCCTAGGAAACTTCTTATCTCTTTGGGTGTGGTAGGTCTATTCCAATCCATTACGATAGAAATCTTCTCTAGGTCAACAAAAATTCAATCCTTATTAACAACATGACCTAAAAAGGAAACCTGAGGTAGCCAAAACTCACACTTACTTAACTTGTCATACAACTTATGCTCTCTTAAAGCAGCCAAAACTAACTGCAAGTGCTGGGCATGCTCCTCGATACTGCGGGAATAAACCAATAAATCATCTATAAACACGACCATGAAACGGTCCAGAAAACCCTTGAACACTTCGCTTATCATGTCCATGAAGGCAGAGGGTGCATTAGTCAAACCAAAGGACATCACCAAGAACTCAAAATGTCCATGCCAAGAACGAAAAGCGGTCCATGGAATATTCGTCTCATGAGTCCTTAACTGATGGTAGCCTGAACGCAGGTCAATTTTCGAAAACACAGTACTACCATGCAACTGATCAAATAAATCATCTATTCGCGACAAGGGATACCTGTTCTTGATAGTCACCTTATTCAGTTCCATATAGTCAATGCACAGCCTCATGGATCCATCCTTCTTCTTGACAAACAACACGGGAGCACCCCATTAGGAAGAACTTGGCCTAATAAATCCACACAGCAAAAGCTCATCCAGCTGGGTACGCAACTCCTCCAGCTCTCTAGGGGCCATATGGTACGGTGCCTTAGCAATAGGACGAGTACCCGACTCCAGATCTATGACAAACTCTACATCTTTCTCAGGTGGAAGACTGGGAAGATTATTTGGGAAAATTTTAGGAAACTCACGCACCACCGGAACATCCTCGACACGCGACAAACTACTAACGGTTCCCAAAATAGAAACCAAATAAGCAAAACAGTCAGAATCTAAAAGCTTTCGAGCACATACCACTGAAACAATGGTGGAATCCTGGCACGGAAAACCATAAACACTCTTGGGGTGACCGTTGTACATCTTGAAGTCCAAGCACTTGACCTTGCATTGAATGACCATATCATATCTGGATAACCAGTCTATGCCCAAGATCCCATCGAAGTCTTCCAAGTCTTTCACCTTCAAATCAGCAACAACTAGGAAATCTCCTAAAAGAATCGGACAACCCAGGATACCCTAGTCTGACACCACTGAGTCATCAGAGGGAAACTTGACATGAAACGCATCACCAACTTGATCGAGAGTCAAATGATGGCACTCTACAAAGGTCCTAGCCACGAATGAGTGGGTAGCACCAGAATCGAAAAGAACACGCGCCCAATAATTCTTTACCTTAAACCTCCCTATAAAATCGCTTACATAACTAATCGAACAACATCGAAACTACAATTATGGGCTTAAAACAAAACTAGGTTTGGGTCTAACCTAAGATCACTTGGGTAGACGTCTGCGCATCTTCCGAGGTCACCACGTTCAATTTGCCCTTCCCTTTGTCCAAATGCTGCTGCGGCGGCAAAGCCAGAAGTGGCACTGGCTGCAACGTGGGCTGAGATTGCGGGCACTTTGACTTAACATGCCCCTTTTGTCCACACTAAAAGCAGAACTTATCATTAAACCAACAATGGGCAGCATCGTGCCCCTTTATCTTGCATAGAGTACATACCAAATATCCTTTGGGAGCGCCCTGAATAGCATGCACTTGCTCCTTCTTCTTAGCTCCTAATATCTTGAAACATTTCTCAAACGGGTGGCCCGACTGGCCACAAAAACAGTACACCACCTTGCTTCTCTTCCTTGAAGTAGGACCAGATTCTTTAGGGTTCTTACCCTCATCAGAGTTCCTCTTATCTTTCCTCATTTGCTGGACTCGATTCTTAGCATTGTTGATCGCTTCGACTTTTAGAGCGGCTTCTATCACTTCAGCATAACTTTCTGATCCATAAGCACTAGTCAGCTACTAGATATCATTCCTCAGACCACCCAAAAAATGCTTGACCCTACTAGATTCCGAGGATACTAGATCAGCGGCAAATCAACTCAATTTGCTAAACTCCACTTCATACTCACTCACCGTGAGTTGTCTTTGCTTCAGATGAAGGAAATTATTCATCAAGCGGTCTTGCTCGATTGACGGCAAAAACATTCTCAGCAATAGCTCCTTGAAGGCTTCCCATGAACATCCGTCCTTCAAGTTCTCTTTTTCTCTTAGCCATAAGCTCTTAGCCAAACCCTTTAGCTGGTAGGCAGCGACCATCACTCTCTGGTCGGCAAAAACCCCTGAGTAAGAGAACATCTCCTCGATAGATATAATCTAGTCATCCAAAGCCATGAAATCTGCCCTACCATCGTAGGTAGGAGGTCCCAATTACTGGAGATGCGAGATGAAGTTCATCTCTGGTGGCAATACAGCTGGGGGCACCATAGGAGCAGGGGGAATAGGAATTGCATGACCCGCAGCAGGGTCTTGCACTCTAATTGGTTGCCCAAAAACAACAGACAGCAAGGCTTGGATGTACGACTGCATCTCCAATATTTGCCTAGGCAGGGCCTCATTGCTCTGTCATATTCCTTCTATCACGGCCTCATTCTAAGCTCCAGATGACTTGTCCTTAGATTGGGAGTTGACCTTGTCGTAAGACGTCTTGTCATTCTAATAACATAATTAGCAACTAATCAAAACCTACCTTATAGCTAGAACTACACAACTTAATTCAGACCATACATGTACAAATACTTGCTTAAGCTGCTAACTTGCTTTGGGAATTTCATTAATGATTCCATGCCTAAACTTAGGACGATATATCATCATCCTACTGACTCATGTGCCTAAACCATGAATGCATGAATTCTTATTCCTTTTTGACTTAAAACCATGTGTGTACATATGTCATCATGTAAATCTTTAGCTTGGCACGTGTGCTAATGCAATGCTATGTCATGCATGTTGTGCTATGTAATCTAATAAAAGCCTTAGTGCATGTTATAAGCGGCGTATACATGAAATATTATGCATCCCATACTACATAATATCACATGCAACAAAAAGAAAAAAAATCTAATGTGCATTCATGTGATGATTGTTATGCATCCCATACTATATAACAGTCACATGTTGCCTCCTATGAGGATCCATATACAAACATATATTATGCATCCCATACTACATAATATGCCCCGTATACTTCTTGTCATGCTTATGAGTGTAGTGTGCATGCTTCAACCAAGATATAGTGATGACACATCGGTGTGTGTATGCAATGGAACAAGACAACTAAAACTAACTTGAGATGGTTGCTCGACCAATTGTCAAACAACCTCCCTCTGATACCAACTGTCACAACCCGTATTTTCTCTGAATTTTAATGTATATCAGAGTAAGAGAGAACACGTGCCGTGATGCCACACCGTACAAGAGATATCTACAGACGTTTAGACAAACACCAATCCTAACACAGTTTATGAGAATACTAAGTTATGATGTGAGAAAAATCATGTTTTAAGTTATGTTTTGGATGGCCGTACCCCTCAGCTCAGTGGATCAACTAGTCCACAAGTAAAAATATAATTGTACGCTGTGGAAAGTAGTATGTTTATATTGTTTGACATCCGACATAGGACAACTCATAGTATGTAAGATTCTATATTTAATATAAGTATAGAAATTAGTTTATACGTTCAATAAGATATAGTGACTTTAGCTTTTAGAAAATGATATGCATGAGATATAAGTAATACTTTTATAATTTAAAATATCTAACATGCAACCTAGCATAAAACCTTCATAGAGAGCAAGTAAATCCACACAATCATATAGAAAAAATGCTTAGCAGCTAGCAAGTACTTAACATTAAACAAAATCCAGTGGGTGTCAACAACCTGACATGAACCCACTAAGATATATGCATGTATGAACAAGAGTAAAACAACACACTACCTCACAATCAGTGAGGAAAAAAGGCAACTGCAGCCACCAGTCAAAAACCAACACTAGCCGCTCAACCGACTACTTCTCCAAACCTGAGGCATTCAAAGAAAAAATACCTCAACAAGAATAAAAATACAAGTGGCGAACAAGAGTAAAGAGGTTAGCATAAACCCAAAAAAGTAAAGGTTTACCAACCCATCATGAGTAAACTGACAAAACTCAGCAAATTAATCATATGACTAAGGTAAAAGATTACTTATTGAGTTCAAAAATAAAAAAGTTGCACCAAGTGCGAAACGAAGGAATGCTTCGAGAATATCTGCAAAAGTAAGCAGAAAGACATATACCTGTATAATATGAGGAAAGAGACTTAATAAATTCTACTCATGTGAATCATTAACACTAGTAAGAAATGGTCCTGAGACGGTGGCCACCTTGTCCAACCCGAACTTACAGACCCAAAATATTTCAAGAAGGTACTGTGGTGGTGGCAATATTGTACAACACATCCAGGCTGTCCAATTGTCTCAACAAGACACTAGGGTGGTGGCCTCAATATCCAACTCAACCCATCAGTCCAAACATATAAAAAAAGTACTGTGGTGATGGCCACTTTGTCCAACTTAACCCCAGAGTCCAGAAATAACTCTAGCAGTGTATTGATTCACAATTTTGCACTAGGTTGGTGGTCCTTTATCTATTGCCAACCCAATGGCCAAAATTAAACACCCATAAACATCAATAAAACTCTAACCAAAACACTATATCTCTCCCCATAACAAAAGGGAATAAAAATCCCAAAAGAAAACCATCCTAAGCCATACTCGACGAATTAGACCCAATTCGGCGAAATTTTTCAAAGTCCATAGTGATTCGTCGAGTATACTCGACGAATATAACAGATACACGACGAATTTCACTTAGCAACATCAATTATCTTATTACACGACGAATTAGCAAAATTATCCCAAGTCCACGGAAAAGCGTCAAGTCAACTCGATGCCGCGTTGAGTGCATTCAACACACTTGACGCCAAACAGCTAAACTCAATGATCTTGCCTTCACTCAACGCCGCGTTGAGTTCACTCGATGATCTCGACGCCAAACTAGCTTTACTCGATGAATTCGTTGAGATTACTCGATGAATTTGACTTATACTCAATGGTCACTCAATGCCAAGGTTTATACTCGACGGACTAAACGCTTTCTACTTAGCGGAGACAGAGACACTCAACGCCGAGACTGTTACTCGACAAATTTGACTTAGACTCTAATCTCAGTCAACGCCAAACTGACATTCGTCGACTCAACGCCTAATACTCGACGAATTCAGCAACGCTCAAAGCCAAGCATTACCTGCCGAAATTTTGACGGATACTCGATGAATTTGACTCTTCTTCTATTGATACTCGCCGAATTTTACTTTGACCAATCTCAATCTATATCTGACAAATTCTGCCTACCCATATTCGACGAATTTAGACTTGACTTAACTGTTATACAACAAAATTTTGGCTTAAAGTCAGCAGTTCACTACCCGACAAATTATTCTTGTCTAACAGTTAAGTGTGATGAAAATACCGTAGATTAATCCCATAAACCATGGATTCACCTGACTATAACTTACAAAATCAACTAGGCCAAACTTGGCTGAAAATCTACATTGACTAGCAGGTCGGCAAGGGCCGAACCTGACGATTCTCCTAACTACTAAGGAAGAATGGATAGAAGCAAGAAATACACCATGAAAGAAAAACTTGGCAAGGGGAAGAAGTCACCACTTGCCTCGATCTTACTGAAATCCGACCACACAACCACTCCTCTTCACAGATCTGGCCACAAGAACACCTAAACAACAAATCCTAAAACTTTTCAGGACAAAGGAGGGTCAAAAAGAAATTCCTAACACCAATAATTTTAAGAAACGGGAAAAACTCATCGTAGAAATGTAGATTTTGGTGAGAGGTATCCAGATCTACTCTCCGATAATGATTTCGAGCACCAAAGCTCCTACAATCGGCGGCCGAAAGCCTAGAAGTGTCCGCCGTTCTTGCTCTTTCGCAAACATGCCGACAGTTTCGGGAAGAAGATGATGAATAGGGTTATGTCTAATCGCAAGGCTATTTATAGGGACTAAACAACATAATATATTATTAATATAATTAAAACGTCCAATTGACCAAAACTAGCACTAATTCAGATTTCTACAAAAATCACACCATAGCTAAATATCGATGATAAGAATCCAACGGCGAAGTCGAAATCAAAATCTGACAAATCAAACTCGAGTAAACACTCCCCGAAGTTAAAACACAACATTCCCAAAAAGGCTCCGCCGTGTTCCATAATGAACCCCGGCTCGCAAGGGAATATCAAAACTCACAAGAAATTATCCATGCTTACATTCTAAGTCAAAACCCCGGGTACCAATGAGCAAAAAGCCACGCTCCAACAATGACACCCGGTGTCGTTAAACAAGCATTCAAGTAACGCCCTGACGTCAAAATACAACACTAAAGAATTTAAATATACCTTGGAAAAAATCAGGGGCATTACAACACCTCCCAGGAGCCCAACTCAACTGGAGGTGGAGGAAACTTTACAAGGGCTTTTTCTTACCAAGACCACCTGTTCCTCAACCCGCAACCTGAGAGCTAAACTTGCCATGTCGGCTAGTGGGAGCCCAGTCAACTAGATCTGCTCGAGGACTTCTTCCCAAAACAACTTTTTTCAACCTGCCAAGGTCAACCTACCCTGCCAGCTAGTGCGAGCCCGGTCAATGGAGCCTTCTCATGGCTCTAAACATTTCAACCTACCTCTCTAAGAGTTCAACCTGCCCTGTCGGCTAGTGGGAATGCGGTCAGCAAAACCTTCTTGGGGATTTGAACCAACATTTTAACCTACCTCTCCTAGAGATCAACCTGCCCTGCCACTAGTTGGAGCCCAGTCAGTGGAAGCTTCTCAGGGCTCTGAACCAACATTTCAACCTATCTCTCTGAGAGGTCAACCTGCCATGTTGGCTAGTAGGAGCGCGGTCATCAGAACCTTCTTGGGGTTCAGAACAAACTTTTCAACCCGCTTCTCCAATAGGTTAACTTGCTCTGCTGGCTAGAGGGAGCCAGTCAGCGGAACCTTTTCGGGGCTATGAACCAACATTTCAACCTGCTTGTCAGTTAGGGGGAGCCCGATTAGCGGAACCTTCTCAGGGATCTGAACCAACTTTTCAACCTGCATCCCCGAGATGTCAACCTGCCCTACCGGTAGTGGGAGCCCGGTCATCGGAACCTTCTCGGGGATCAGAACCAACATTTCAACCTGGACCTCTCCGAGATATCAATCTGCCATACTGGCTAGTGGGAGCCCGGTCAGTGGAATCTTCTCAGGGCTCAGAACCAACATTTTAACACGCCTCTCCGAGAGGTAAACCTGCTCTATCATTTAGTGGGAGCCCGGTCAGTGAAACCTTCTCGGGGCTCTGAACCAACATTTCAACCTGCCTCTCAAAGAGGTCAACATGGCCTACCGGCTAGTGGAAGCCCGGTCACCGGAACATTATCAGGGCTTTGAACCAAAATTTCAACCTGCCTCTCCGAGAGGTCAACCTGCCCTGCTGGATAGTGGGATCCCGATTTGCGGAACCATCTCGGGGCTCGGAACCAACATTTCAACCTGCCTCTATGAGTGGTTAACCTGCCCTGCCAGCTACTGGGAGCCTAGTCAGCGGAACCTTCTCGGGGCTCTGAACCAATATTTCAACCTGCCACTCCGAGAGGTCAACCTGCCTTGTCTGCTAGTGGAAGCCCGGTTAGCGGAACCTTCTCAGAGCTCTGATCCAACATTTCAACCTGCCTCTCCGAGAGGTCAACCTTTCCTTCTGGCTAGTGGGAGTTCAGTCAGCAGAATCTTCTCGGGGCTTTGAACCAACATAAAAAATAACTATAATATACCTAGTAGGAAACGTTTCAATATAATGCACCCTGACCTAATCGGCCAAGGACAAGGTTCATTAAAAAAAAATTACTCATCGAGATGAGACTCCTTCAGAATACTCGATCCTGATGATCATTCTCTTCTTTATCCCTACCACCTCCAACCTATTCATGCTCTCCGTCACCTTTTCCACTTACTCGGCCTCTTCCTTCCAAGAAATGGCATTGACGGCGATGACGTAAAATTGCCTTGCCATCTTTGGGTATAGCCGAATCCAAACCTTGACACCTCCACTATTGAACTTCAAGCACTGGTAGAAAGGGGACACACACCAAAAGGCTCTAATGAGGGGGCTCCTAAATATGGTATTGTAACTGCTCGGAGCATCCACAATGAAGAACTGATAGTTTCTTGAAGTTCCCCACAATGTTACATGGAGTTCGGCTCTACCCTCTATCTCTTTCCTCTCCATGGAGAACCTGAATAGTAGTACATCTGAGGCCATCACCCTTCACGCTTCTACCTTCTTCTCGTTGAAAGCCTTTTTGAAAATAACATTCACCGAACTCTCATTGTCGACCAAGATCCGGGAGACCGTGAAGTTTTCTATGGCCGTTTGGATCACCAAGGTGTCACAGAATGAATCCTTATAGTCGGGACTATCCTTCAACGAGAAGGTGATCTTCTCCTTCGACGATAAGGTCTAGGAGGTCGAAGCAACGCTCCTTCTAAACATTGTTTGGAGGCTCCCCCTGCGGGTAGCCTCAATCTCCCCTCGTGGATCACCCTGATCCCTCCCCGGGTCCCCACACTATCCCGGTCCTTGTATCTATCCTCCTTTCCTACTCCTGCTACAACATCCTAAATCCCCGCCTGCTAATATAGTGAGCCTCTCGCCCTTGTCACCTCCAAGAACTCTAGGTAGGTGGCCATTTCATGCCCTTCCTCCTAAAGGAAGTCACAATAGGGCAACTCTACCCTTCCCCTTCCTCTCTCTCCTGGGAGATTCCTTCTCTCCCCTCCCTCCTTGGCCGATTTCTATAGCCTGCTGGGGTGGGGCGGAAGTGGCCTTAGGCCCGGTATCCACCCAGGAAGGTTTAACCATCCGTTCCCTTTGTGAGGTGCTTGGAACCCTTGACCTCCTGGTTCTTCCTTTCTTCTCTTTTCCTGCTTCCTGAAACCTCTTTGCTCATTTGCCTCGATCTCTCCCAACATGGACAACTTATTTGCGAATGCAGGTTTCATCGCCTCCCCCTTTATTTCCTTTGATTCCCTCTCCATCAAATTCTCAAAGGATAGGGGTGGCTCCCTCTTTAGCTCCATCCTAAAGAACCCCTGACAAAGCTCCAAATGAAGGCTAGCAATAAGGTATACCCTGATACCTCTTGGACTTGGAGAACCTCTTCCTAGAACCTGTCCACATAACTTCCCAAGTCTCCTCCAACCCTTGCTTGATGTAAAACAAGAACTCTGCTCCTTTCTTTCTTTTCTTTGGCATTGAGAACCTTAACTAGAAGCCCTGATGCAGGTCCTTGAAATAGTAGATTGAACTGAGAGGAAGCTAGTGAAACCAGTCCCTTTCTTTCTCCTTGAACGTGATAGCAAAAAGTATACACTTGAAGGAGTCTGGCATCTCCCTGATGGAAACTGCATCTTCGAAGCACTAGACGTGCTGAATATGATCATCTCTGCCTGTGTAGTAGGACATCTACGGCTCCTGGAACCCCTCTAGAACTGGGGCCGAGATGATCGGCTTATTGAAGGGTATCCCTCCATACACGGTGCGAGTCGGGTGTTCACATGATATCAGCTCATCAACCCTACCAACGCTCACCGAACTGGGGAAGAGCTCTCGCCCGGCGAGATACCTATTGCTACCCTCCACCGCTGCCTCCTTCCCAGGTCACTTGATGGAGGTGTTCCCACCCAGGGATAGTGGTATGACCACCGGGACAAAAGGGGTCGAGTACTCACCACGCACAGAGAATGCGCGGTGAAAGGTCTCCAAGATCTCCCTCTTGAACTCTTCAAATAACCCCATAGTAACTACTGCTACGGGTGGTGGCGAGTTGCCCATGTTAGCACCTTGTCCTTCACCACTAGCTATGGAACTTACTTAGGATTTTTTTTGTGCAGTCTACGGTCCTGCCACACACTCGGAAGATCTCAGAGAGCTTCCCATCCTAAACTAAATGTTGAGTCGGGCCCCTTGGAGGGAACTTAAGAGCACTCAACCTATCCACCCCAAAACTATGGTGAACATGGAGCTTGAGCTATTAACCAGTCCACCTGAAAACCACGGTGAACAGGGAGTTGGAGCTCTCCACATGTTTACCTTAAACCACGGTGAACGGGGAGCTGTATCTCTTGCGAACCAAAGCTAGCTAGGGAAGTGGAAAACTAAGAAGAGGTCCTCTCCAAAGGTGCCCTTGGGGGTTTACTTATAGTTTTCCTAGCCTACTCTGCCAATAGCGGAATCCTGCCTTTTTGTTCTACTATATGAGGCCCAAAATGGTTTGCCAGTAGCAAAACTCCACTATTTGGAGGGGTTATTAGTAGGCCCAGATGAGTGCTCCCGACGAGTGCTCCTGACGAGTGTTCCCGATGAGTGCTCTCGACGAGTGCTCCCGATGAGTGCTCCCGACTAGTGCTCCCAACGAGTGCTTCTGATGAGTTATCCCGACGAGTGATCATGACGAGTACTCTTGATGAGCGCTCCTGATAAGATAGGCTGATGAGTCAAATACTGCCGAGTTTAGGCTAATGAATTCTCCTAATGAGTGCTCTTGACAAGACAGGCTGATGAGTCGAATGCTGTCGAGGTCAGGCCGATGAGTCGAATGATGTCAAGGTCAGGTTGACGAGTCAAATGCCGCTAAGGTCAGGCTGATGAGTCAAATACTGTCGAGGTCAGGCTGACGAGTCAAATGTTGTCAAGGTCAGGCTGACGAGTCGAATGCTTCTGAGGTCAGGCTGAATAGTCGAATGCTATCGAGGTCAGGCTGACGAGTAGAATGATGCCAAAGTCAGGCTGATGAGTCAAATACTGCCGAGGTCAGGCTCACGAGTCAAATGATACTGAGGTCAGAATAATCAGTCGAATGCTACCCAGGTCAGGATGACTAGTGGAATATTGTCGAGGTCAAGCTGATAAGTCGAATGCTGTCGAGGTCAGGTTGACGAGTCGAATGCTGCGAGGTCAGGTTGATCTCACCCATATAACCTGTATCTCGCCCATGGGAGGCTGGATCTCGCCCCTAGAGATGACTTCTTCTGCATTTGTCCTTGGTGGGCGGGATCCTATAGGCCCTCCTTGGTCATCACTAATCTCGACAAATTACGGGTTATACAGAAAGCATATAGGCTAATGAACCAAGTCAACATAAAATGTTAGTATTAAGAGATTTTTTTGAAGACAATGTTAGAATTGGGGATCTGATAAAGGGGGCTCAGAATAAGGGGAGAGTTCTCAACCAACTAACATAAAGTTTGATGATCCCCTCCATATCAGCAATCAACCCCTGATGGTTGAATCTTCCAACCCTATCTCAATTAGTTTAGAAAACTACCATCCACATACACCTATGTATTATACATCACAGTCATCAAATGATTCTAATTCCTCATCACCCCAAAGAAATATAGATTATTGTAAGACATTTAATTATAAGGTGATCTAGCATTAAATGTGTCAACTCCAGCAACATATGAAGATGCATGTAAAATTCCAGCCTAAAAGAAAACAATGGATGAAGAAATTAGCATGGTAGAAAAGAATAATACCTGGTCATTAGTAGATAAACCAATTTATGTTGATGTCATTAGTTTGAAATGGATATATAAACTAAAGAGAATGAAGATGGCACAATATCAAAATATAAGGCAAGAATAGTTGCTAAAGACTACTCCCAAGTACTAGAAAATGTCTTTAATGAAACCTATGCTCTAATTGTCCATATGAAGACCATTTGAGTCATATTAGCTTTTGCAACACAGTGTAACTTTCCTGTTTTCCAACTTGATGTAAAATCTACCTTCCTTAATGGAATAATAGAGGAGGATGTTTTTGTTGAACAACCCCATGGGTATGTAAAAGAAGATACAGAACAAAAAGTGTACAAGTTACATAAGGCACTATATGGCTTAAAACAAGCCCCGAGATCTTGGAATGCCAACATAGACAAGCATCTAACTTCATCAAATTTTAAAAGGATTTCTAGTTATTCATCACTATATATCAAGAAACATAAACAGAGTACTATGTATGTCTGCATCTATATAGATGATTTAATAATTACTGGCAATGATATTCAGCTCATGAAAAGTTTTAAAAGAGAAATAAAACAAAAGTATGAAATGTCTGACTTAGGTCACTCGAAATATTTCTTGGGATTTCAAGTCTATCAAAGTCATGAACTTTATACTACTATCTCAAGAGAAGTATGCATGAGATTTGTTGAGAAAATTTTGAATGGAAAGTTGTAATTGAGAGAACTAAGTTGTCAACCAAAATCACCTAGAGGGGGGTGAATAGGTGAAATGCGTGTCAAATGCGGAATAAAAAAATTAACACAGCACAGATAAGTAATCAAGCAATCACACAGATGACAAGAGATTTATAGTGGTTCCCCAATCTTGGGTACGTCCACTTTCCTCACCGATCTAGCAAATCACTAGACTCGGCTACTCCACTATCTCGGATTACAAACCAATCCTACACCTCGGAACTATGTTCCTACAAAACTCGATCCCAAACGGATATACACTCGGAAGATAAAACTTCCTACCACTCGGAGATAGATCTCCTACAATGAAATTTGTTTGAAAGGAAAAATACAAACAACAATTAGCACAGATCTGGATCTTTGACGTAATCTTCTTCTTGAGAGCTTTTCGGTTTGAACAGAACCAGTTGAAGAAGACTTGAAAGAGATCCACGATTCTGAGATCTGGAATCACAACGATCAAGAAAATAAATCAGAGACGATGAAGCACGGAGAGATTGGATGATTCTTCTTGAGTCTGGATCGCTTGAGAATTAGAGATCGATAGCTGCGGCTGAGAGAAGACGATCCAGAGCTTCTTCCGAAAACGGTAATGGCGGCGAATGGGAAGATTAGGGTTTTCGAGATTTTCTCTTTCTTAAAATAATCTCTGTAAATGCATGTATTTAGTCAAGCCTAAAAAGACCTATTTATAGGCGGTCTCCAACGGTCATAAGCATAATTAAGGATGACACGTGGACCAATCAGAAAGGACTCTTTGAAAATACACAATGAAACTTGACTTAGAGAAATTCAGGAATTCGAACAGATACACTCGAGAGAGAGAGACATAGACATACTCGAGTATAAGAGGTTACATACTCGAGTGGATATGAGGGATATACTCGAGTATAAAGATAGAAACTACTCGAGTGCTGCAGGGATCAATACTCGAGTGACTTAGAGAACCTACTCGAGTATGAGCAAATATACTCGAGTATAAACACTTGGAAAAATTTCTCAGATAAGAATTGAAGAGCTACTCGAGTATAAGAATTTGAGATACTCGAGTATGGGGAAGATAGACTACTCGAGTATCTTAGGAAAACTACTCGAGTGATCACTAACCTACTCGAGTATGAAAATCAATCTACTCGAGTACAGAGTTACTTACTCGAGTATTTCAGAGAACTACTCGAGTATGTGGACTTAGAAACTTTCTAGGATAAGAAGTCCAGATCTAGTCGAGTTCAAACAAAACGCTTACTCGAGTAACTAACCATCTACTCGAGTATAAGGTATCACTTACTCGAGTAAAAGAAAATCTACTCGAGTATAAGCTTTCATACTTGAGTATATAGAGAATCCACTCGAGTAAGTAGCCCAACCTACTCGAGTACAGACTCACTTACTCGAGTATACTAAAGAAGTACTCGAGTATGTGGACTTAGAAAATTTCTTCTGAGATAGACTTCAATACTCCATAGGTCCAAGTGCATGTTGATGAAGTGTGTCCCAATAGAGAGGCTATACATGAGCCAACACCTTGGATCACACAATGAGGAATTACATTGTATGGTCCTATGTTTGGTGGCCCATTATAGTCTGACATTGGTCTACACTTGGCAATAAGAACCTGCACACATACAACTCAAACACAATATCAAATACACCTTAATTCATCTTAGTTCAAGGTCTGACTTCCTACAAATCTGAGGTATTGTGGAGACAAATCCCAACAATCTCCCCCTATTTGTAGATGTCAGCACCCTCTACACTAAGGTGAATTACTTAGAGTAAAAAGAACAACAAAACATATACAAAAAAAATGAAATAGGAATAATAAAGATAGCCATAATTAGAATCAAATATATATATATAAATGATTTCAAAAGATTAAATGTCCATATCCACATCCTCATTCACTCAAGAAGGGGCTCCTCTATGCAGTCTTTCTCTTTTAAGCTCTTGCCTCTCTAGGTAGCTGAAAGGTTTGGGAAAATAGGTCTTGGGCCTTGGAGGAGCAGCTGGATTGTTATATCCCCAATTTCTGTCATGCAATCTGATTTTGATTTGAGATACATCATACACTTTCCATTCTGCGTTGCTATAGTAGTGATCTCTATTTTAACCAAAATCTGTTACCAGCTTCAAGGTATCAAGGATAAGAGACTTGGAGGTAGGACTCCAAACTTCTGCATGAACAACTTCTGGTCTACCTTCTGTATCTGGGGCAGGCTCTCTCCTTGGTGCAGAACGGCTAGCAGAAGCGCCGTCACCATATTTCCTTTTCTTTCTAGGGGCACCCTGAGAACTTGGAGGAAACTCATCTTGCCACATATCAGCATAAGAAAGAGGAGGCTCAGTCATGTCACCAGTAGGTGTAGGTGAGAAGACTGGCACATACTCTGGAATGTTTGTCTGAGCTGGAAAGTTAGCCTGATCTGGAGCACCTGAGGGAGGATGTTCTTCAAGAGGATCTAGGACCTTTGGAATAATGGCAGGGTTAAGTTGGGAGTTGGGAAAGTTCTGATTATGCACCCATACAGCAGTGTCATAGATATAGAATTTTACAGATTGAAGTTGAGCAAGGATGTCTGCTTTCATTTCTTTGACTAGACTATCCACAGATGCTTGAGATTGTTCAGATATTTTTTCAACTTGTTCTTTGACTATCTTCTCCCCCTTGGTGATATCTACTGAGAGTTGGGCAATTGCTTCATCTCTAAATGTTCCAACTTTGTCACAAACTTTCATAATATTTGCGGCAGCATCCTTTTCCAATTGAATCTAATTATTTGTAACTGTTTCAGCTTGATCTTTGAGTACACCTATACTGGTGATAGTATGATCTAGGGCTTTGCCACCCAACTGAAATAGTCTCTTGAGCTCATCAGTGTTTGCTTGAATTTCAGCAAAGCCTCTACTCATCTCAGTTTCAAGAGTAGAGATTTTGTTGTTCACTGATGCCAGAGAATCATCAAAGTATTTTCTCTGTTCACGAAACATTTGCCCAATCTGACTGACAAAATCTGAGGAGCTAGAGGGATCTGTGGCTGGGGCAGAGGCTGAGGGAATAGGAGCAACCCAGGGGGAATTTCAGTAATCACAACTGAGCTTTCAGCTCTCTTGAAGGGTGGTATCACAACTAAATCTTCTGTATTGATGAAAGAGGGAAGAGAGAAGTCTAGTGTCCTCAGAGGAGCATCCACTGGTTCTGGAGACATGTCCTTGTCATCAGACAGTAGATTAATCTCTGGCTGACCTTGCTGTTTATCAGGGGACTGAGCAGGAGAGGTAGGGGGTACCTTTGCAGGGGAGGGAGAAGGATCCTTAGCAGGGGAAGGAGAAGGATCCTTAGCAGGGGAAGGATCTGCTTGAGAGTGATCCTCAGGAGATAGCATAACTGAATCATCTTGAAACACTGGAGCATCTGATCTGAGTTCATCAATCAGTCTGTTAATATCTTCAGCAGTAGAGAGAATGTTTTCTTGAGCTTGAACTTCTGAGGTGAGATCTTCTGGAGGTGGAGAAGGAGGAGTAGGATCTTTGATCAGATCTTATTGAGAACAGTCTTCTGAAGCTTTGTGCTGAGGATTAGATAAGGCAGGCTCCCCCTCAACTATTGCACCCGAGGTGGTAATAGTGTGATGTAAAGGAGGAGATGGAATCCAGTCATCTGAGACAAGGGGCTCTCTGGGCTCATCTTCTGAGGTAACAACTGCTTTTGAGGCTTGAGCAGTGTTGAGGAGTTTGATTTCATATCTTTGGATTGAGAGGATGGATAATTTCTTCATATGATGGAGGGGAGTGCCTTTAGATAAATCAAACACTAGAGGATTAATCTCATGGAGGAGGAGTGAGATAATCCTGGCATAGCTTGGTTGTTTCACACTTTCTCTGATTTTGTCTAGTATCATCATTCCAAACTGGAATTTCTTCCGGCAGACTATGGCTTGCATAACATCAAAAAGATTTTGGGAAATATCTCTGAGGGAATAGGTTTTGCATAGAAGAACTTTGGCAATCACATCCACAAGAAATTTGCCCTCTGAATTGAAATCTGCACGGCGGAACGAATATGCTTCAGGGTTTGTTCCACAGAAGAGGCTGGTTCTGTCGGAATCTTAAGGAGTCAGATCATCTTCTTAATCCACCACTGGCAACTTTAATAGAGTAGCTAAGGAAGTTTTGTCCAGACGGATTTTGATCCCACTGACCTTGGATTTTAGAACTGTACCATTGCGCTTGACCTTCAAATTTTTGTAGAATTCCTCGACTGTAGGGAAAATGACTTTGCACGGTGTCTGGAGGATGAACGAGAGTCTGGCGGTGTCGAACAGAATTAGCAGGTTTCGGAAATCATCAGAGAGGTCGGCTATACCTTCAGGGGCGAGCTCTGAGCTGATTCCGATCTTGGAGGAGGGAGCCATCGACGATTCTGGAGTACGGAAGAGACGAAAATGACAGAGCTCTGCGGGTTCCGGAATATGAAGCGACGACGGCTACTCGGGAGAATGAGGAGTGGAAAGGATTTCCGATTTTTCTAAATATATATATGACCCTAATTAGGTTTAAGTAGGAGTGATAAGGATAAAATCATACCTTTTACGGAGCGGCAAACACCTTGGTGCGAATAAGAAAAAAGGAGATTTTCAAATTACTGATTGCCGTATACTCGAGTATACTTCGCCATACACGAGTATGAGATGGAGTATACACGAGTATGAGATGGAGTATACATGAGTATGAGATGGAGTATACACGAGTAGGTCGAGTACATACACGAGTAGATTACCAACTACTAGAGTATGGAAATTTTGTTACTTGAGTATTTTCCGTTTACTCGTGTATAAGTCTCTATATACTCGAGTATATCACTTTGAAGGACGATTTGCTTGGGAGAATTTTACTTCCACTGATATCTTCAACTCTGAGCCTGTCTTTGAATCCACCATCACTATTCCTCTTTGTTGAGCAGCCCGAGTTCCATTTTGAAGAATGAAAACTTGGACTCCTCCAGCGGTTTGGTGAATATATCTGCAACTTGCCTGTCTGTGGAGACATATTGTAGATCTATGTCTCTGTTTTCCACATGCTCCCAGATGAAGTGATATCGAAGCTCTATGTGCTTTGTCCGGCTGTGGGAGACTGGGTTGTTGGCGATTGCTATTGCGCTGGATGAGTCGCAAAACAGAGGAACGTTCTGGAACTTCATGTTATAGTCTTCAAATTGATTCTTGATCCATAGAAGCTGTGCACAACAACTGCCTGTAGAGATATACTATGATTCATCTGTTGAGATGGCTACACAGTTCTGCTTCTTACTGCTCCAGGAAATAAGTCTCCTTCCGAGAAATTGGCAAGTCCCGGAAGTACTTTTCCTGTCGTCTTTGCTTCCTGCAAAATCTGCATCTGAAAATCCAATTAGTTCACTATCATTACTTCTTGGGTACCATAAGCCAAGATTTGGTGTTCCTTGAGGTATCTCAAGATTCGCTTTGCACCAATGTAGTGAGATTCCTTAGAGTTCACCTGAAATCTAGAACATACACATGTGGAAAACATTATGTCTGGTCTACTTGCGGTAAGGTAGAGCAGGGACCCAATTATGCTTCTGTACTTGGTTTCATCAAAAGGTTTCCCTTTCTCATCATTGTCAAGAGAAATAGTTGAGGCCATTGGAGTCCTCATAGAGGTTGCATTCTCCATTCCGAATTTCTTACGTAGCTCTTTGGTGAACTTGGTCTGTGAGATGAAGATTCCATCCTCAGATTGTTTCACTTGAAGCCCTAAGAAATACTTCAGCTCTCCCATACTGCTCATTTCAAACTTCCCTTGCATAAGTTTAGAAAACTTCTTGCAGAGGTTGTTGTCTGTGGAGCCAAAAATAATGTCATCGACATAGATTTGCACTAGCAAAATCTTGCCTTTTATTTCCCTAAGAAATAATGTCTTGTTTATCTTTTCTCTTGTGAACTTGTTTTCAAGAAGAAAGGTAGACATCGTTTCATACCAAGCTCGAGGAGCTTGTTTAAGACCATATAAGGCTTTTTGCAGTAAATAAACATGATTAGGAAAAGTTGAGTCAACGAAACCTGGCGGTTGCTCTACATACACTTCTTCCTTTATGTTGCCATTCAGGAAGGCGAACTTGACGTCCATCTGATAGACGGTAAAGCCCTTAAGTGCAGCGTAGGCAAGGAATAACCTGATTGCCTCCAGTCTTGCCACTGGAGCATATGTTTGGTCAAAGTCGATTCCTTCTTCTTGACGATAGCCCTTGGCGACAAGTCTGGCTTTATTCTTTATAATTGTTCCATCTTCGTCCATCTTGTTCCGGTAGACCCATTTTGTCCCAATGACGTTCTTTCTCTTGGGTCTAGGAACAAGTGTCCAAACTTTGCATCGTTTGAACTGATTCAGCTCATCTTCCATGGCTAGAATCCAGGATGCGTCGGAGTTGGCTTCCTCAAATTTCTTTGGTTCAACCTGTGAAAGAAAACTTAAGTGTAAATTTTCGTTAGTTGTACCTCGACGAGTTCTGACGCCATCCCGAGGATCTCCTATGATTTGGTCTAAGGGATGATCCTTCACGTGTCTGAACTCTAGAGTCCTTGTATCTGGGATCTCTTCAGCCACTGGAGTTGCATCTTCAGCTGGGATGTGTTCTTCATCTTGATCATCTACCTCTCCAATAGGGGTTGTAGAAGTAATCTTGATGAGCGTCTCATCTTTATCTTGAGTAGATTCATCCAAGCAGAGTTCCTTCATCTTTATACCTGCATCTTCAATAGGCATACTAGAAGAGTTGCTTTGCAGCAGACTCGTCTCATCAAATACAATGTGTACCGACTCTTCTACCACCAGAGTTTTTCTATTAAATACTCTATAGGCCTTACTATGGCTACTATAACCTACAAAAATACCTTCAAAGCTTTTTCTCGCTAAACTTGGTAGTGTGATACTTGCCGTTGTTAAGTACGAAGCACTTACAGCCAAAGATTCTAAAATATGAAATGGTTGGTTTCCTGCCTTTTAGAAGTTCGTAGAGAGTCTTATCATGGTTCTTGTTAATGAGAGCTCGATTTTGCACATGACAAGCGGTGTTGACAGATTCAGCCCAGAAATACTCTGGAAGTGAGACATCACTCAACATGGTCCGGCAAGCCTCTATGAGTGTTCTACTCCTTCTCTCAGCTAATCCATTTTGCTGTGGAGTGTGAGGAGAGGAAAACTCATGAAAGATACCTTGACTTTCGCAGAATTCTGCCATGGCTCCAGACTTGAATTCCGTTCCATTGTCACTTCTGATTTTGACTACGGAACAGTTGTATTCATTCTGGATTTGCCTAACAAAACTAGTGACAGTACTGAAGGTATCTGACTTGTGTTTCAGAAAGAACACCCACGCAAAGCGCGAGTAATCATCCACAATAACCAACGTATATTCCTTACCTCCAAAACTTCTAACTTGCAGTGGACCAAACAAGTCCATATGGAGAAGCTGTAAGCTTCTATTGGAATCCTTGCCTATTATGCTTTTAAATGAACTCCTTGTTTGCTTGCCTTTGATACAGGCGTGACAAAGACTGTCCGTAACGCACTTGACATTAGGTGCATCACGTACTAAGTTTTGAGAGAATAGTTTATTAATATTTTTGAGATTAATATGTGCTAGTCTCTTGTGCCAATGGTCAGCAAGAGATGCACTACTTTTTGCTAAAAGACACACTGGTGTGGAAGAGTCTATACAAATGAAATTTAAACAGAAAATATTTCTACTTCGAGTGCCTGATAAAATAGTTTCCATGTTGTCAATCGATTTTATCAAACACTTGTCAGCATGAAATTCAACCACATATCCTCTGTCGCATAGTTGGCTTATGCTGATGAGATTGTGTTCCAATCCTTCAACATAGGCTACATCCGAAAAGGATACGCTACCGTTAGTAATCATACCGTAGCCTTTAGTTATTCCTCGATCTGAACCTCCAAAGATGACCTTTGGTCCGTTGCAGACTGAGGTGAAGTTCTGGAGTAGGCTCCTTGTCCCGGTCATGTGCCCAGAACATCCACTGTCCAAGTACCAGATTGACATTTTGGTGGTCTTTGGACATACCTGCAATTACAATCACTTAGCCTTAGGAACCCAAACAAGTTTGGGTCCTTAGTCTCGAGTTAGAATACTCCCCCTACGAGCATTAGCCTCATGAGTGGTCATTCTCACGTTGCTAACTTGAGGGGTTGTAGCATTTCTAGGATTGAACCAACAATCGATGGCAAAATGACCAATTCTGCCACAACACCAATAGTCGAACCTGTTGTATCTTTGCCTAGTGTATTCCTGCTTGATTTTCTGAAGTGATGGTCTAGCAGGAACTTCACTCTTGGAGGAGGAAGCTTCATGATGGTGGCAGCTACATGAAGTCTTCTCCTTCACAGGCTTTTCCACAATAGGTTTTACCTTTGGTGTCTTCTTGATGTTATGACCATGAGCAAATGGTCCATAGTTCTGAAGTTGAATCTCTTCATAAGGTGCCTTGAAGACACTCTCGCCAAAGTTACGAGGACGAGTCCAACCTTGGTATCTTGACTTAGGCTTCTCGGGGATCGGCCTAGGGAAGTGTCCATAGGTGGACTCGTAGTCGAATTCGTTCGTAGGAAAGATAACTTTCTTGAACAATACTGGTTCCAAGGGAGCTTTCCCTTTTTCTTCAGCTAGAGCCTTCTGGGCAACCTTATTCTTTCTCTTGGCCTTGTTTCTCCTAGAAGATCTACAAGAAGCACCAATGTGGCCTTTACCAGCACCCTTGGCCTTAGCTGAGAACTCAGCAACGAGTGGAAGAACTGTCTTAGGCTTGGAGAAACTCTCAACAAGTTTCTTCTCAGCCTTGAGTTGTTGTTCCAATTCTTTGATGATTTCCTCTATAAGGTCGAGGTGCTTGAGAGCTCGATTGTATTCTTCCATAGTAACATTGAAGTTCTCTTGAAGAGAGTTAGTCTTAGTGACTTCTTATCTCAAGCTGCTCTCACTAGCCTGTAGAGATTTTATCTCTTTGGCTTCAGTTTTCACAACTCTGCGACATTTTTCGTAAGCCGTGAGTAACTCCTTATATTGTCCCATGAGTTCAGATTCATCCTCAGAGGAATAGCCCTCTTGCTCATTATCATCATCAGATTCAGAGAAAGGAGTGTGAGTTTTTACCTCCCTAGTGAACTGGGGGATTTGTTCATCATCAGAGTGAGCCATGAGCCCGAAGTAAGCTTCCTCTTCTTCACTCGACTCAGATGAGTCAGAGTCGCTGAGAGTTTTGCTCTTCTTGGCTAATAAGCTCTTCTCTGTCCTCTTCTTATGGTATGAGGATTTCTTTTCCTCTCTTCTGCCACCCTCTTTCTTCTTGTGAGGGCAGTCCGCGATGATGTGACCTGGCTTATTACAACAATAGCAAACGATGTCAGTTGAAATCTGTTTGTTCTGTTTGGAGTTATACCTGTCATGGCTACTTGAGCCATTCTTTCGCTGATCACCGTCATGTCGTGATCTTCTATATGAGGCATCCTTGCCTCTCCTTTGCTTCTTTTTATTCAAGATTTCTTGAACTGCCGCGAAAGCAATGAGAACTCTCCTTCAGATAGTTCTGAGGCTGAGGTGCTTTGCTCGGAGCCTTCTTCTTCACTTACTTCTTGAGGAGATGCTGGCGAGGCAGCTTTTCCCTTCCTTGAATTGTCAGCCTTTAAAGCAACCGACTTCTCTTTTGAGGAGAAGTGACTTTTCTCTTCTTCGGCTTTTCTGGAGTTGATCTGTAGTTCATAGGACATCAGCTTGCCAAATAGATTCTGTGGATCTGTCTCTGCTAGTCTGCCAAACTCTCGGATGGCACAGACTTTGTTGTCCCATTCTTAGGTGAGAGATCTCAGAAACTTATCATTCAGCTCCCCATTAGTAAAGACTCGGCCATACACTCTTAGTCCATTGACTATCTTAAAGAAGTTTTCAAATGTGTCAGCTATGGCCTCCTTTGACCCTTGCCTAAAGGCTTCATATTTCTGGTTTAGTAGGGACCTTCGATCATCCCTCACTTCCTCAATACCTTCCATCAGAGTAACTAGGGACTGCCACATCTCTTTAGCTGATTGGCAGTGAATTAGATTCTGCAGCATTGAGTCATCGACTGCACTTGCGATAATATTTTTAGCTTTCTTGTTCAAAGAGACGAGTGTAATCTCATCCTTATCTAGATCCATCAATTTCTTAGGAACTTGCTTGGTTGAATCTATGGTGGAGGTGGTCATAGGAACGTAGGGACCTTCTTCAACAATCATGAAGATCCGGGGATCTACTGCTTCCATGAATAACTTAACTCTTTCCTTCCACATAGGAAAATTGTTCTTGGTGCAGATAGGGAGCTTAGCAAAATCCTTGGTCTTACTCATGCTTGATACTTCTCTTGAGACAACTTGGTAAGGATTAGATCAAGGTGTTAACCTTTTAACGATCAACCTCCCTCTGATACCAATTGAGAGAACTAAGTTGTCAACCTAAATCACCTAGAGGGGGGTGAATAGGTGAAATACGTGTCAAATGCGGAATAAAAAAATTAACACAGCACAGATAAGTAATCAAGCAATCACACAGACGACAAGAGATTTATAGTGGTTCCCCAATCTTGGGTACGTCCACTTTCCTCACCGATCTAGCAAATCACTAGACTCGGCTACTCCACTATCTCGGATATCAAACCAATCCTACACCTCGGAACTATGTTCCTACAAAACTCGATCCCAAACGGATCTACACTCGGAAGATAAAACTTCCTACCACTCTAAGATAGATCTCCTACAATGAAATTTGTTTGAAAGGAAAAATACAAACAACAATTAACACAGATCTGGATCTTTGACGTAATCTTCTTCTTGAGAGCTTTTCAGTTTGAATAGAACCAGTTGAAGAAGAATTGAAAGAGATCCACGATTCTGAGATCTGGAATCACCATGATCAAGAAAATAAATCAGAGACGTTGAAGCACAGAGAGATCAGATGATTCTTCTTGAGTCTGGATCGCTTGAGAATTAGAGATCGATAGCTGCGGCTGAGAGAAGACGATCCAGAGCTTCTTCCGAAAACGGTAATGACGGCGGATGGGAAGATTTGGGTTTTCGGGATTTTCTCTTTCTTAAAATAATCTCTGTAAACGCATGTATTTAGTCAAGTCTGAAAAGACCTATTTATAGGCAGTCTCCAACGGTCATAAGCATAATTAAGGATGACACGTTGACCAATCAGAAAGGACTTTTTGAAAATACACAAAGAAACTTGACTTAGAGAAATTCAGGAATTCGAACAGATACACTCGAGAGAGAGAGACATAGACATACTGGAGTATAAGAGGTTACATACTCGAGAGGATATGTGGGATATAATCGAGTATAAAGATAGAAACTACTCGAGTGCTGCAGGGATCAATACTCGAGTGACTTAGAGAACCTACTCGAGTATGAGCAAATATACTCGAGTATAAACACTTGGAAAAATTTCTCAGATAAGAATTGAAGAGCTACTCGAGTATAAGAATTTGAGATACTCGAGTATGGGGAAGATAGACTACTCGAGTATCTTAGGAAAACTACTCGAGTGATCACTAACCTACTCGAGTATGAAAATCAATCTACTCGAGTATAGAGTTACTTACTCGAGTATTTCAGAGAACTACTCGAGTATGTGGACTTAGAAACTTTCTAGGATAAGAAGTCCAGATCTACTCGAGTTCAAACAAAACGCTTACTCGAGTAACTAACCATCTACTCGAGTATAAGGTATCACTTACTCGAGTAAAAGAAAATCTACTCGAGTATAAGCTTTCATACTTGAGTATATAGAGAATCCACTCGAGTAAGTAGCCCAACCTACTCGAGTACAGACTCACTTACTCGAGTATACTAAAGAAGTACTCGAGTATGTGGACTTAGAAAATTTCTTCTGAGATAGACTTCAATACTCCATAGGTCCAAGTGCATGTTGATGAAGTGTGTCCCAATAGAGAGGCTATACATGAGCCAACACCTTGGATCACACAATGAGGAATTACATTGTATGGTCCTATGTTTGGTGGCCCATTATAGACTAACATTGGTCTACATTTGGCAATAAGAACCTGCACACATACAACTCAAACACAATATCAAATACACCTTAATTCATCTTAGTTCAAGGTCTGACTTCCTACAAATCTGAGGTATTGTGGAGACAAATCCCAACAGTAATCCAGCTACCATTCCAATGGACTCAAATTTAAAACCAGCTGCAGAAAAGGATGCTCTGGTAGATGAAAAAAAATTAGGAGCTTAGTTGGGTCATTACTATATCTCACTAATACATGCCCTGACATAGAATTTGTATTAAAGTATGTTTCCAGATTCATGAGCAAACCTAGCCAGGTAAATTATGAAGTGACAAAAAGATTCTAAGGTATGTCCAAGGAAACAAGATGTATGGGCTCTGCTATAAATGGCATAACAAAGGGTTGTTAGTTGTCTACACTGATTTAGATTGGGGGAGGAATATAGAAGACAGAAGAAATGTTAGTGGTTATACATTCTTCCTAGGGAAAAATGCAGTTAGTTGGACCTCTCAAAAACAATAGTTTGTGGCACTTAGTTCAGCGGAGGCTGAATATATGGCATTAAGTAAAGCAACAAGTGAAGGGATCTGGCTACGAATGCTCATTGAATAAATATTTTCAAAAAAGAAAGAATCGACGGTCATTTTCTACGAGGGTTTCATGCTATCACCTTGGCAAAAAACCCCGTCTTCCATAATCGAAGCTAACATATAGAGATCATATATCATCACATCAAATAAAATTTAGAGAAAGAAAAAATTAAACTAGCACACTTATCTATTGAGCAGAAGTTAGCAGATCTGTTTACAAAACCCCTTTCGCGACCTCGTTTTGAAACGTTGAGAGCATAAATAGGTATTACAGATCTCTCGAGCTTAAAGTGGGTGTTAAAATACAGTCAGTTATGGTAAGCTTATGAGATGTTTTAGATCAAAGAGAAAAAGTACAACAAAATGACATGTAAAATATGTTATTTAGGAGAAGCTTTGAAGAGGTGAACCAACACCTGAACCTACAAGAAAAGAAAAGGCTTTTCAGAAGGGATGCATAGTTTCATGTGAAGAGTTGTTTTAATGAGTTGTATTTGTTATTGTAATTATCGTTGTAAGTCTCAATATGGATAATAGTCTAGAGTGTGAAAGACTTTTATCATGTTGCTATTATAGCTATTCCAAATTAAAAGAAAGCATTATTTTTCGATTCCTGATTACCCATTTTTCTTGTCACTATATTATTGTGATAAAGTGCTTTTATTGTCTTGACTTAATATCTCCACCAATGGGCTTTACTGAGCTAAGGCAGGTAATCCCTAGGACATCAGACAGACTTTCAAGGGGCTGACCCAAAATAGAAGTACATATAAACTTTTTCTATATATCTATATTATTAATGGATACCTCTAAATAAATATGAGGAATCATGTTGCAAATAACCAACATATATTAATAATGGGGGTCCCAACAACTCCATATACCCCCATTATGAGTAGTGTCATTAGTGAGGGGAGAGGAAAATGCCCTAAACCTCCCACTACCAAGACACCACTCTGCCTACCAATGCCACAATCGAGACCACGTATGAGCACTAACCACGCTCATCGCATGACCCCCATTCCAGCCATTTGCTCACCGATGTTTGCCTCCCCTCCAGTTGTGCGGCCTCGTATCCTCCACCATATGGCTATTTGTCCACCATTATACGCCCCCACAGACGTGCCCCCGCGTACGTAAAGCTCTTCACTGATCATGTGACCACCACTGCACGGTTGCCTTCGTCATGCTTCCGTGCCTCTATGTGGCCGCCATAGTGATTCCGCGTGGACGTCGTCGAGCCTCTGTATCGCCGCTACCACATTCCCATTCTCCGTAACCCCCCCATCATTGAGGTACTATGCATAGCAAAATTCCTCATCATGGGGGTGTGTATAACAAAATCAATTATCATGGGTATGCAGATATCCCCAAACCCAAGTGGCATAATTACCAGGATACCCCTCCAAAAAACTATAAAAGGTTCCTGAAGCCCTCATTTGGAGATACCTTGCCTTCTATGCCTGAGAGAGCTCTAGAGACTTCCTTTAAAGATCTCACTGAGTTCTTCTTCAATGCGTGAAGATTCCTTTGAAGATCTTGTTAGGAAAAACCATGATGATTTAACTAAACAAATTGTATTAATGTGATTTTACTTTCTAAGTTGAATTACTCATGTTGTATAGAGAGAATAATATGGTCATAGAAGCTCTAAGAAGTTAGTAGAGTCAAGGACATGAGTAAGGCACTTTGAATTAAAGAAGAAAATCTAGAGAAGTAATCTTGCGACAATTAAAAATTGATGCAACGTCGACTGGATATTGATGTATATTTGTCAAGGAATTAGAGCAACCACCACTTCAGGATAGAAGTCGACACATCCGTTGATGTGATATTGACGCAACTTCAACTATAGACTTATTTTATACAAAAGCCAGAAGTCGACGTTACTCTTATATAAAGTCGACGTAGCGTCGAGCACAATACAGAATGGAAATATTAAGAGAATCATTCCAGACTTAATTCAAGGAACTTCCATTGAATTTATTCTCACAATTCTTACTTTTGGGAGATAGATTAAAGAAAAGATTTCTCTACCAGATTCATAGATAAGTTTATAGAAAATTTGTGAAGAATATATTGAGATTGATGAAATTATTTTTGGAAGATTATATCTGCATTCCTTTAAAAGATTTTATGTCATAAAAGGGACAATTCAAAATTATTCAGGAATGATATAATCATAGGAGTGAATGGAAGAAAGAAGAATACACACAGTCAATAAGAAATACAAGTGGCTAACTATTCTTCTTTCTCTCCCTCTTCTTCTTACTCCTCATCCTTCTATATTAGTGCCTGAACACTTAATCTGCTAGAACATTCAGAGAAGCTGACTAGATCTAAAGTTTATAACTTCTCCAAATCTTTATCAAAAAGAGGTTCATCATATTGAAAGATCATAACACTTAGTGTCTAACAGTCCACAGATTCTTGCTAAGAGGACTCATTTAGAAGATTATTCTTCACTACTCTCTTTCTCCTAATTTCTCTCTACTTCTCTTCTGTACTAATTGAGTAAAGAATTTTTAGAATCTCTTTTCAAAGGATTCAGGTTTTAGTTCTGAGATTCTCCTTATCAAAATACTGAGTAGTAGTAGTAGTTCAAGATCTCCTTATCAAAAGATTTAGTTGTTTGTTTTAAGAGTCTCCTTATCAAAAGAATTGGGCACAGGGATAGTGTATTCCTACCAAGATGATAGAAGAGTGGATGTACCCAGATTTTGGGGAATAACTATGGTTTTGTTGTCTTTTATGTTTTCTGTTTTTCTTTCTTACTTTATTTTTGTGTTGTGTTGTACTGCATTGTGACTAAGTTTCTGGCCTGAATTCTATGTGTACTGCAAATCATTAGCTAATTGAAATTGTTTAAATAAGAATTTTTAAATCTCTATTCACCCCCCACCACCTCTAAAGAATCCTCAGAGGTTTACACAACTATTAAAACTTATTAATTGGTATCAAAGCTAGATGGATCAAATAAAGGCTAACACCTTGATCACAAAGATTTGAATAGTTGCAAAGCTACACATATAAATAACTATCTATTTCTCAAAAATATCTTCAAACAATTTCGAGGGATCTGCATCTATCAGACCTCCAGTGTGTAACTTAGATAAGTTCACACACTGGATGGCCAGAATAAAATTATACATGAACTCTATTGATGAGGGCATTTTTGGTTCTTTCTTGACAGGACTACATATGCCATACAAGAAAGATATAGAGGGCAACACTACATTTGAACCTATGTTAATATCATAATGGAGAGATGATGAGAAAAAGATAAAGTACTGGGATGCTAAAGCTATGAACATTCTAGTTTCAACCATGTAAGATTACATTTTTCAAAAGGTTGTTGACTGTTAGTCAGCTAAGGAGATCTATGAGTCACTGTTTAGAATTGTAGATGAAAGTTTAGATAAAAGAAAGGATAAGAGATCCCTTCTTATATCCCATATGAAAACTTCTAAAAGAATGTCTGAAGAGACAGTGACAAAGATGTATGAAAGATTCAGCATCATAGTCAATGATCTGAAGGGACTATACAAGGAGATCTCACTAACTAAGATCAATGACAAGCTTCTCATGTATATCCTAAGAACTCAGGATTCAAGGATCTGGGCCATTAGAGAGCCCATATAGCATAGTAAAATCACAACTGATGCCCTGTTAGGCAAGCTCGAGTCTTATAAACTCATATTAAAAAGTAGAGCAGAGTATGAAGTGAAGGAGCAACTCCCAACCCCTAGAGAGAAATCCATTGCTCTTAAAGCTATAGATGGAGAACCCTCAACTTCTGAAGAAGAAATATTTAAACTTTTGTCTAGGAGATTTAGAAAGTGGATAAAGACATAGGACTCAAGGAGAAGAGAAAGGGGCTCTAGCAAGCCCAAATTTGATAAAACTCTAAGCAAGGAGGTCATATTCTTTACCTGCAGAAAGCCACACCATATTTCTCCAGAATGTCCTAAATAAATAAATGACAAGCCTAACAAAAGGGAGCACAAGAAACAACCCTTAACAAGAAATATAAGAAGAAAGGAAGAGGTTTCATTGCAGAAACCCGGAGTGACTCTAGCTCAGAGTAAGCTCATCATCAGAATGTGAAGATGAGGCTGCTGTAGAGGAAGCATGTTTGATGGCCTTGGAAGCATACTCAGATAATAAGGAAGATTAGGTATGTTACTTTGATGGCATTGAATTTTCTTCTAAAGAATTTAAAGATTGTTTAAAGGATTTTTTTGTAAAGATCACATAAAAGCAGAAAATTAAATTAAACAACTAAGAAAAGAAATTGAACTAATTAAAAACTATCCATATGATAATGAACAAACCCAGCAAGATAATTTGTTGAAAAGTGAGGTAGATAACCTTAAGAACTAAGTAACTTAGTTAAAAGAAGAAAACACACTATTAAAGCAAGAGCTAATAAAGACAAAAGCCTTTGAGTTCTCCTTAAATGAAAAGAGTCAACGACTTAGGAATATTACAAAAACCTAAAGAAAAGATATAATCACCTAGGATTGGTTGTTGATCCCACCAAAATAGTAAAAATCACCAACACACCTGTATGGAGGAATCCACTATCCATCACTATGGCTAAGTAAATTCAACCTGTCACAAACTTAGATAATGATCGATTCTAAAAGATCACAGTATTTAATAAAGTGGATGTACCTAAAGGTAAGGGTATTCTAAGGGAGAAACAAGTAAAAATAGTGTACTAAAACCTGTATATTTTGTAAGCTGGGAACATGGGTAGGCTTCATATCGACGCAACCTCTGTGATGTGTCGACATCAAATCGATGTAACCGAAAAGTTGCGTCAAATGCTAGTCGATGCATCTCCATAAAACATAATTTTGCATCATTTTTTGATTATCATCCTTCTTATCTTATATATACAAGATGTTTTTAAAGAGGTCATGAAACTAAAAGTTGTTGGTTTAATAGACCAACACTCTTTTATCCTAAGGGGTATCATGAAAGACCCTCTTATGCTTTCATCACCCCTTTCAATGGAAAAAGAAATAATGAGTCCAAGGTAACCTGTATCCCAACTAATGTTTGGTTTCATGTGCAGGAAAAAGGCCATCTCTCCACAAATCAGCTATGGTACTTGGACAGTGGATGTTCTAGACATATGACTGGGCATAAAGACCTGCTAGAAAACTACAAGGCCAAAAATGGCCTAAGGTAATTTTTGTTAACTCAAATTATGGTCAGACCAAAGGCTATAGTATGATCAAAATTGGAGATATCACCTTCTCTAGAGTAGTTTATGTTTAAGGGCTTCAACATAATCTAATTAGCATCAATCAGCTGAGTGATGGTGAATACAAAGTTGTTTTAACCTACAACCTATGTCAAATTATCAAAACACTAGAATAGATGCAATTGTGTTAACTAGGTCTATAAAGGATAATGTGTATGTGGATGACTTAAGCAAAAGTGATAAGGAAATTTGTCTATTTATTATTGATATAGACAAAAATGAGTTTTGGCATAGAAGGCCTGGTCACCTCAATCACAAGATCATAGCCAAGCTTGCTAAAGATAATTTGGTTAGAGGCTTACCAAAAGGTAAGTATAGAAACTAAATCCTTGTACAGCATGTTAGCTGAGTAAGCAAACTAAGTTCTCATTCAAACCAATTGGTAAGAATGATTCTCCTAGAATTTTGTATCTACTGCATATAGACTTATTTGGTCCACTCACCACTCAGAGCTTAGGAGGAAAGTTCTATACTTTTGTTATTGTGGATGATTTTTCTAAATTCATTTGGGTGTTCTTTCTAAAGCTAAGTATGACATCTTTTGGATCCTCTCAAGATTCATTAAATAGATTCAATATATATTCAATACTCAGGTGTATATGATTAGAAGTGACCATGGCATAGAGTTTGAAAACCAGTTAATCTGTAGAATTTATGAGGATGAAGGTATAATGCAAAGCTTTTGAGCTTCTAGAACTCTCCAACAAAATTAGGTAGCTGAAAGAAAAAATAGACTCTAATTAAATCATGCAAAAAATTAACGGTGGAGTCAAATTTTCCTAAATCCTTCTAGGCTGAAGCAATTAACACTACCAACTATGTTCTGAATAAGAGTCTTGTTTAGAAAACCAAGTTGAAGTCACCTTATGACCTACTGAAGGGGAAGTCACCAATAGTGTCATATTTGAGGATGTTTGGGTGTATTTGTTATATTCTCAATAATGGGAAGAGCCATCTTACCAAATTTGACAAGAAGGGTGATGATGGTATATTTTTGGGATATTCATCATCTAGCAAGGCCTATAGGTACTATAATAAGAGGACTCTCAAAATAGAGGAGTCTACGCATGTAGTCTTTCATGAAGCTAATGCATTTTCCAAGGGGGAGGCCACTTCTACCAAAAGCATTTTGCAGGCACAGGTCCCCTTAGTTAATAAAGTGGAGAGATTAGATATTAAGGAGAATAATGAAAAATCATCAAAAAATCACCATCATCAGCTGGAAGGTGCTAAAACTAACTCTAAAAATGAAGACCTTACTAACACAATCAATTATGCAACCATGTATCCAGCTCAAACACAAGAGACAATAGTTTAACGAGAGTGTGCAGATGAGGCTAATATAAATGGAGTACAAGAAGAAATAATCCCTACACTTAGAGTAGAAAGAATAGATCAAGAGAGGGATATCCTTAGGAATCACCCCCAAACCCAAGTGATAGGGGATGTCAATCTAGGTGTCAGAACAAGGAATTAGCTGACCACTAGGGATATGCTACAATGCTTCCTCTCCTAATTTGAACCAAAGAAGTTTGAGGAAGTAGACAATGATCACTAGATTGTTGCTATGTAGGAAGAGCTAGCTCAGTATGAGAGGAATACAGTCTGGACATTAGTGGAAAGGCCTAAAAATTACCCTCTCAATCGAACAAATGGGTACATAGAAATAAGCTGGACTCAAATGGGGTAATAGTCAGGAACAATGCTAGACTAGTTGCTTAAGGGTATAGATATGAGGAAGAAATAGATTACAACCAAACCTTTGCACTGATTGCCAGACTGGAAGCAATCGGGTTGTTTCTATCCTATGATGTCTACAAAAAGATAAAGGTATATCAAATGGATGTAAAGAGTGTTTTCTTGAATGGAACCCTATAGGAAGAGGTTTATGTTGAAAAACCTATAGATTTTGTCAATCCAACTCATCCATCCTCTATTTTTAGATTAAATAAAGCAATCTATGGTCTCAAGCAAGCACCAAGAGCCTGGTATGAGACTCTATCCACTTTTCTCTTAGAACACTCTTTCACAAGTGGAAAAGTAGATAAAACACTTTTCACAAGAGCACACAAAGATCAGTTACTTACAGTCCAAATTTATATGAATGATATTATATTTGGTTCCATAGATTCAGGAATTTGCAAATGGTTTGCTAACCTAATATAGTCCAGATTTGAAATGAGTAGCATGAGAGAATTATCCTCTTTCCTCAGTCTTCAAGTGAAGAAAAGTGATGAGGGCATTTACATATCCCAATCTATGTATGCAAAAGAACTGATCAAAAGTTTGGGATGGAAAATGCCTCCATAATTAAAACCCCCATGACTACAAATGTTTTTATTGACAAAGATGAGTCAGGTCAATCAATTGACCAAAAAACTTATAGCCCAATCATTGGCTCTCTTCTCTACTGTCAGAACCTATGAATTCCAGGTGGTTAGGCGGACAGGACTGGCAGACTAGAGAGACAGACAAGTTTGGTGATTTGGTCGACTATAGAGGAGGAAAGGTTTGGCGATCTACCTATTTTGTAGTCTTAGAAGTGTTATTACAGTGCGGTCTGCACAGATCAATGCAATTGACGGTCAGACGGTTAGGAAAAGCCTAACTTCTTTAAGTTCTTCTGTATTCTTCCCGTAGCTATGACATGATGATTGTTAGGATCTTAACCGTCAGTTGGAGATCGACAATTCTTAAGTAAGGTTATTGGTGTGGTTTGGCGGGAGCTTTTCCTTTTTCTATAAATATGTGGGCATACCCATGTATTATGTAACTTTTTGGAGTAATAAAGTTCTGTTATTTATCTCTTTTCGCAAATGGTATCATAGTGAATCGATCCTTTGCTCCATTTTCTGCTTTCTTAGTCAGGGCATAGTGCAAGTGGTCTTTCATTTTTAACTGTCTGCTCTTCTCTTCTCTTACTGCGATTTTCTTTTCATGACCGTGCATTTCTACAATTTTTTCTCTTTTCTATGGTATTCTCTTCTTTAGCGGTGGATTCTCCTTTTAGTTGTTTCTTTTCACCCTCCCGCCCTCCCTTTGCTCTTCGCACTTCCTATGAATAGCTCTCTGTTCATGCGTTTTCCAATGGTTCATGCAGTTTCTCTCTATTCACGCATTTTTTGTCTATTTGTTCCAATTCATTCTATTTGTATAGGTGGCTGATGGGGACTCCATCTTCTTCCTCCATTCAATCCACACAATCAGTTCTTACCATTACCTTTATCTTCACTTCTGGTAATCTTGGAACTACTGCCATGCTGACTAGTCCTAATTATGTAGACTGGAGTGTTTCCTTAACTTTTTTGTTACGGTCACAATATAAATGTCATCAACCTTACTAATAACCCTCCTTGCGACTCTGATGCATTTGATGACTGGTATACAAGTGATGTTCTAGTTTGTGCATGGTTTGAAAATTGCCTTTCTGATGAGTGCCTTCCTATCATACGACATAATAAGACAGTTAAGGCCGCTTGGATGCATCAGACTGCTTTATACTCCATGGGAGCTCAGACTTCGCATATATACATGTTATATGCTGATCTTTTTGCTCGCCCCACCATGAATCTTGTTGTTGCTTACCAGGAGGTGCAGGATCTCGGTACTGAACTTCTTCAGCATTGTCCTTTCTCTGCTGATCTTGCTGAATAACACAAGCACTTCCATGAACTTCTAGTTGTGTGTTATCTCTTTTGTTTGCTAGAATCTTATGATATGATTAGACACCAATTCTTGGATAGGCTGATACTCCCACTCTGAATGCAACTGCTATGCACATTTTAGCAGTTACTACTCTTCTTTAGCGTCCTCTTTTTGACTCTCCAACTCCTCCAGACATTATTGCTCATCCAGCTCGTAATGACATTCCTAGTGGTCGTGGAGGTCACTCAAGTGGATGTTATTCCTCTATATTTCATTGCTCTCACTATAGCAAGACCGATCACCTTGTTGATCACTGTTGGGTCTTTGTGATCAATTTTCTTCCTGATAGTACCATTGATTGCTATAAGGCGCGACTTATTGCAAAAGGTTTTCCTCAGACCTATGGTGTGGACTTCTTTGATACCTTCTCTCTAGTTGCTCGGATTTCGACGATCCGTGTTCTCTTTTCTATGGTCGGTAACAGAAACTGGGAGATGTCTAAGTTGGATGTCAAGAATACCTTCCTTTATAGAAATCTACAAGAGATAGTCCATTTGGAGCAACCTCCTAGGTATGTTGCTCAGGGGGAGTCTTAGGCATGTATGTTAAGGAAGCCAATCTATGGACTTAAGCAAAGCCCACAGGCCTGATTTGAAAAGTTTACAAAGTTATATCTGTTATAAGGTTTGCTCGAAGTGCTGCAGATCACTCTTGGTTTATATTTAAGACTTCTATAGGGCTAGTTGTTCTTGCTATTTATATGGATGATATTCTTCTTACAGGGAATAATAAGAAGGGGATTGATCTAATAATAAAGCATCTTATTTTAAATTTTGTTACAAAAGATATGGGGTCTCCCAAGTTATTCCTAGAAATTGAGATCTCCCGAAAGCCCAGTTCTGTTGTGCTCTCATATTGGAAGTATACCTTAGATATTTTTAAAGAGACAGGTCTTCTTGGGGCCTAAAACTGCTTGGTGTCCAATGGCCATTGGTGATGGCAAGTGTTGGACTGAGGACTCCCCTCTTCTTGAAGATATCACCAGGTATAGACAGCTTGTTGGAAAACTCATTTATCTGACAGTTACAAGACCATATATCTATTATGCAGTAGAAAGGGTGAGCTAGTTTATGCAAGCTCCCCAGGAATGTCATCTTTAATCAACTCTAAAGATCTTGTAATATATAAAAGGGTCTCCGGAAAAGGGACTTTTGTTTCAAAAGAATAATAATATGAGGATTAAGGCATATTCTGATGCTAGCTATGTAGATGACAAGGAGGATAGAAAATCTACGTCAAGTTTTTGCACTTTAGTAGGATAAAATCTGGTTAGGTGGAAGAGCAAGAAAAAGTTTGTAGTCTCCAGGTCAAGTGCTGAAGCTGAATATAGAAGCATGGCTTTGACTACTAATGAACTAAAATGGTTATGGGCACTGATGCTTTATTTGGGAGAAGTTTATGATCATCCTCTGCCAATGTTCGGTGATAACAAGGAAGTTATATATATTTTGAAGAATTCAGTATTTTATGAGAGGAAAAAACATATTGAAGTAGACTGTCTCTTTATCAGAGAAGAGGTGTTGAAGAATTAGATCTGCACTCCATTTGTCACTTCTCACAAAGAGCTAGGCGGTGTTTTTACCAAACCAGTGACCTCCTTTTCAGATGTTTGTAACAAACTAGGCATGGTTGATAAATACACTGGTTGGTGTCACCATGGTGATCTAGAAGTGGTCAAATATGTAGTCTCACTGCCAATGTAATATGAGCCTATGAGATTGCACATAAAAGCTTTGGAGAAGTTGGAAAGGTTTGTGTTGGCCTTGCTCATGTGTTATTTGAGTGAAGGACCAAGCCTATGACATTTTGAATCTGAAGGTTTTTCATTCCGGGACATATTTTGTGAATATGAGTCATCAGGTAAGTGGTTGGAAGACCCAAAGGGGAATTCGTCGAGTATAGTCCTAAGGTTTCCACGAATAGGTTTGAATTTGTCGAGTATCGTCATGATAACTCAACGAATCTATCTTGGATTCATCGAGTATCGTGTTGACAATTTCGATGAATTAGACTTGTATTCGTCGAATATCCCCTTGATGCTTGGACTATTTATTCTGTCTAGATTCATCGGATATTTATGTATTATTTTGACAAATGGCCTTTTGATTCATCTAATATCAACATATAATCTCGACGAATTTTGATTACTCCGGTTGATTCCTTTAAGTCCGATTCGGCGTGGTCTGCGGGTATCAGCTGTTTCAATTTTCTGTATATATAATATAAAAATAGTAAACCGAAGAGTGTTCATTCTTCTGACCTAATCGAGCGAGACCGAGAATGAAGATTATTCTACCCTGACGGAACTATTTTGCCTAGGTCGCAATCACCACTTCTTTCCGCTGACTACTCGCTGATCTGCTATTGTCACCGGGAAAGTGTTTCCTCAGGCTACATCATCATCATTACCGCCTCTCTTTTAACAGTTCTAACAAACCGTGGAGATGTTGAGGGCATCCCTTCTTCCAACCTAGATCTTATGTGATAAGAGTCTAAGGGTTCTCCATGCTCGTCTGGACATCTATAGAGGCGTGGACACAATTCTATGCTCGGAACTCCAGCCACTAGTGTTCGTCAGACTTCTTCAGAGCACCTTGGTTGTGCATTGACTCAATCCCGCAAAGGTATAATTTTATCTATAGTAATGTTACTTTTTAATCAATGTTCACCGCAAGATCAGTATTTCTTTTGGGTTTTATTGTTCCCTTATTCCACTATGCACAAGTATTGTGACGTATAGTAAAACCCAACAATGTTCCATCTTGAGGGGGACTATCAGAACTTGTGAAGTCCAGGAGGTTAGGCGAACAAGAATGACAGACTGGTCTGGTGTTCTGACGGACTAGAGAGGCAGAAAAGTCTAGTAGACTAACAGTTTGGCAATCTAGCAGACTGGAGAGGCGGATAGGTTTGGCGTACTACCAATATGGTAGTCCTAGTTGTATTATTGTAGTGTGGTCTATTGAGATCAATTCAATTAACGGTCAGATGGTTAGGACCATCCTAACTGCTCTAAGTTCTTCTATATTCTTCCCACAACTGTGACATGATGATCATCAGGATCTTAACTGCCAGTTGGAGATTGACAACTCTTAAGTAAGTGAGAGAACTAAGTTGTCAACCTAAATCACCTAGAGGGGGGTGAATAGGTGAAATGCGTGTCAAATGCGGAATAAAAAAAATTAGCATAGCACAGATAAGTAATCAAGCAATCACACAGACGACAGGAGATTTATTGTGGTTCCCCAATCTTGGGTACGTCCACTTTCCTCACCGATCTAGCAAATCACTAGACTTGGCTACTCCACTATCTCGGATTGCAAACCAATCCTACACCTCGGAACTATGTTTCTACAAAACTCGATCCCAAACGGATCTACCCTCGGAAGATAAAACTTCCTACCACTCAGAGATAGATATCCTACAATGAAATTTGTTTGAAAGGAAAAATACAAACAACAGTTAGCACAGATCTGGATCTTTGACGTAATCTTCTTCTTGAGAGCTTTTCGGTTTGAACAGAACCAGTTGAAGAAGACTTGAAAGAGATCCACGATTCTGAGATCTGGAATCACCACGATCAAGAAAATAAATCAGAGACGATGAAGCACAAATAGATTGGATGATTCTTCTTGAGTCTGGATCGCTTGAGAATTAGAGATCGATAGCTGCGGCTGAGAGAAGACGATCCAGAGCTTCTTCTAAAAACGTTAATGGCGGCGGATGGGAAGATTAGGGTTTTCGGGATTTTCTCTTTCTTAAAATAATCTCTGTAAACGCATGTATTTAGTCAAGTCTGAAAAAACCTATTTATAGGCAGTCACAACGGTCATAAGCATAATTAAGGATGACACGTGGACCAATCAGAAAGGACTCTTTGAAAATACACAAAGAAACTTGACTTAGAGAAATTCAGGAAATCGAACAGATACACTCGAGAGAGAGAGAGACAGAGATATACTCGAGTTTAAGAGGTTACATACTCGAGTGGATATGAGGGATATACTCGAGTATAAAGATAGAAACTACTCGAGTGCTGCAGGGATCAATACTCGAGTGACTTAGAGAACCTACTCGAGTATGAGCAAATATACTCGAGTATAAACACTTGGAAAAATTTCTCAGATAAGAATTGAAGGGCTACTCGAGTATAAGAATTTGAGATACTCGAGTATGGGGAAGATAGACTACTCGAGTATCTTAGGAAAACTACTCGAGTGATCACTAACCTACTCGAGTATGAAAATCAATCTACTCGAGTACAGAGTTACTTACTCGAGTATTTCAGAGAACTACTCGAGTATGTGGACTTTGAAACTTTCTAGGATAAGAAGTCCAGATCTACTCGAGTTCAAACAAAACGCTTACTCGAGTTACTAACCATCTACTCGAGTATAAGGTATCACTTACTCGAGTAAAAGAAAATCTACTCGAGTATAGGCTTTCATACTTGAGTATATAGAGAATCCACTCGAGTAAGTAGCCCAACCTACTCGAGTATAGACTCACTTACTCGAGTATACTAAAGAAGTACTCGAGTATGTGGACTTAGAAAATTTCTTCTGAGATAGACTTCAATACACCTTAGGTCCAAGTGCATGTTGATGAAGTGTGTCCCAATAGAGAGGCTATACATGAGCCAACACCTTGGATCACACAATGAGGAATTACATTGTATGGTCCTGTGTTTGGTGGCCCATTATAGACTGACATTGGTCTATACTTTGGCAATAAGAACCTGCACACAGACAACTCAAACACAATATCAAATACACCTTAATTCATCTTAGTTCAAGGTCTGACTTCCTACAAATCTGAGGTATTGTGGAGACAAATCCCAACAATCTCCCCCTATTTGTAGATGTCAGCACCCTCTACACTAAGGTGAATTACTTAGAGTAAAAAGAACAACAAAACATATACAAAAAAAATGAAACAGGAATAATAAAGATAGCCATAATTAGAATCAAATATATATATAGAAATGATTTAAAAAGATTAAATGTCCATATCCACATCCTCATTCACTCAAGAAGGGGCTCCTCTATGCAGTCTTTCTCTTTTAAGCTCTTGCCTCTCCAGGTAGCTGAAAGGTTTGGGAAAATAGGTCTTGGGCCTTGGAGGAGCAGCTGGATTGTTATATCCCCAATTTCTGTCATGCAATCTAATTTTGATTTGAGATACATCATACGCTTTCCATTCTGCATTGCTATAGTAGTGATCTCTATTTTCACCAAAATCTGTTACCAGCTTCAAGGTATCAAGGATAAGAGACTTGGAGGTAGGACACCAAACTTCTGCATGAACAACTTTTGGTCTACCTTCTGTATCTGGGGCAGGCTCTCTCCTTGGTGTAGAACGGCTAGCAGAGGCGCCGTCACCATATTTCCTTTTCTTTCTAGGGGCACCCTGAGAACTTGGAGGAAACTCATCTTGCCACATATCAGCATAAGAAAGAGGAGGCTCAGTCATGTCACCAGTAGGTCTAGGTGAGAAGACTGGCACATACTCTGGAATGTTGGCCTGAGCTGGAAAGTTAGCCTGATCTGGAGCACCTGAGGGAGGATGTTCTTCAAGAGGATCTAGGAACTTTGGAATAATGGCAGGGTTAAGTTGGGAGTTGGGAAAGTTCTGATTATGCACCCATACATCAGTGTCATAGATATAGAATTTTACAGATTGAAGTTGAGCAAGGATGTCTGCTTTCATTTCTTTGACTAGACTATCCACAGATGCTTGAGATTGTTCAGATATTTTTTCAACTTGTTCTTTGACTATCTTCTCCCCCTTGGTGATATCTACTGAGAGTTGGGCAATTGCTTCATCTCTAAATGTTCCAACTTCGTCACAAACTTTCATAACATTTGCGGCAGCATCCTTTTCCAATTGAATCTGATTATTTGTAACTGTTTCAGCTTGATCTTTGAGTACACCTATACTGGTGATAGTATGATCTAGGGCTTTGCAACCCAACTGAAATAGTCTCTTGAGCTCATCAGTGTTTGCTTGAATTTCAGCAAAGCCTCTACTCATCTCAGTTTCAAGAGTAGAGATCTTGTTGTTCACTGATGCCAGAGAATCATCAAAGTATTTTCTCTGTTCACAGAACATTTGCCCAATCTGACTGACAAAATCTGAGGAGCTAGAGGGATCTGAGGCTGGGGCAGAGTCTGAGGGAACAGGAGCAACCCAGGGGGGAATTTCAGTAATCACAACTGAGCTTTCAGCTCTCTTGAAGGGTGGTATCACAACTGAATCTTCTGTATTGATGAAAGAGGGAAGAGAGAAGTCTAGTGTCCTCAGAGGAGCATCCACTGGTTCTGGAGACATGTCCTCGTCATCAGAGAGTAGATTAATCTCTGGCTGACCTTGCTGTTTATCAAGGGACTGAGCAGGAGAGGTAGGGGATACCTTTGCAGGGGAGGGAGAAGGATCCTTAGCAGGGGAAGGAGAAGGATCCTTAGCAGGGGAAGGATCTGCTTGAGAGTGATCCTCAGGAGATAGCATAACTGAATCATCTTGAAACACTGGAGCGTCTGATCTGAGTTCATCAATCAGTCTGTTAATATCTTCAGCAGTAGAGAGAAGGTTTTCTTGAGCTTGAACTTCTGAGGTGAGATCTTCTGGAGGTGGAGAAGGAGGAGGAGTAGGATCTTGGATCAGATCTTGCTGAGAAGAGTCTTCTGAAGCTTTGTGCTGAGGATTAGATGAGGCAGGCTCCCCCTCAACTATTGCACCTGAGGTGGTAATAGTGTGATGTAAAGGAGGAGATGGAATCCTGTCATCTGAGACAAGGGGCTCTCTGGGCTCATCTTCTTAGGTAACAGCTGCTTTTGAGGCTTGAGCAGTGTTGAGGAGTTTGATTTCATATCTTTGGATTGAGAGGATGGATACTTTCTTCATATGATGGAGGGGAGTGCCTTTAGATAAATCAAACACTGTAGGATTAATCTCATGGAGGAGGAGTGAGATAATCCTGGCATAGCTTGGTTGTTTCACACTTTCTCTGATTTTGTCTAGTATCATCATTCCAAACTGGAATTTCTTTCGGCAGACTATGGCTTGCATAACGTCAAAAAGATTTTGGGAAATTTCTCTGAGGGAATAGATTTTGTATAGAAGAACTTTGGCAATCACATCCACAAGAAATTTTCCCTCTAAATTGAAATCTGCACGGCGGAACGAATATGCTTCAGGGTTTGTTCCACAGAAGAGGCTGGTTCTGTCGGAATCTTCAGGAGTCAGATCATCTTCTTCATCCACCACTGGCAACTTTAATAGAGTAGCTAAGGAAGTTTTGTCCAGACGGATTTTGATCCCACTGACCTTGGATTTTAGAACTGTACCATTGCGCTTGACCTTCAGATTTTTGTAGAATTCCTCGACTGCAGGGAAAATGACTTTGCACGGTGTCTGGAGGATGAACGAGAGTCTGGCGGTGTCGAACAAAATTAGCAGGTTTTGGAAATCATCGGAGAGATCGGCTATACCTTCAGAGGCGAGCTCTGAGCCGATTCCGATCTTGGAGGAGGGAGCCATCAGCGATTCTGGAGTACGGAAGAGACAAAAATGACAGAGCTCTGCGGGTTCCGGAATATGAAGCGACGACGGCTACTCGGGAGAATGAGGAGTGGAAAGGATTTCCGATTTTTCTAAATATATATATGACCCTAATTAGGTTTAAGTAGGAGTGATAAGGATAAAATCATACCTGTTACGGAGCGACAAACACCTTGGTGCGAATAAGAATAAAAAGGAGATTTTCAAATTACTGATTGCCGTATACTCGAGTATATTTCGCCATACACGATTATGAGATGGAGTATACATGAGTATAAGATGGAGTATACACGAGTATGAGATGGAGTATACACGAGTAGGTCGAGTACATACACGAGTAGATTACCAACTACTCGAGTATGGAAATTTTGTTACTCGAGTATTTTCCGTTTACTCGTGTATAAGTCTCTGTATACTCGAGTATATCACTTTGAAGGATGATTTGCTTGGGATAATTTTACTGCCACTGATATCTTCAACTCTGAGCCTGTCTTTGAATCCACCATCACTATTCCTCTTTGTTGAGCAGCCCAAGTTCCATTTTGAAGAATGAAAACTTGGACTCCTCCAGCGGTTTGGTGAATATATCTGCAACTTGCCTGTCTAAGGAGACATATTGTAGATCTATGTCTCCATTTTCCACATGCTCCCGGATGAAGTGATATCGAAGCTCTATGTGCTTTGTCCGGCTGTGGGAGACTGGGTTGTTGGCGATTGCTATTGCGCTGGATGAGTCGCAAAACAGAGGAACGTTCTGGAACTTCATGTTATAGTCTTCAAATTGATTCTTGATCCATAGAAGCTGTGCACAACAGCTGCCTGCAGAGATATACTCTAATTCAGCCGTTGAGATGGCTATACTGTTCTGCTTCTTACTGCTCAAGGAAATAAGTCTCCTTCCGAGAAATTGGCAAGTCCCGGAAGTACTTTTCCTGTCGTCTTTGCTTCCTGCAAAATCTGCATCTGAAAATCCAATTAGTTCACTATCATTACTTCTTGGGTACCATAAGCCAAGATTTGGTGTTCCTTTGAGGTATCTCAAGATTCGCTTTGCAACAATGTAGTGAGATTCCTTAGAGTTCACCTAAAATCTAGCACATACACATGTGGAAAACATTATGTTTGGTCTACTTGCGGTAAGGTAGAGCATGGACACAATTATGCTTCTGTACTTGGTTTCATCAAAAGGTTTCCCTTTCTCATCCTTGTCCAGAGACATAGCTGAGGCCATTGGAGTCCTCATAGAGGTTGCATTCTCCATTCCGAATTTCTTAAGTAGCTCTTTGGTGAACTAGGTCTGTGAGATGAAGATTCCATCCTCAGATTATTTCACTTGAAGCCCAAAGAAATACTTCAGCTCTCCCATACTGCTCATTTCAAACTTCCCTTGCATAAGTTTAGAAAACTTCTTGCAGAGGTTGTTGTCTGTGGAGCCAAAAATAATGTCATCGACATAGATTTGCACTAGCAAAATCTTGCCTTTTATTTCCCTAAGAAATAATGTCTTGTCTATCTTTCCTCTTGTGAACTTGTTTTCAAGAAGAAAGGTAGACAGCGTTTCATACCAAGCTCGAGGAGCTTGTTTAAGACCATATAAGGCTTTTTGCAGTAAATAAACATGATTAGGAAAAGTTGAGTCAACGAAACCTGGCGATTGCTTTACATACACTTCTTACTTTATGTTGCCATTCAGGAAGGTGGACTTGACGTCCATCTGATAGACGGTAAAGCCCTTAAGTGCAGCGTAGGCAAGGAATAACCTGATCGCCTCCAGTCTTGCCACTGGAGCATATGTTTGGTCAAAGTCGATTCCTTCTTCTTGACGATAGCCCTTGGCGACAAGTCTGGCTTTATTCTTTATAATTGTTCCATCTTCATCCATCTTGTTCCGGTAGACCCACTTTGTCCCAATGACGTTCTTACTCTTGGGTCTAGGAACAAGTGTCCAAACTTTGCATCGTTTGAACTGATTCAGCTCATCTTCCATGGCTAGAATCCAGGATGCGTCGGAGTTGGCTTCCTCAAATTTCTTTGGTTCAACCTGTGAAAGAAAACTTAAGTGTAAATTTTCGTTAGTTGTACCTCGACGAGTTCTGACGCCATCCCGAGGATCTCCTATGATTTGGTCTAAGGGATGATCCTTCACGTGTCTGAACTCTAGAGTCCTTGCATCTGGGATCTCTTCAGCAACTGGAGTTGCATCTTCAGTTGGGATGTGTTCTTCATCTTGATCATCTACCTCTCCAATAGGGGTTGTAGAAGTGATCTTGATGAACGTCTCATCTTTATCTTGAGTAGATTCATCCAAGCTGAGTTCCTTCATCTTTGTACCTGCATCTTCAATAGGCATACTAGAAGAGTTGCTTTGCAGCAGACTCGTCTCATCAAATACAATGTGTACCGACTCTTCTACCACCAGAGTTTTTCTATTAAATACTCTATAGGCCTTACTATGGCTACTATAACCTACAAAAATACCTTCAAAGCTTTTCTCGCTAAACTTGGTAGTGTGATACTTGCCGTTGTTAAGTACGAAGCACTTATAGCCAAAGATTCTAAAATATGAAATGGTTGGTTTCCTGCTTTTAGAAGTTCGTAGGGAGTCTTATCATGGTTCTTGTTGATGAGAGCTCGATTTTGCACGTGACAAGCGGTGTTGACAGCTTCAGCCCAGAAATACTCTGGAAGTGAGGCATCACTCAACATGGTCCGGCAAGCCTCTATGAGTGTTCTGTTCCTTCTCTCAGCTACTCCATTTTGCTGTGGAGTGCGAGGAGTGGAAAACTCATGAAAGATACCTTTACTTTCGCAGAATTCTGCCATGGCTCCAGACTTGAATTCCGTTCCATTGTCACTTCTGATTTTGACTACGGAACTGTTGTATTCATTCTGGATTTGCCTAACAAAACTAGTGACAGTACTGAAGGTATCTGACTTGTGTTTTAGAAAGAACACCCACGCAAAGCGCGAGTAATCATCCACAATAACAAATGTATATTCATTACCTCCCAAACTTCTAACTTGTAGTGGACCAAACAAGTCCATATAGAGAAGCTGTAAGCTTCAATTAAAATCCTTGCCTATTATGCTTTTAAATGAACTCCTTGTTTGCTTGCCTTTGACACAAGCGTGACAAAGACTGTCCGTAACGCACTTGACATTAGGTGCATCACGTACTAAGTTTTGAGAGAATAGTTTATTAATAGTTTTGAGATTAATATATGCTAGTCTCTTGTGCCATTGGTCAGCAAGAGATGCACTACTTTTTGCTAAAAGACACACTGGTGTGGAAGAGTCTATACAAATGAAATTTAAACAGAAAATATTTCTGCTTCGAGTGCCTGATAAAACAGTTTCCATGTTGTCAATCGATTTTATCAAACACTTATCAGCATGAAATTCAACCACGTATCCTCTGTCGTATAGTTGGCTTATGCTGATGAGATTGTGTTCCAATCCTTCAACATAGGCTACATCTGAAAAGGATACGCTACCGTTAGTAATCATACCGTAGCCTTTAGTTATTCCTCGATCTGAACCTCCAAAGATGACCTTTGGTCCGTTGCAGACTGAGATGAAGTTCTGGAGTAGGCTCCTTGTCCCGGTCATGTGCCGAGAACATCCACTGTCTAAGTACCAGATTGGCATTTTGGTGGTCTTTGGACATACCTGCAATTACAATCACTTAGCCTTAGGAACCCAAACAAGTTTGGGTCCTTGGTCTCGAGTTAGAATACTCCCCCTACGAGCATTAGCCTCATGAGTGGTCATTCTCACATTGCTAACTTGAGGGGTTGTAGCATTTCTAGGATTGAACCAACAATCGATGGCAAAATGACGAATTCTGCCACAACACCAACAGTCGAACCTGTTGTATCTTTGCCTAGTGTATTCCTGCTTGATTTTCTGAAGTGATGGTCTAGCAGGAACTTCACTCTTGGAGGAGGAAGCTTCATGATGGTGGCAGCTACATGAAGTCTTCTCCTTCATAGGCTTTTCCACAATAGGTTTTACCTTTGGTGTCTTCTTGATGTTATGACCATGAGCATATGGTCCATAGTTCTGAAGTTGAATCTCTTCATAAGGTGCCTTGAAGACACTCTCGCCAAAGTTATGAGGACGATTCCAACCTTGGTATCTTGACTTAGGCTTCTCGGGGATTGGCCTAGAGAAGTGTCCATAGGTGGACTCATAGTCGAATTCATTCGTAGGAAAGATAACTTTCTTGAACAATACAGGTTCCAAGGGAGCTTTCCCTTTTTCTTCAGCTAGAGCCTTCTGGGCAACCTTATTCTTTCTCTTGGCCTTATTTCTCCTAGAAGATCTACTAGAAGCACCAATATGGCCTATACCAGCACCCTTAGCCTTAACTGAGAACTCAGCAACGAGTGGAAGAATGGTCTTAGGCTTGGAGAAACTCTCAACAAGTTTCTTCTCAGCCTTGAGTTGTTGTTCCAATTCTTTGATGATTTCCTCTTTAAGGTCGAGGTGCTTGAGAGCTCGATTGTATTCTTCCATAGCAGCATTGAAGTTCTCTTGAAGAGAGTTAGTCTTGGTGACTTCTTCTCTCAAGCTGCTCTCACTAGCCTGTAGAGATTTTATCTCTTTGGCTTGAGTTTTCACGACTCTGTGACATTTTTCGTAAGCCATGAGTAACTCCTTATATTGTCCCATGAGTTCAGATTCATCCTCAGAGGAATAGCCCTCTTGCTCATTATCATCATCAGATTCAGAGAGAGGAGTGTGAGTTTTTACCTCCCCAGTGAACTGGGGGACTTGTTCATCATCAGAGTGCGCCATGAGCCCGAAGTAAGCTTCCTCTTCTTCACTCGACTCAGATGAGTCGGAGTCGCTGAGAGTTTTGCTCTTCTCGGCTAATAAGCTCTTCTCTGTCCTCTTCTTGTGGTATGAGGATTTCTTTTCCTCTCTTCTGCCACCCTCTTTCTTCTTGTGAGGGCAGTCTGCGATGACGTGACCTAGCTTATTACAACAATAGCAAACGATGTCAGTTGAAATCTGTTTGTTCTGTTTGGAGTTATACCTGTCATGGCTACTTGAGCCATTCTTTCGCTGATCACCGTCATTTCGTGATCTTCTGTATGAGGCATCCTTGCCTCTCCATTGCTTCTTTTTATTCAAGAATTTCTTGAACTGCCTCGAAAGCAATGAGAACTCTCCTTTAAATAGTTTTGAGCCTGAGGTGCTTTGCTCGGAGCCTTCTTCTTCACTTACTTCTTGAGGAGATGCTGGCGAGGCAGCTTTGCCCTTCCTTGAACTGTCAGCCTTTAAAGCAACCGACTTCTCTTTTGAGGAGAAGCGACTTTTCTCTTCTTCGGCTTTTCTGGAGTTGATCTGCAGTTCATAGGACATCAGCTTGCCAAATAGATTCTGTGGATCTGTCTCTGCTAGTCTGCCAAACTCTCGGATGGCACAGACTTTGTTGTCCCATTCTTTGGTGAGAGATCTCAGAAACTTATCATTCAGCTCCCCATTAGTAAAGACTCGGCCATACACTCTTAGTCCATTGACTATCTTAAAGAAGTTTTCAAATGTGTCAGCTATGGCCTCCTTTGACCCTTGCCTGAAGGATTCATATTTCTAGTTCAGTAGGGACCTTCGATCTTCCCTCACTTCTTTAGTACCTTCCATCAAAGTAACTAGGGACTGCCACATCTCTTTAGCTGATTGGCAGTGAATTAGATTCTGCAGCATTGAGTCATCGACTGCACTTGCGATAATATTTTTAGCTTTCTTGTCCAAAGAGACAAGTGCAATCTCATCCTTATCTAGATCAATCAATTTCTTGGGAACTTGCTTGGTTGAATCTATGGTGGAGGTGGTCATAGGAACGTAGGGACCTTCTTCAACAATCATGAAGATCCGGGGATCTACTGCTTCCATGAATAACTTAACTCTTTCCTTACATAGAGGAAAATTGTTCTTGGTGCAGATAGGGAGCTTAGCAAAATCCTTGGTCTTACTCATGCTTGATACTTCTCTTGAGACAGCTTGGTAAGGATTAGATCAAGGTGTTAACCTTTTAACGGTCAACCTCCCTCTTATACCAATTGAGAGAACTAAGTTGTCAACCTAAATCACCTAGAGGGGGGTGAATATATGAAATGTGTGTCAAATGCGGAATAAAAAAAATTAACACAGCACAAATAAGTAATCAAGTAATCACACAGACGACAAGAGATTTATAGTGGTTCCCCAATCTTGGGTACGTCCACTTTCCTCACCGATCTAACAAATCACTAGACTCGGCTACTCCACTATCTCGGATTGCAAACAATTCCTACACCTCGGAACTATGTTCCTACAAAACTCGATCCCAAACGGATCTACACTCGGAAGATAAAACTTCCTACCACTCGGAGATAGATCTCCTACAATGAAATTTGTTTGAAAGGAAAAATACAAACAACAGTTAGCACAGATCTGGATCTTTGACGTAATCTTCTTCTTGAGAGCTTTTCGGTTTGAACAGAACCAGTTGAAGAAAACTCGAAAGAGATCCACGATTCTGAGATCTGGAATCACCACGATCAAGAAAATAAATCAGAGACGATGAAGCACGGAGAGATCAGATGATTCTTATTGAGTCTAGATCGCTTGAGAATTAGAGATCGATAGCTGTGGCTGAGAGAAGACGATCCAGAGCTTCTTCCGAAAACGTTAATGACGGCGGATGGGAAGATTAGGGTTTTCGGGATTTTCTCTTTCTTAAAATAATCTCTGTAAACGCATGTATTTAGTCAAGTCTGAAAAGTCCTATTTATAGGCGGTCACAACGGTCATAAGCATAATTAAGGATGACACGTGGACCAATCAGAAAGGACTCTTTGAAAATACACAAAGAAACTTGACTTAGAGAAATTCAGGAAAACGAACAGATACACTCGAGAGAGAGAGATAGAGACATACTCGAGTTTAAGAGGTTACATACTCGAGTGGATATGAGGGATATACTCGAGTATAAAGATAGAAACTACTCGAGTGCTGCAGGGATCAATACTCGAGTGACTTAGAGAACTTACTCGAGTATGAGCAAATATACTCGAGTATAAACACTTGGAAAAATTTCTCAGATAAGAATTGAAGAGCTACTCGAGTATAAGAATTTGAGATACTCGAGTATGGGGAAGATAGATTACTCGAGTATCTTAGGAAAACTACTCGAGTGATCACTAAACTACTCGAGTATGAAAATCAATCTACTCGAGTACAGAGTTACTTACTCGAGTATTTCAGAGAACTACTCGAGTATGTGGACTTAGAAACTTTCTAGGATAAGAAGTCCAGATCTACTCGAGTTCAAACAGAATGCTTACTCGAGTAACTAACCATCTACTCGAGTATAAGGTATCGCTTACTCGAGTAAAAGAAAATCTACCCGAGTATAGGCTTTCATACTTGAGTATATAGAGAATCCACTCGAGTAAGTAGCCCAACCTACTCGAGTACAGACTCACTTACTCGAGTATACTAAAGAAGTACTCGAGTATGTGGACTTAGAAAATTTCTTCTGAGATAGACTTCAATACACCTTAGGTCCGAGTGCATGTTGATGAAGTGTGTCCCAATAGAGAGGCTATACATGAGCCAACACCTTGGATCACACAATGAGGAATTACATTGTATGGTCCTGTGTTTGGTGGCCCATTATAGACTGACATTGGTCTACACTTGGCAATAAGAACCTGCACACATACAACTCAAACACAATATCAAATACACCTTAATTCATCTTAGTTCAAGGTCTGACTTCCTACAAATCTGAGGTATTATGGAGACAAATCCCAACAGTAAGGTCACTAGTGAATTCTAGCGGTTAGACTCAGTCTAACCACAATTATTTCTCCTCGAGATGGTCGCTGGAGTTTGATGGATAGAGGCCAGAGCTATCATGGTGTCTTTACCATTGGTGTAGTAGTGCAGTTAAGCCTGTTTATCCATATAGCCAATGTAGCTAGTATTTTATCTATCCGCCCAGTCGTATATGACAGGCGTTGCATTTTATCTCTCTTATTTTTTTCTCTCTTCCCCCTTTTCTATAAATAGAGGGCATACTCATGTATTATATAATTTTTTTTGAGCAATAAAGTTATGTTATTTAGCTCTTTTTGCATATCTACCTTACAGTCAGTAGGCCAGATATAATGTTTGTCACATGCGTGTGTGTGTTAGATTTCAGGATGATCCAAAGCAATCACATTAAGTTATGTAAAAAGAATTCTAAGGTATCATAAGGGTACACCTAAAATGGAGCTGTGGTATCCTATAGAATTAGAATATGAGTTATATAGATACTCAGATGATCATTATGTTATGTCTAGATTGGACATGAAGAGCACTTCAAGAACTTGTCAATTCTTGGGTGCTAGATTGATATCTTGGTTTAGCAAGAGGCAAACCTCAGTCTCAACTTCCAAAGTTGAGGTTGAGTACATAGCTGTGGAAGTTGCTGATCAAAATTATTGTGGATGCAAAATCAGTTGATTGACTACAACTTAGATTTCTAAAAATCCCCAATATATTGTGATAGTCCAGTACAATCTCCATTGCATCCAACCCAGTACTATACAATAAGATAAAGTACATAGAGATCAGGCATCACTTCCTCAAGGACAATGTTGAAAAAGGGAAAATATCCCTAGAATATGTGTCCATTTAAGATCAAAGGGCTGATATTTTAACTAAGCCTCTTGATCAGATCAAGCACAAGCACTTCATCAATGCATTGGGCATGCTTGATGGATGTCAGTAAAACACACTCTAATAAGTACAGAGTGCACCTTTCATATAACCACATTACAGGGAAAAACCAACAGGTGACTTAAAATATTTAAGTTTATATTCGATGTAATGTTGAGTACAAAGTCGATGTAGCATCGACTTCTACTCAACGCACCGTCTAGAGCTAGTGATCATGATGAGTTTGAACATACTTGACGCAACGTCGATATATATATCAACGCATGCGTTGCCAGCTAAGCTGATATAACAATAATTAAGTACCGTTGAGTCATATTTGACGTGTCATCGACTAAACAACGCGCGCTTAAACCTTCCTAAAGTGCGTCGATTTATGGCCTAGTTTCTCGACCCTTCGTCTACTTATACCAGACTTTTGTTATTATTCAAAACTCCTTCAAACTCTTCATCTTCACCACTCTCTGCCTTCTTGCTCTTGTAAAACTTGGTTTTTCAAGTTTCTTTTCATGTACTTCAATAGCCAACAAGATTACTAAATCGGGAATAATGAGCGCTCTTGATACATCTCTAAATGTGCTAATTGCAGAGTTCAATATGCAGTTTTTGATGTTCTCAGAAGGCTGCACCAGAACATTAATAACCCTTCAAGGTCGACTAAATGAGTTATTAACCTCTGTTCAACTTCTAGAACAACAAATCTATCAATCCCAATTACCTATCAAAGTCTTTACATCCTTTTTCAAGGATATAAAGAAGGGGAAGAGTTGAGGTAGGGTTGATGTTTATTCTCAAGAGAGAGACGGTGGCAATATTGAAACTTTAGAAAAATAGAATGAAGACAGACTCTCGGAGGTAGCTGTATTGTCGCCTCCTATTACACAGGGGGAGCCTACCTCTCAGGGAGAACATCTGTCTGATGACTTAATCTAATAGATAATTGAGGACACTAAAACCTAAGAAGAGACTCCTATGACTGAAGTCTCAGACCACGTATCAATAATAAGATATCTTTTGTAAAGAGAAAGCTGAAATTGGATAATAATACAAAAGCTCAAGAAGAACACAAAAGGAGTAAATTGGCACACATGATTGAGCCTCCTCAAATTGTTTAAGAATATAGAGATCTTGAATTAGAAAAAGCTCTTAATGAAATAAGAAAAAGAGAGGCTGATGAGTTTGAGGCCTCTAAAAATGATATAGTTGATAAAAGAAGAATGTTCATTTAAAGACATGAAGCTGGGAAGCCTGAGGAATGATACAATTATTAAAAGGCAAATTCCATTACCAGATACAATATTTAATATGAAGGAATATATCACAAAAGATCCTTAGGCTAAGGTTGTGGATGTTATAGGAAATAGATTCAGGAGAGTAGTAGTCTTGGGTTCAATGAAAAAAAAGATCCCTCAAGTATTTGAAATGAATAGACTAATCAGTTTTGAAAAGGCATCAACTTCTAATAGAGGTCATCAGATGGAAGAATTCTCTGAGAAAATTCTTGAATCTATCAATGAGCAAGTGGCCAAGATTCTGAGTAATGGTTTACAATCAAAGCAACATCTCACAATGTTGAAGTAGAGGTTCAGATGTTAAAAATCTATCATAATGTCGAACATGATCCTGATAGTGCAAGGCCAGCTCAATTTCATTTTGTGGAAAGAATGTCTAAGAAACTATATACTGCATTCACTCATTTTCTTGCAGATAAGAAATGTGGGTAATAGTGTTTGAACCATATGATTTAGAACCTTATCATTCAGTTGTAAATCATATTTATGTCCTTTTGCAATTATTTAGGTCATTCATGTTTATGAATAATTATTCTTTGTATTTCTTGTTCTATTTCAATAAAATCACCATTAAAGCTTTGAAAATTTTGTTAAGCTAAATAGGGGGAGATTGTTGGAAAAACCTCTTATAATTTAACTTAATAAATTATTTTAAAGTGATTTTACTTCCTAGATTGAATTACACATGTTGTATAGAAAGGGTAAAATGGTCATAAAAGTCATAGGAAGTTAGTAGAGTCAAGGATATGAGCTAGGCACTCTGAATTAAAGAAGAAAATCAAGAGAAATAATCTTGCATCAATAAGAAATTGACGCATTATCGACTGGATATCGACATAACTTTGATAATAATTTATAGCAACCACATATGCTGAAATCGATGCTACTTTAGGATAGAAGTCGATGCATCTATCGATATAATATCGACAAAATTTTGAATACAGACTTTTTTATACAGAAGCAAGAAGTCGATGTTACTCTTATATGAAGTCGACATAGTGTCGAGTACAATATAGAATGAAAATATTCAAAGAATCATTCCAGACTTTATTCAAGAAACTTCCATGGAATTTATTCTCATAATTCTAATTGTTGGGATATAGATTAAAGGAAAGATTTCTATACCAGATTTAAACATAAGTTTATAGAAAGTTTGTGAAGAATATATCGAGATTGATGAAATTATTTTTAGAAGATTATATCAGCATTCCTTCAGAAAATTGCATGTCAGAAAAGGGACAATTCAAAATTATTCAGGAATGATATAATCATATGAGATAATGTAAGAAAGAATAGTACACATAGTTAATAAAAAATATAAGTGGTCGACTGTTCTTCTTTCTCTCCCTCTTCTTATTTCTCTTCATCCTTCTCTGTTAGTGCTGGAACACTTAATCTACTAGAACATTTAGAGAAGTCGACTGGATCCAAAGCTTATAATCCTTCAAATCTTCTATCAAAAAGGGGTTCATCATATTGAAGGATCAAAATAGTTAGTGCCTAACAGTCCTTAGATTCTTGCTGAGAGGACTCCTTTAGAAGAAAATTCTTCACAACTCTCTCTTTCTCTCATTTTCTCTTTACTTCTCTTTTGTGCTAATTGAGTAAAGAGTTTTTAGAATCCCTCTTCAAAGTATTCAGGTTGTGGTTCTGAGAGTCTCCTTGTCAAAAGATTCAGTAATAGTGGTTCAAGATCTCCTTATCAAAAGATCTAGTTGTTGGTTCTAAGAGCCTCCTTATAAAAGGACTCAACCATTGGGATAGTGTATTTCTACCAAGGTGGTAGAAGAGTGAATGTACCCAGATTTTGTGAAACCACTATATCTTTGGTGTCTTTTATGTTTTCTATTTCTTACTTTATTTTGTTGTTGTGTTATACTGTGTCATGACTAAGTTTCTTGTCAAAATTCTGTGTGTACAACAAATCATTAGCTAACTGAAATTATTTAGATATATTTTTTAAAATCTCTATTCACCCCCCTAGAGAATTCTAAAAGGTTTACACAACTATTCACACTTCTTAGATCTCCTTCAACGCTCGAAGATTTCCTTTAGAGATTGAAAATTCCTTCGAAGATCTCTTTTGGTGCTCAAAGATCTCCTTCGGAGTTTGAAGATCACTTGAAGATTGCTTGAAGATCTCCTTCGACCTTTGAAGATTCCATCGAAGCCTCAAAGTTCTTCTTTGCTCCTCGAATAAACACACGAAGATAGCTCAAAGAAATCATTCTGCTCTGATTTTCGAGTCCACAACCCTATTGACCCATTCATCATTGTAGATTACTTCAGAGCACACTCCTTAGCACTCTACCCCAAAAGACCTCCACGGTTTAGAAGAATTATTGTAACAAGTCGCGGTCTATCACCCTCAATAGATTACTTTTCTAACACTCCAAAGAATATTGCATCTTGGTCGGCACCTACCCAGTGTAAAATCCCTCTCCCAAACACTAGAGTGCAAATTTTATGCCCAATATAATTTTCCCATGGTGATTCCACTTAACATGGCTACACACCACCACGTGACGCTTATTTTGCTGGCCAAATATCAAAAACCCTATTAGAGTATATGAAAAAGTGCAAGATTACAATGGAAATAAAATAAAAGGTAATAGCAACATAACCAAAGTGCAGGAGTTCATGAGGTTTAACCTCGTGATTATCAACATAGTGTGGGTTCAATTCAGCTAGTGCATGTTGCTCAAATCACCATGACAGATAACATGATATAGGTGTGACTTTACCTTAGCCGTAAGCATTTAACTTATCTAACTCAATCCTTTATCTCTTCCATCTTGAGTATTAGATGTAACACCCCAGGATTCCCACAGTTGAAAAAAACAACAAGATGCAGTTTTGGAGCTCTCGCTGGCGATAGCGATACCGATGGCGATAACAATGCAGTCAATGTAGTCAAAACTTATGTAGTCGATTAAGTCGACACTGATGAAGTCAAGTTTCTATTGATGGCGATAGCGATACTGCCCGGTGATAGTGAACCACGTGGCAGGATACCACATGTAGTTGGCATTAAAGTGGTCGTTATGTAGCGCTGACTTGGTCAAGCGGCCACCTTCCAAGATACCGTTAACGATAGCGCGCTACCGCATGCAGTAGCGCTTGAAATAAAAATTCTCAAAGTAAATTTGGCCATCCATTCCTTTTGGCTTGGACATCTTGTGGATGAGGTTAAACCTGGGATTGATAAGTGGCCAATGAGCTTTCATTCTTCACATTTCTCTTTTTACTCTATCTCACCAAAATTAAGAATGAATAGGAAGAGAAAGGAAGGTGGAAGAGTAAGAAGTCCATTGATAGCCTTTGGAAGAGCTTTAGAGGAGTTCATAAGGTCCAAATCACGATTCAAGTCTAGATCCATGGAGAGGAAAGCACTACAAGTGATTCCATCTAGATTAATTACAAGCTCATGGCTCCAAAATGTGCTTTGAGGGTAACAATCTATCTCCTAATTACTAGGACATGCTCGTCCTTTTAATATGCCTAAGTTGCATGAAGGTTCCTTCACTAATTGGTGGAGGTGAGACTTTTTACGGGTAGATTTGGATTATCCCCGATTGCTTATAGAGCTTAGATCGTTGTACGGGCTTAGGCATGTTATGTGAAGCTCATCTGAACAAGTTATTCTGGATTGGTGATGAATGATTTGCATGCCAGAGAAAACTCTGTAAAAAATCATGTAGGATTCTAGAGTTTTGGAGGTATTGTAGGTTGCTACAGTAAGTCCTGGAGATACTCTCTAGGAAATACCTAAGTTTGCAAAGGAATTAAAGTTCTATTGATACCACCCAATGGTAGTAAATACTGCTGGAGATAGCTCCCAGTGAGCTATATTGTGATGATTGTGAAGCTTGTGTATTGGTGACTGGGTGCTTAGCATGGTAAGTTGTGAGACCTGCAGTACATAGCTTGGTGGCCTTGAGGTCTGTCTATAATGGATAACGTGGTTATCTTTAACAGGTCGAGGTGAAGCTGTACCGGTATTGTGCCAGTGTGATGCCAATGATTTGAGCATGGGCAAAGCTGATTTGAAACCGTCCCTTATCGGTATGTGAAGAGGTCGCTCCTCAGTACACCTTTTGATTTTGGGAGAGTCTGTAAGGAAAGGAGGCCATGCCGGTAAAATCTTAGTGACCATCGAATGATGGAGGTAGAAAGTCAGTACACCGATAATGTGCCCTGAGTGCACATGGCGGGTGGCCATGAGCGCCAACGTCTATGGTGAATTTGTAATTGTATATATATTCTTATATTGCTTGCTTGTAGGGAAGGTGTACCACCTCTCCAATAAGGGTGTGGGGTCGTTATAATTGGTCAGCTAAAGCTGACTATTGCTTTAATTTACCACATCTTTGTGGGTTGATTTTGTGTTGGTACTGGCAAGTCGAGCGGAAGGTAGCGGGCTGAAGAACTTTTTGTTATGCTGGCCCTCAAAGGCCTAAATACTCGTTTACTATTTTCATGTGTAGCTGGCATGTGCGTCGATGTATGAAAATTACTCTGTTGTGTACTCATGTAAGGCCTTAAGGCCAAACATTGTGTAAACAATTATTCCAAAGTTTTATATAGCAGACATTCAGTCTTGTGGGTTATTGATACTCCTTTGATTTTGCTAGAATGCAACTCTGTTTTGGCTGCGATGATGTTTGGTATTTCATTTAGTTTCACCTTTGTCTGTTCGTGGAATATGGTGTGGGGCCCTGGCCAGACCTTTTGTTATAATCTTTGTGACAGGCATGATGTTATAATTTGGTATCATCTTCTGGTGTCGATCCCTTCTTTCTCAAATTCGTGGTCGAATTCTTTTAAAGGGGTGGTGAGCATGTGTGTGCGTTATCATTTCAAGGTCAAATAACACATGAATATCAACTTAGTAATGAAAAATACACATGTTTGAGGAACCTGCATGTTCCTATAATCGTTGTTTGCAATTTTGATAGTCGCTTAATTGTCTGTTTCATGATTGTAGGTGACTAGGAGTGGTGTGGGGCAATCTCAACCCCAGCACTTTATTGAGAGTAGTGCACAAGTTGATGTGCCTACACCTCCTTCGACTGAGATTGTTCCCTTATTTGTTGAAGTTGTCTTTACAATGATCAATGCACAATCAGGAAGGCTAGTACAACCTCCTACTCCTGCAGTAGCCCTAGCACCGGTTGGCGTAGTTGAGCCTATGATGGTGAGGTAAGTGGCTGAAGATCCATTAGCAGTAAGACGAGCTACGCATAAGCAATTGAAGCACTTTTTGAGCTTTAATCCTCCTATGTTTCCAGGTACTGGAACCCCAACTCAAGCTGAAGACTGGCTCTCTAGGATAGAGAGAACCTTAATAGCAATGGAGAGGGAGGAAGGGAAGAAAGTCACCTTAGCTACTTTCATGTTAGATGGAGAGGCGAGGCTTTGGTGGGATGAGTTTAAATTACTTTAGTTTATAAGCAGGAAACTGACTGATGTCTCGATGGATGAGTTCTCAAGATTGTTTCTAGCAAGATATCTCCCTTCTGCGCAGTGGATTGCGATGGAGAACAAGTTCAAGAGGTTGACTCGGGGTGACAGTCTAGTGGATGACTATCTGCATGAGTCTACCAGATTTGGTTGTTATGCATGCTCCACTTTTGCTGATGAGGACCGTAAGACCAAAAGGTTTTATAATTGTCTGCGGGATGATCTAAGATTACTTCTGTCAGGTCTGATGATGCAAGGATTTCTGACCTTGGTGAACACTGCGTGATTCCTAAAGTAGGATATAAACGAGTCCAACGTAAGAAGGACTTGGCGATGAAGAAGTTAGAGTTCAAAGTGCCAAACTCTACAAAGTCTAGGAAGAGTAAATGGAGCAAGAAGTCTAGGTCTTTGGGGTCAGCTTCTTCTGAGGTGTTTAGAGCGATTACTGGGCAAGGTCTACTCACTTACTATACTTGTGGAAATTCTGGACACTATGCTCGATACTGTTGCAGTATTCTTCCTGAGGATGGAGAAAAAGGCTGGTGCATCTTATGCTAAAAAATGGAAGGTAGCAGAGTCAACTACATCCTATTATACTACTGCACAGCCTAGAGTGTAAAATCTTGGCCAACAGGAGGTAATTAAATAAGGCAATGTGGTGACAGGCTGAAAGTATCTAGTTGTCTACCTAAATCACCAAGAGGGGCGTGAATAGATGAGTTCTGCGTCTTATTGTGGAATAAAAATTAATTTGAAATAAACGCACAGAAGAACACAATGATTTATAGTGTTTCCTAGAATGGGTATGTCCACTATCCCGCCGCGCCTATCTAGCACTTCTGGCTAGACTCGGTCATATCACCAAAACTCAGATTATTCAAAGCTTACACCTCAGATCCTTAAATCCTGCAACTTGGAGACCACGCTCCTACAACTCGGAGATCAATACTCCTATATTTAGAGAACAACCTCTCCTACAACTCGATCCAACATAGATCTTCAAACTCAGAAGTAAAAACCTCCTACAAAAAGAAAAGTTGTTTTTACAATTTTTAGATTGAGAAACAACCTACTTCTTCAGATCGGAATAAAATCAATCTTCTTCCTTGGAGAATAGAACTTGAAATGAAATAGGAGAAGATGACTTGCAATATAAAATCTCTTGATCTAAAAACTTAGAATCCGACTAGATCGAAACCACCATTGAGGAATCTGAAGACAACGATCTTATCGAATTTATCTTCTGGCAGAATCACTGATATTCAACTTGAAATCATCAGGAAGAACGAATTCGAGAACACTAGATCGAGGAAAACTTTGTGTCAGCCATTCACGAGTTTGGAAATTTGGTCTTAAGAAAATTTGCGATTCTTAGCAAGATTTAATTTGTGAATTGAATCCTAGATATATATATATATGAAATCCATCTTCAACAGCTAGAAAATTACTTCCAAAAATAATCTTCCATGTGCACTATGCTTGGCCTTCATTTGAAACAAAACCCATCAGAAAATTTCAAACCAGAAAAACCTTAAGTCCATTTGTCGAAATGACATGAGTAACAACTGGAACACTCAACGAATTACTATGTTTACACGATAACATTCAAAAAATTGACGAGTTCATTCAATGAATTTTACTTTGAAATTTTTCTGTGAACTGTCACTGGACCACTCAGGTATATATGATGAATTTCATGAGTATACATATGATGTCTCGATGAATGACACGATACTTCACGTATATACTCAACGAATTTTACTTAGCCATTTTTCTGAAACTTGTAAGAATTTTCCCGAGTAAACTCAACGAACTCCACAAGTTCACGTGACATCTCAAGGAATGACAAGATACTTCACGTGTATACTCTATGAATTTTAATTAGGAAAATTTTCTGATTTGTCCAGAACTCAACAAACTTCCTTCTCCTTGATTCCTTTACACTCGAAAATGAAGTACACCCCAAGAGAGAGATTACACATGAGTCAACACCATGTCCTATATAATGAGGGATAATATTGCTCTTGTGTTTGATGACCCATTGTAATCTGACCTTGGTGTGTACTTGGCAATTAAGTCCTGCAAGTACACAACTTGAAAGTAAAGTCAAATATAACTCAATTCATCTTAAGTTCAAAGGAGACTTCTTCAAATCAGGAATATTGTGGAAATAATACCCAACACAGGCTTTGTTCTAATCTTAGACTATTCGGCGAGAGCACTGTTTGATATAGAGGCTTCTTATTCCTTTCTTTCTGAGGACTTCATATTTCGAATCAGAGTGCCTTTGTTCATTTTGACAGATAGACTAGATGTATTATTGCCTAATAGGTGCTTGATGAACCCAGATAGAGCTTGTTGTATTATGGTGTGGATAAGAACTCATGAATTTAACTTGGAAGCATCTGTGCTACTGATATCAGAGTTTGATGTGATCTTTGGCATATACTAGCTCTTAGAGTAGTGTACATGCATTGATTGTAACTCTAAGGAAGTCACACTAGGGCAAAACATCGAATGCGAGACTAAGTTCACTGGTATGCAAAGATCGAGCAAGATACGGATGTTGTGTTAAAGTGCAGATAAGAAGTCATGAATTTAACTTAGAAGCATCTGTGCTACTGATATCAGAGTTTGATGTGACCTTTGGCATATACTGGATCTCGGAGCAGCGTGCATGCATTGATTGCAACTCTAAGGAAGTCACACTGGGCAAAACACCGAATGCGAGACTAAGTTTACGGGTATGCAAAGATCGAGAAAGATACTGATGTTTGCTCTCCAAAGTGTCAAGGTAGTTCGGAAGGGCGTGGTATTATTCTTTCACGCTATTAGAGGCTTTAGAGCCTAAGCCCAGTTTGGGTAATGTTCCATTATATCAGAGTTTGCAGATGTATTTCCTAAAGATCTCCGTGGAGATCCACCTCAGTGAGAGATTGACTTAACTATTTAGTTTATGTTAGGTGCAAAACCTGTGTCATGCTCACCGTATTAATTAGCACAGAAGGAGATGGTGGAATTGAAGGTTCAGTTACAAGAGTTTCTAGAGCAAGGCTATATACATCTAAGTATGTCTCCTTGGAGTGTACCGGTCCTTTTTGTGAAGAAGAAGGATGGAAGCTTGCATTTATATATCGACTATCATGAACTAAGTAAGATGATGGAGAAGAACAAGTATCCGATTCCGAGAATCGACAATTTGTTTGATCATCTGGTTGGATCAACTATCTATTTGAAACTGGATTTGAAGTCTAGTTATTATCAGTTGAGGATTCGAGAAAGTAATATTCCCAAGGCAGCGTTTAATATGCATTATGAGCATTATGAGTTCACTGTGATGCCATTTGGGTTAACAAATGCGGCATCAATATTCATGGATCTGATGCATAGAATCTTTCAGGAGTACTTGGACTGATTTGTGATCATCTTTATAGATAATATATTGGTTTACTCTCAGTCAGAAGAAGATCATGCAAACAATTTGCGGCTTGCATTCCATACCCTGAGGAGGAATTGACTTTATGACAAGTTCTCTAAGTCTGAGATTTGGCTAGCCTTAATGGTATTCCTTGGTCATGTGATTAGTGGAGAGGGTATTACAGTGGATCTAGCGAAGATAGTTGTAATACGAGAGTGGTCTGTTTTGACTACTGTGGCAGAAGTCATGAGTTTTCTTGGACTTGCTCGCAACTATAGGCACTTCATAGAGAAATTTTGGCGGATAGCTCTACCTCTCACTGTATTGACAAGGAAGGATCAGAAGTTCATTTGGACACCAGAGTGCGCGCGTGCTTTTGATGAGTTGAAAATTCATCTAACCACAATGCTTATTTTGTGCTCGTCATGCAGAACAAATGGCTATGAGATTTATAGTGATACCTCAGGGAGTGGCTTAGGCTGTGTTTTGTTATAGTTTAGAAAGGTTATAGCTTATGGATCTCGCCAGTTGAAGATGCATGAGATAAACTATCCAGTCCACGATTTGGAGTTATTGGCTATGATAATTTCCCTGAAGCTTGTTGGTGTTACCATTGTGATTTGGAAGTGATCAATCATGTAGTCTCAATGCCAACGCAATATGAGCCTACAGGGTCACACCTAAGAGTGTTTGGAGAAATTTGGAGGAATGGATTATGTTGGTCTTTCGCATAAGTGATGACTGAAGGACTAAGCACTTCCAGGCATTAAGTGCGTCGAGACCACTCGACGCATTAATTGAGTCAAGTGTTGATTCATCGAGTGCTAGAGTTGAGTGCGTCGAGACCACTCAACGCCTTCGTCGAGCCAAGCATTGATTCATTGAGTTAGGGATTGAGTGCGTTGAGTCCACTCGACGCATTCATCGAGTCAAGTGTTGATTTATCGAGTATAGGTGTTGAGTGTGTCGAGACCACTCGATGCCTTCATCCAGTCAAATATTGATTCATCGAGTTATGCATTGAGTGCATATTAACCACTCGATGTTTCATCAAGTCAAGTGTTGATTCGTTGAAATAACTTCCATATGTTACGGTTCTGCCGATATGCGATGTCTTTTTGTTGTTTATTCGTTTGGGTATAAATAAAAGATGTCTTAGGGTTTTACTATACTGTACTGAGATAAACCGTGAGGAAAAAGGCCGACGAAAATTGTTTCCGATAGTCCTGATCCCATCATCACCATTTAGCCCATTTCCAGCGCCCGTCGTCGCCGCCTCTTCGTGAGAAGATCTAGTAGTCTGTGAAGACGTAAAGTGCTTTCCTCCAACCTAAATCTTGTGTGACAAGAGTGTAAGGGTTCTCCCGTTCGTGTGGATCACCTGTAGAGGAGTGGACATAATTCTTTACTCGAAACACCAGGCGCTAGTGTTCGTCGGATTTCATGGAGCATCTCGATTGAGTAGTGACTCAATCCTGCAAAGTTAAATTTTATTTTACAGTAACTTTACTTCTTGATCAATGTTCATCACAAGATCTATTTGTTTTGGGGTTTTCTTGTTTCCCTATTCCACCGCGCATAACTGTTGTGATGTATAGAAAACTCCAACAGTGGTATCATAGCGAGGTTGAGCGATGATCATTGTTTCAAATGTTACTAAATCTAATGTGCGCAGATCTGGTAATTAAAAAGTAGCTCTACCCCTTGATCCCGCTTGCTGATTGGTCAGCGAGACTACCGCCAGGGGCGCTGACCCTTAGACCCCGTTAGGGGCTCTGCCCCTAAGACCTGTTAGGGGCGCAACCCCTTAGAATCTCGCAAGTAACGCATGTGATTTCATTGTGATATCTTTGTTTCTCCTTAACAGTAACCATCCCTCTTGTTGGTTTGTGAAACCAAGTGTGTTAGATTTTTAATCTCATATTGAGAGACGAGCATGTCTACTGTATAAGTGGAGTTTGTGTTGCTCATGTCCTATGCATGTAAATCTGAAGATTTAGAAGGGTTCTAGACGTTCAGATTTAGCACAGTTCGTCAAGTGTTGATGATTCTTCTTTATGCACATCTGGGATGTATTTGGATAATGAGTGTTGTAAGTATTTTGTGAATGTGCATATTGGCTAATTGTTAACCATGATTAAGTGTTAATAAATTATCTTAAAGTCCCTTATCCAATATTAAGTATTCGAATGCCTTCCGATGGATGACACTCTTCCTGCCTCGATCGATGAAGTGTGGGCTTGCGAAATAATGGTGCATTAATCTATCTTGGTAAGGGTGCGAGCGGATAATTATGATATCCCACTATCAACATTGGGTCAAACTTAACTGAGTGACCTCAAAGGTTAAGTGCCCAGAGGCATAGGGTTGGCATGCACCATATGATGGATGCGAATAAAGAGTTATTCACCGACCAAACAAGAGTTTCATAATGATGCAATCGGCAAGCGTTGCCTCCTAAATAACTATATTATGAGAGAAAAGCCAAAGCTAACTCATGGTGTTGGTGAAATATGGAACTTCTCCACTAAGAGAGTAGCTCGCATAAACTCTCTATATTGATATTGAGGGTTATCAATTTGATTAAAATAGTGGGAGTAATTCTAATTAAAGTCCAAATTAAAATTAAAAAAATGTATTTGAAATAAAGTACTGAGTTTTCTTTACATAAATTCTTGTAAAATTTTCATGGCAAGTGGATCTCACTTCACCCTATCTCTCACTGCTATCCTTGAGAAGGAGAAACTGAGTGGGACAAATTATTTGGACTGATACAGGAACTTGAGAATTTTTCTCAGGCAAGAGCGTAAGCTCTACATTTTGGAAGAGGACTCTCCTGAAAAGCCAATTAGGAATGTGTCCCGAGCTTATAAAGATGCCTATAAGAAGTATCAAGATGACTCCTTGGATGTCAAATGCCTCATGCTTGCTACCATGAACTCTGAGCTTCAAAAGCAACATAAGAACATGAGTTGTAAGGAGATTGACGAGCACCTCAAGAAAATGCTTCAAGGACAAGCTCAACACGAGAGATTTGATGTCACCAAGGCATTGTTTTAGTGTAAGATGGGAGCTCGAGATCTAGTAGGGACTCATGTACTCAAGATGATTAGGTATATAGAGAACCTTGAAAGACTAGGTTTTCCTCTAGGCCAAGAATTGGCTACAGACCTGATCCGTCAATCAATGCTAGACAATTACGAGTAGTTTGTCTTGAATTACAATATGAATGAAATTGAAAAGACACATCCCGAGCTCCTAGGCATGTTAAGAACTGTCGATATCAATATGAAGAAGGCCATGCCTGGTAGCCCTATACTGATGGACCTAAGTCATCTCTTGAGCCCTAGTATTTAGCACTAAAGAAGAAAGGCTTGGTGAAGGAAGGGAAATTCCACCACTGTGGTAAGGCTGGTCATTAGAGGAGGAACTGTCCTTCTTATATTGAGGGTCTATAGAAAATGAAGGGAGGTATGAATTCTGCTTCAAGTATTTATGTTTTAGAGATAAACTTTTTTGCTCCTTCATCTTGGGTATTAGATATTGGATGTGGTTCTTATATTTGTATAAATGTGCAAGAACTGGGAAGGAGAATTATGCTGAGTAAAGGGGAGGTGGAACTGCGTGTTGGCAATGGAGCAAGAGTTGTTGTCGCCATAGGAGTTTACCGTCTTTCTTTGCCCAGTGATTTTGTAATAGAACAAGATAATTGTTATTATGTTCCTTCCATAAATAGAAACATTATATACATATCATGTCTTGCCATAAAAGGATTTTTGTTTATAATTAAGAATAATTGTTGCTCAATTTTTATGAATGATTTTTGTTATGGTGTAGCCCAAATGTTTAATGGTTTATATGTTTTGAATTTAGACTATCAGATCTATAAAATAGAAAATACTAAAAGACTAAAAACAAATGACTCAAATCCTACATACCGTTGGCATTGTCGTTTAGGCCATATAAATCAGAAACACATATCCAAGCTCCATAAAGATGGACTACTTGACTCATTTGATTATGAATACATTGAGAGAAATGAATCCTGTTTATTAGGTAAGATGACTAAAGTCCTTTTCACTGGTTTCAATGAGAGGGATAATGACCTCTTGGGTATAATATATAGTGATGTATGCGGACCCATGAGTTCTATGGTTAGAGGTGGGTACTTCTACTTTGTTATATTTACTGATGATTTCAGTAGATACGGATATGTGTATCTTATGAAGTGAAAATTCGAAACCTTTGAAAAGTTTAAAGAGTTTTAGAATGAAGTAGAGAACCAGCTTGGTAAGAGGGTTAAAGCACTCCGATCTAATCAAGGTGGCGAGTACCTAAGTCATGAGTTTCATGATCATCTGAAAGAGTGTGGTATTGTTTCACATCTCACTCTACCCAGAATGTCGCAGCATAATTATGTGTCTGAGCGGAGGAATCATACTCTGTTAGACGTGGTGCAATCGATGATGAGTCATGCAGATCTGCCTATTTCTTTTTGGGGTTTTTCTCTAGAGACTGCTGCTTTTACGCTAAATCATGCCCCAATGAAAATGGTTTTAAAGACACCATATAAGATATGGACTGGGAAGAATCATAGTATGTCTTTTATTAATATTTGGGGTTGTGAGGCATACATGAGACGTCAAATGCTTGACAAACTGGAACTCAAGTCAGATAAATGTTTTCTTGTGGGGTATCCTAAGGAAACTAAAGAGTACTTTTACCTACCATCTGAGGGCAAAATGTTTATAGTGAGAACTGGTGTCTTTCTTGATTAAGAGTTCTTAAGTAGAAAGACTACCATGGTAGAACTTGAAGAAGTTCAAGAACCACATGAACTGGAATTAGAAACTGAGCAAGGACTACAAGATGTTGTAGTTAAAGAACCTACTCAAGAAACACAAGTTCCACATAGATCTGGTAGACCAAGGGTTGAGCCTGAGAGATATGGATTTCTTATGTCTCAAATAGGTAATGTGTTTCTTATGGATCATGATGATGAGCCTGCAACCTACCAAGAGGCTATGTATGGACAGGACTCCGAGAAGTAGCTTGAGGCCATGAAATCTGAAATAGACTCCATGTATGCAAACCAAGTTAAGACCTTGGTGGAACCACCTGATGGGGTATGACCCATAGGGTGCAAGTGGGTCTTCAAGAAGAAGACTGACATGGATGGGAATATACAAACATTCAAAGGGCGATTAGTAGCTAAAGGTTTCAAGAAAATTCACGGTGTTGACTATGATGATACCTTTTCTCCTGTTTCTATGGTTAAGTCCATCAGAATTCTGCTTGCTATTACTGTGTATTATGATTACGAGATCTGGCAGATGGATCTAAAAATGGCTTTTCTCAATTGGAACCTCCTTGAGGAAGTGTATATGACATAACTCGAGGGTTTTGTATCTCCAGGTGAATCCACTAAAATATGCAAGCTGTAGAGATCCATTTATGGGTTAAAACAGGCTTCTCGAAGTTAGAATCTTCATTTTGATGAAAAGATCAAAGAGTTTGGTTTTATCAAGAATGAGGATAAACCATGCGTTTATAAGAGGATTAGTGGGAGCATTGTTATCTTCCTGATATTGTATGAGATGACATACTGCTGATCAGGAATGATAAGCCGACCCTACAAGTTATTAAGAACAACTTAGGGAACTGCTTTTCTATTAAAGACTTGGGCGAAGCGACTTATATACTTGGTATTAAGATCTATAGAGATAGATCGAAGAAGTTGCTTGGTTTGACCCAAAGTACGTATATTGAGAAGGTGTTGAAATGGTTCAACATGCTTGAGTCCAAGAAAGGATTCTTACCCACATCTCTTGGTGTGAGTCTCTCTAAGGACCAATGTCCTAAATCTTATGAAGATATGGACCGCATGATGTTGATTCCATATGATTCGACAATTGGGTCAATCATGTATACAATGATATGTACTCGACCCGATGTCTCTTATGCTTTGAGCATGACTAGCAAATATTTGTCTAATCCCGGTGATAATCACTAGAGAGCCGTCAAGAATATTCTAAAGTACTTGAGAAGGAATAAGGATACGTTCTTGGTATTTGGAGAAGAGGAAGAGCTAGTTGTAAAGGGTTACACAGATGCTAGCTTCCAAACTTATAGAGACGACTCAAAGTCTCAGTCAGGGTTTTTATTTTTCATAAATGGAGAAATTGTTAGCTGGAAGAGTTCCAAGAAGGAGATAGTTATTGATTCTACAACTGAGGTCGAGTATATCGCTATTGCAATTGTGGCGAAGGAGGCTATATGGATTAGGAAGTTCATCGTCGAGATTGATGTAGTTACTAGCATTATTGATCCCACAGTTCTCTATTGTGATAATAATGGAGCAATTGCACTTGCTTTGGAACCTAGATCTCATCACCGCTCCATGCACATACTTCGGCGGTTCCATCTTATTTATGAGATTGTCGATCAAGGAGATGTGGATATTTGCAGAGTGTCGACTAAAGAAAATATTGTGGATCCACTAACAAAGCCTCTCGCACAAAGAAAGCACGATGGTCATATTAGATCAATGGGTATTAGAGACTTGAATGATCAACTCTAATAGGATTCTTGTGAGTTGTATATTTGTTGGTTGTAATAATTCATTTGATGAATAGAAAAATATATATTTAATTTTACATTTATGATAAGTTCTTTTATTGTATAAATTCATTTCTATTGTGATAGATTAATTTAATGTAATAAATGCCCTTAGAATGTTTGCTTCCATAGTAGTCAAGTGGTGACTTGAATGTGAGAGTTTATGTTCTTAGAAGCTTCATTCTTAAATGGTCCCTAGTCAGCATGTCATCTTAGAAGCTAAGGGCGATGATGATACATTAAGACTAGCATGTGCGTTGACTGATGATCGGTTCTCACAGGTCCTGATATTGTGATATCAAGTCACCACATGGGTACTTGTTAGTGAACAAGTTGTACTAGAAAACCCACCATGAGAATACTTTGTGGATTGTTATATGAACGTGTCACAAGTATGGTTCAAGTGGCAATAGTGTTTGTGGTTCTTTGACCTGAAGTCATAACATTCATTAAGTGAGGAAGAGCATGCTTTGATGCCATCAAAAGTCCAGTCTTGAGAAATTTGGATGATAAAGGTGATTAGTGGGTACATTACGAATCATTTGGGTGTTTATGTGTGGGAAAAAATGGGATTTGTCCTCCTATATGATAGGAGTTACATCCATGGACCCCCTTGATGGAATGGGACTGAGAAATTCTTGACCATACTAGGTTGAGTCAATATATGATATTATACTCACCGATTTCTAAAAGTACATTCTAGATCAGGAAACTAGGATTGAACAATTATGAGGGTGACATGGTCTATACCTCTAGTTCTATCCGGATGTAAGGGACGAAGGGACATGACAACACTGATACATTAATCATAATGCCTCTTGAGTTTTAAACTCTTATTGCTTGGGGAGCAATGATGCATTGCTAGATGCCGCTCATTTTTTGTGAAGCTTTTGTTTGATACTTTCGCGATCAAGTGGGAGATTGTTGGTGTTACCATTATGATCTGTAAGTGGTCAATCATGTAGTCTCACTGCCAATGTAATGTGAGCTTACAGGGTCGCACATAAGAGCGTATGGAGAAATTAGAGGAATGGGTTATGTTGGTCTTACTCATATATGATGAGTGAAGGACTAAGCACTGCCAGTTGTAGAGTACACTCATCCAGGTATTGAGTGCGTCAGGACAACATGACGCATTCGTCAAGTCAAGTTTTGATTCGTTGAGTGCTAGCGTTGAGTGAGTTGAGACCACTTGACGTCTTTATTGAGTCAAATGTTGATTCATTGAGTTAGGCATTGAGTGTGTTGAGTCCACTCGACGCGTTCGTCGAGTCAAGTGTTGATTCGTCGAGTGTAGGCATTGAGTGCGTCGAGACAACTCGACGCCTTTGTCGAGTCAAATGTTAATTCGTTGAGTTAGGCATTGAGTGCATTATAACCACTCGATGATTCGTCGAGTCAAGTGTTGATTCATCGAAATAACTTCCATATGTTACGGGTCTACCGATAACGAAGTCTTTTTGCGGTTTATTCCTTTGGGTATAAATAGAAGATGTCTTAGAATTTTATCGTATTGCACTGAGATAAACCCGTGAGGAAAAAGGTCGACGAAAATAATTTCTGAAAGTCCCGATCCCATCGTCATCGCTCAGCCAGTTTCTGGCGCCCGTCACCGCCACCTCTTTTGGAGTAGATCTAGCAGTCTGTAAATACACAGAGTGCTTTCGTCCAACAAAGATTGTACAACCCCATATTCACGAAAAGGGGCCCCCAAACAAGGTGTGAGACTTGCTGCACATTTTTAAGCTTTTTGGGAGTTTTGCACTCCTGGAGGCCAATTTTGGTGGATCTACAGTATATACTAGTAGGGGGAGAAAAAATTTGCCTCCCCCTGGCCACTTTTAGGGAGAGGGTGTGGCAAGTTGCCCGACACCCGCCCTGGCTTGCTAGGTGTGAGGTGGGAACAGCGGGACCGACTGGAGGCCGGTGTCTCACCCCCTATACCCTAGCCCTATGGAGGGGGGGGGGACCAGTGGAGGCCGGGTTCTCGCCCCCTGTACCCTTGCCCTGTGCAGAACAGGACCATTTAGAGGCTGGGGTCTCTCCCCATGCACCTCAGAGTCATGCAGGGCGAGACCGGCTGATGGCCAAGGTCTCGCCCAGACGCCCAGCCTTACGAGGCGAGACCGTACGACAGCCAAGGTCTCGCCCAGGCACCCAGCCTTGCGGGGCGATATTGGCCGACGGCCAAGGTCTCGCCCAAGCGCCCAGCCTTGCGTGGCTAGACCTGCTAGTGGCCAAAGTCTCGCTCAGTCTCCTAGCATTGCAGGGCGAGATCGGCCGGCGACCAAGGTCTCGCCCAGGCGCCTAGCCTTGCAGGGCAAGACCAGTCGGCGACCAAGGTCTCGCCTAGGCGCCCAGTCTTGTGGGGGTGAGGCTGGCTGGCGGCCAAGGTCTTGCCCAGGTCGCTTAGGAGCCTAGTCTTGCGGGGCGAGATCGGTTGGAGGCCAGGGTCTCACCCCCAGCTCTCGGTTCTTCTACGGGGCTCGCCCGCTCGCCCGGTCCCAAGGTGAAGGAGGAGTGGAGTGGTTTAACCCCCACTCGCCTCAGGTGTCCAGGGAAGGTGAGGGACATGGTTTAGCCTCCGTTCACCCCCAGACCTCTTTTGGCCATGCTTTTACCGTTGTGCCCCCGGGGGTGGAATTACCTCTTTACCCCCCGATATGGATGTTTTTTATTGGCCCAAGACCTATTTGTCTTAGGGGTATTTCTGACCTTTTTGTCCCTAGGTTTGGGAAAACTATAAATAGACCTGCTTGGGTATCTTTTTAGAGGATGTGTTTTTTGCTTCCTCCTCCTTAGGCTTCTTCTTGGCAGAGTCTGAGAGCTCTCCGAGATGCCCAACTCAGCCATTGGTGAGGGAGGGGAAGTGCTCTCATGACCTTCCGGATGTGTGATGTGACCTCCATGCTAGAGCCGAGGGTCTGTTCTTAGTTTCCTAAGCCTTTGGTCCGTGACATTCGCCTGAGTGAAGTAAGTGTGAGGTCACCCCTTTTTTGGGACCCCGAACTCCACAGAGACCGATTTCTCAATTTCAACATTTTGGTATTGTGAGCGTGGATAGTTACCAGCACAGAAGATCTTAGGAGAGTGTCATGGCTAGAGATCAGGGAGGTAGTGATGACCCCCGCGAGACCACCAACCCAGGACCCTTTGTGAGAAGGGAAGAGTTCATGGTATCCATCCAAGGCATCATGGAGATGTTGCAAAGTATTACCCCTCAGGGTGACCGCTCGAATTCCACCCCTCTCGGTAAGACAGCTTCAAGGGATCTCGGCGAGAGACCTTCAAGGGATCTCGGCAAGAAAGCTTCAAGGGATCTCGATGAGACAGCTTCCAGGGATCTCGACGAGATAGCTTCAAGGGATCTTAACAAGATGGATTCCAGGGATCTCGACCAGGCTCCAAGATAATTCTGCTGACCAGGCTCCCACTAGCTAGCAGGGCAAGTTGACCACTCGTAGAGGCCAAGTACTTTATTCTCCGAGATGGTTCCGCTGACAAGGATCCCACTAGCTGACAGGACAAGTTGACCTCTCGTGGAGGCCAAGTACTTTTTGCTCCGAGATGGTTCTGCTGACCAGGCTCCCACTAGCTGGCAGGGCAGCTTGACCTCTCGTGGAGGCCAAGTACTTTTTGCTCTGAGATGGTTCTGCTGAACAGGCTTCCACAAGATGGTAGGGCAGGTTTACCTCTCATGGAGGCCAAGTACTTTTTTTCTCCGAGATGGTTTTGCTGACCCGACTCTCACTAGCTGGCAAGGCAGGTTGACCTCTCGTTGAGGCTGTAAGTCCCCTTTTTTTTATTTTTGAACACCGGGGTCTTAGGCCCAGAACTGCCGCTTTGCGGTGACACCTTCACACCCGGAAGGTCGCCACTACAAAACGCCAATCCTGCCGGCCAATTCGATCACAGAAAAGTAGCAAAGTAGAGTAAACACAAAATGTAGTAAAACTCTGGCCATAATAAAATCACATCAGAGTAATAATATCTCCACGAAGGGAGTGTCCACAGAATAATATATCAGAGTACTATATTACGGGCTTATGCTCGGTACATAATGTCCTCACTACAGATCACTCATGCGGAAGAAAAAACAGAACATCTACTCAAGGTCGAGACTCACGGTCCTGGCTGTATGAACTCCGGAGCTAGACTGCCCCATCTCCAAGCGCACTGGTCTCTGGGGTTCTCCCCCATGCTGGGCTCCACGATTCCCTAAAATGATGCGGTTCGAAAACCGTTAGTCATAAAGACTATGTCCTATCATCCCCTACCCCTTCCCCCATGGCTCTTAGGTACTGAGTGGAGAGGAAGAAAGGGAAGGACATGAAGGTGGAGAGTAATCAAAAAACTAATGACAACGGACCTATACTAGCAATTTTATAGTACATGTGGCAGTAAAGTAAAGTATGAAAATTAACCTTAACTTATGTGCGGAAACACATAAGCCAAGGGATCTTCTGCAGGGCTCCCATCGTATAAATTGTCACATACCAATTTATATGTTGGGGGTGTCAGTTATCAAACAGCAGTATATATATATCAAAATTGACCTTAATTTATAAACTTGCCCACACAAGCTTATAGACCAAGGGGTCATTTTGCAAGTCCTAATGTATAAGAGTCCCGTTCCACTTTTACCTTAGGTGTTATGGGTTAAATGAATTGTTTATGCTATGACATGCTAGTGGGTATGATGGAACATGCAAGTGCAACACACACTAAACTCTGTGTACACAGACCTTTAGTTCCCCCTTTCAGAGCCGTTACCTCCCAGGATACCTCCGTAGTGGCAGACAGAAGCAGTGGGTTGGACCTCGCCCACCTCTAAACCAGTAAAGTACTACCGGTAAGACCTATTATACGCCTCAATGCTTGGTGCACAAAGTGGACTCCTGCATACTCTTGCCGGCTGGCGCATCAGACTTCTGTTGGCGAAGTGCTAACCACACTTGTCGAGTCAGCGTATTGGCATCGGTGCATTGACCCTCCAATACCGAAGACCCACCACCTTAATTTTCTTTCCTTTCATGCACATGCAAATTTAACGTATCAAACCAATCGAGCCGAAGCTCCCCAGACCATCCCGTCTGTCTCTTAACTAATCGAGCCGAAGCTCCCCGGACCAAATTGTCCGTCTCAAAACCAACCGAGCCGAAGCTCCCAACAATCTTCCTGTGCTAACAGTATTTGTGAAATTTGAGATCCTAATTACTAGGTTACTCTTTTCAGTTTGTTATTACAGTTTACGATAACCCAAGACTGCCCCCAGTATTCCCTGTGAAGGGCTCTCAAATGGCACTAGGAACTATGATGGTAGCTGAAGCCCATCATTCCCTTTCACAAGGCACTTATTGTTATTGGTTGATTCCCTTTACCCATTACCTTCCCGTGTTACGATAGACTAACCTAGTGTGATTTTTAACCTTCCTCTCTTTGGGAAAGACGATCTTTCGTCGAACCCGAGCACCTCTTAACTCTAGCCAACACCACTTCTCACTAACCTTCCCATCCTTATATGATGAACACTTTCACATCCATCCAATTCAGCAGATTAACTAACTCCAACACTGTGCCCCATCATATCCTATGACTGTTAACACAAATTGCTAATTGCAAACTATCCTATGCTATATGTCGAACCGGTTAGGAAATGATTCAATACTCATCCAAATGCCCTAACTTATTTACTAGAGGTATATCATGATATAATTAGCCTATAATATCTGGCATTTAATTAATTTCCTCAAAAATTCCAAGGGCTATCGGTTTGAACATGAACTACCCTAAGTACTCATGCAAGATGTCCAACAAAATTATTATAAATATTATGTTATCTCAATATGGTAAATCCAAAGTATCACAATTTTTCTATCATCCAAAGGGCACTAAAACTATTTCAGCAATATTTTCTATCTTTCGTTATTTATGAATCAAGTAAAGAAAATATCCATCCAAAAATTGTAAATTAATTATACTATGCAGATACAACCTTAAAAATAGCATTGACCAAGTTTCATAATTTTTTAGAGAGTATTAATTTGAATAAATTAATTATCAAAATCTCCATAAGGTGGACTTGTAAAGAAAGTGCCGTAACTAAGATTCTAAAAATCATGAATAAATGTCTACAAGCATATAATGACCTGAATGTCTCAATTCCTAAGTCTCATAATTTTTCAACAATAATATCATCCATAATTAATTTTTAAACCATAAAACCCCTTTTTAACATTTGTGAATGAAGTACTAGATTTACTTAACTAAAATTTATACAAAAATTCAAGATCAACCATTCTGACCTAAAACATTTAATTCCAAGAATTCATGGGCTATCAATGAACAGAAATATCAAAATAATTAAAACGTCAATTAGGGCTATGACAAACTTTACAAATGAAGTTCTAGAGATAAACATCATAAAATTCCAGTAAAATTGCTATAGGTTCTACCAATTCCAAAACTCACTCTACCTGAGTTTCACAGCTTTTAGATAATGTTTAGTGACTGATTTTACTTATTTGAGATTTTTCCTAAAATTAAGGTTAGGGTTTTGAGGTATCTACCTATCTTTAAATCCTCCGAGATTCCATCCAGATGATATATATTATGCTAACATCACCTCTACTGAATTTCATGGCAATACGAGGGCATTTGCCCCCATGTCCTTCACAACACTCAAAACCCTCCCTTTAGGATTTGAGTTTGGATCCTAGGGTAAATAAACTCTAAACCACACCATTTTTCTCCAAGTTGGTTATAATAACCCTTCTAAGTCAGTGGTAAAAATATCAGCCTCTGTTGAGGTGATTTGACCGTTCCAACCTCTTAGTGCACTTTTTACTCAAAAATGCCTCATTAATGCCTAGTTAAGGATAGGTGATTTCCTACCCAAAACTAATCCAAATGAGTTGGAATTTTGTACAGAGTTAGGTTTTATAGCCAACAACCACTATCCAAAATTTGGGAGGGTTTGGAGGTCATTTGACCACTTAAATGAATTACTCTAACTTTATTAAATTAAAACAAAAACCTTATGCAAAGTATCTCCACAAATTCCCATTTTCGGACAGCCTCTAGGTATGGCTAAGGGTAACCCCCTGCCCAAATTTTAGTTCGTTTGGACAAGGGACGAAGAATGGGCATTCATTTTCGTTTCTGCCCAACTCTAGGTACAGCCCCCACTAAAACGGGTGCTTCGGTAAAACCACTTACCCAAACAAGTTGAAATTAATTTTGAATTAATCTAGACTCAAAGGGCTAAAACTTTTGTGACTGGTTATATTTCCTAAATCGGTCTCTAAGTGCCTCGTTTTGCAGCATCAAAATGCGTCCATTTAATGTATATTTTCCTTATATACTATATACATAATTTTTATATTATAAAAATGTTCTTACGATGGCTATCGGTCGGCGGTGGTTTGGCCGCTGGAGGTGGCTATTTCCGGCGGACCCAAAAAAATATTTTTAATGGTTTTTCCATGAAAATGCGAGATAGGTCCGGCTCCGTTGAGCACGAACTTCTTTTCTAAGATCCTAAGATCTACCCATAAAAGAAGAAGTAGAGGAGGACCTTGTTCGCGGTTTGTAGGCGAGATGAACGTCGGGTTGCCATGGCGCGGTGGTGGCGTTGCTGAACTTTTCCTGCAGTAAGAACAACAACTCAAATCGGTTTGGTCAAGAGTGTAAACTTCTCATCTTGCTCTAAGGGGCTTTTATAGATCACCAAGTGAGGAGGGGAAAGGGTAAAGCACTTAAGGACATGACATATCCCTTGTATTCAGCCACCTATAGGCTGATGAAAACCCTTGGTCTCCTCTAAATAATGAGGGGAAGATGAATCAAGGCTTTGGAATCAATTGGAGAGGAACTCTTGCTCTCCCTTGACCATTAATGGCTTTCTCTCCCCTCTTTCTCTCTCTTCCTTATGGAAGAAATTAAATTCAGCCATTTTTATGGCTGGTTATGGTTATTAAACTCCTCAAAACTTATGAGAGAGAATATATTCAGCCCTTAGAATCAAATGGAGAGGCCCTTGGTCTCCCTTGGCCATGAATGTCCCCTTTAAACCACTTTCTCTCTCCTCCATTAAAGGGTAAAATGGAGTTTTTTATCTCCTAGTCATCAAGGCCAAATTTGTTCATCTCCCTAGCCTATTGGTAGCCCAATAATTCATACTATTAATTAATTTGGAGGTGGTTAGCCCAAATGGAAAAGGGCTTGAGCTTGGGTTAGCCCATTTAGGCTAATTTGACCTATTTCAAGGATTGAGTTGACCTTGGTCAAATTGACCATTTGGGTTGACCCCAATGGGTCCTTGGTGACTCATTGGCCTCCCCTAAGGTCTATGTAGGGTTGGGTAGGGTTGACTTGGCACCTTGGAGGTCACTTGACCCTTAGTAAGGGCACTTTGACCACTTTGGGGCTAGAGTTGACTTGGGTCAACTTAGCCTCTTGGGTTGTCCCCAATGGGTCCTTGGTGACCCATTGACCTCACTTAAGGTCTAGGAAGACTTAGGTAGGGTTGGTTGGGCATATTAGGGGCACATTGCCCTTAGTTGGGGCTTTTTGCCCAATTTAGGCATATGGTGGTCTTAGGTCAATTTGACCACTTTGGGTTGATTTCAATGGACCCTTAGGGCTCTAATGGACCTTCCAATAGTTTAGGGATATTGTGATGGGGTCATGGATTCATGGTGAAGCCCTATGGTCGTCCTAAACTAGTGTTTAGAATTCTACTATTTGCAGACCATGGTGATCTCCACCTTCATGCCTAAGCTCACTTGGTCTTCTTGGGCTTCTTAGGGTTTTGTCATGACCTAGTTATGAAAAAACCACTCCTAGGGGTCTAGATGGAAATGGGATGTTACAAATCCCAATAAACAAAACCAAATATTTCGTCCTCGAAATTTAAGTTAGGCCTGCAGGTTTTCTACTGAGGGTAACTGCTTGTAACATCCCATAGGAAGTTGAATATATACTTTACCCGGAGAGATCCGGGTACCTCTACTACATTAGATTTGGTGGCTCTCAGGTATGCTCCTCCTGCCCATGGTTCATCTATAAGACCTTGACCAGTGGGACCTTCTTGTGCCACAAGACACGCACCGCTGTGTCATCTATCCTGACCGGCTCATCTTGTTACCGATTAATCAAAATCTATCGAGCCATCTATGCCAAGAACCTGCTATTTCGGCCGTAGTAGAGCCATCCTGAGAAAGGAGACGTGGAATACATCATACAAACCCGCTAACTCCGGCGGTAGCTCCAGCCTGTAAGCCAATGGGCCGATCTGCTTCCGAATCCTGTAACACCCCATATTCCATGGACTGAGCTTCTTCTGCCCACGTACCTGCGAGAATCCTTGCACCAGACGTATATTTAGGAATTATGGTCTCCATCTTGAGACTCTACTTGGAAATGTCGCGCATCGTAATATTTGGCTGGTCTGCTCTGGGCCTCCAACATCCTATCGTGAATTAGTCACACCCAGGTGTCAGGGTTCTTCATAAATTTCGAGTCGAGTGCCTTTGGATCCTAGTCCTAGATCCATGATAGTGGAATCCTGTACCTCCATATGAGGGTGGAGAGCTGTGTTAAATGTCGGCCGAGAGTCTAGATAAGCCTGGACTGACATTTTCTCCTTGGACATACACTATCCATCCTGATTTGACATGATCACCTTAAGCATACCATGATAATGGACTTCTACTCCCAAACTTCAAGAAATAACCATGGGAGTTTTCTTCTGGGTCGGGGTGACACTAGCTTCCTCGGCCAGTCTATCCTCGATGTTCCCTTTATAATTATGCCCGGAGTGGGGATGAGGAATCCTGTGTATGAAAATCCCTAATTATACCCTCGAACATCTACTCCAACTTGGGCAGTGGCTGTAATAGTTCCCCAAAAACTCTTTCACATAGCCTACATCAACTGACGGACATTACCGTGCATCACCAAACCCATGTCACCTTTCTTCACTCTGGGGGTACATGTTCTGAGATACACCATACTTCCGATGATACAACATAGCGATTAAATTTTTACCTTCTCAGATATCCTGAATCTTGTTATCCGTCATCTAATTTTACATGATAATAGTTAATCCTCGAAATTACTACGTCTTATTACCATGTCATTGTCTTGGTAATGCTACAGGTCAATATTCCAAACATGTTTTTACAAAATCTTATCTTCGCCCGAATAACGTCGAATTATATCGACTTCAACCTCACTATGTTTGTTACGCCGCATTCTCTAAACTAGGTGTAAGGAAACCCAAGTCAATGCTAATTTGCCCAATAAATAAAGGACAAGTCCCCAATAAACAAAAGATAAGCCCCAATAAACAAAAGATAAGCCCCTACCTACCGTGGGCTAAGTATCTTTGATATTATCATGCAATATCAATCCTAGCTGGGTGCACAATCCCTAGGGCATCAATATTCGACTTGGGGTTCCACCCTGAAACTCGTCAATATACTCCATACTTTAAACTCTATGAGTCACATTTACGACGACCTTATCGGGGTCAAAATGTTCCCAATCCCAAGTGGGTTTCTTCCGAACTTGAATTCCTATCCGACCCTCAGTGTTTGTCTCGACGGTTGCCTCTATGTAATTTTGTTACTGGTACGAGGGTCGAGATAAAATGACTTCTGCCATTCTGCTAATAGATCATTGGCCTCAATTCTCCTTAAGGTCGTCCTACCAGTTTGAGTAATCCTTGATTGGGATGGTAGGGACACCTGAGTTTACGTCTTAAGTAGTCATTCTCGTGCTAAACTCCTCCTTTATTCTCTTTGGGTATCTCCTTACCTTAACCAAGTTCATACCCAAGGTCTATTTTGAACTAGGGCATACTATAAGTCATCATGATTAGTCGTAAGTCCTAGTGGGTTGAGTCTAACTCGTTGGTTAGAGAATTATAAGATGAGATCTTCGCAGTTGGAGGGGCTCCCTGCTGGGGGCAGGGTTTGCCGCAGGCTACAAAGAAGAATTCCAATTAATGATGAAGTGGACTTTTATATGTGATTTCCCTTATGGGCACACCACTGCTTCCGCTGATAGTTTGTCCTCAAACTAAGCTCGTGCGGGAGTGACCCAGGGTTAGTGGACTTCGACTTTTCCGATCGAGGTTTCCTCTGATACCACTTGTAAGACCCCATTTTTTTTTCTTTTTGAACACCGGGGTCTTAGGCACAGAACCGCCACTTTGCGGTGACACCTTCACACCCGGGAAGGTCGCCACTACAAAACGCCAATCCTGCTGGCCAATTCGATCACAGAAAAGTAGCAAAGTAAAGTAAACATAAAATGTAGTAAAACTCTAGCCATAACATCTACAATAAAAATCACATCAGAGTAATAATATCTCCACGAAGGGAGTGTCCACAGAATAATATATCAGAGTATTATATTACGAGCTTATGCCCGGTACATTATGTCCTCACTACAGATCACTCATGCAGAAGCAAAAATAGAACATCTACTCAAGGTCGAGACTCACGGTCCCGGCTGTATGAACTCTGGAGCTAGACTGCCCCATCTCCAAGCGCACCGATCTCTGGGGCTGCTCCCCCGTGCTGGGCTCCACGATTCCCTAAAATGATGCGGTTCAAAAACCGTTAGTCATAAAGACTAAGTCCTATCATCCCCTACCCCTTCCCCCATGGCTTCTAGGTACCGAGCAGAGAGGAAGAAAGGGAAGGACATGAAGGTTGAGAGTAATCAAGAAACTGATGACAGCGGACCTATACTAGCAATTTTATAGTACATGTGGCAGTAAAGTAAAGTATGAAAAGTAACCTTAACTTATGTGTGGAAACGCATAAGCCAAGGGATCTTCTGCAGGGCTCCCATCATATAAAGAGTCCCATACCAATTTATACATTAGGGTGTCGGTTATCAAACAGCAGTATATATATTTCAAAATTGACCTTAATTTATAAACTTGCCCACACAAGCTTATAGACCAAGGGGTCGTTTTGCAAGTCCTAATGTATAAGCGTCCCATTCCACTTATACCTTAGGTGTAAGGGGTTAAATGAATCGTTTATGCTATGACATGCTAGTGGGTATGATGGAACATGCAAGTGCAACACACACACCCGACTCTATGTACACAGACCTTTAGTTCCCCCTTTTGGAGCTGTTACCTCCCAGGATACCTCTGTAGTGGCAGACGGAAGCGGTGGGTTGGGCCTCGCCCACCTCTAAACCAGTAAAGCACTACCGGTCAGACCTATTATACGCCTCAACGCTTGGTGCATAAAGCGAACTCCTGCGTACTCTTGCCGGCTGGCGCACCGGACTTCTGTTGGCGAAGTGCTAACCACACTTGCCGAGTCAGCGTATTGGCGTCGGTGAATCGACCCTCCAATACCGAAGACCCACCAACTTAATTTTCTTTCCTTTCATGCACATGCAAATTTAACGTATCAAACTAATCAAACCGAAGCTCCCCGGACCATCCCGTCCGTCTCTTAACTAATCGAGCCGAAGCTCCCCGGACCAAACTGTCCGTCTCAAAACCAACCGAGCCGAAACTCCCAACAATCTTCATATGGTAACAGTGTTTGTTAAATGTGAGATCCTAATTACTAGGTTACTCTTTTCAGTTTGTTATTATAGTTTACGATAACCCAGTACTTCCCCCGGTATTCCCTGTGAAGGGCTCTCAAAGGGCACTAGGAACTATGATGGTAGCTGAAGCCCATCATTCCCTTTCACAAGTCACTTATTGTTATTGGTTGATTCCCTTTACCCATTACCTTCTCGTGTTACGATAGACAAACCTAGTGTGATTTTTAACCTTCCTCTCTTTGGGAAAGACGATCTTTCGTCAAACCCGAGCACCTCTTAACTCTAGCCAACACCACTTCTCACTAACCTTCCCATCCTTATATGATGAACACTTTCACATCCATCCAATTAAGCAGATTAACTAACTCCAACGCTGTGCCCCATCATATCCTATGACTGTTAACACAAATTGCTAATTGCAAACTATCCTATGCTATATGTCGAACCGGTTAGGAAATGATCCAATACTCATCCAAATGCCCTAACTTATTTACTAGAGGTATATCATGATATAATTAGCCTATAATATCTGGCATTTAATTAATTTCCTCAAAAATTCCAAGGGCTACCAGTTTGAATATGAACTACCCTAAGTACTCATGCAAGATGTCCAACAAAATTATTATGAATATTATGTCATCTCAATATGGTAAATCCAAAGTATCACAATTTTTCTATCATCCAAAGGGCACTAAAACTATTTCAGCGATATTTTCTATCTTTCGTTATTTATGAATCAAGTACAGAGCATATCCATCCAAAAATTGTAAATTAATTATACTATGCAGATACAACCTTAAAAATAGCATTTACCAAGTTTCATAATTTTTCAGCAAGTATTAATTTCTGAATAAATTAATTATCAAAATCTCCATAAGGTAGACTTGTAAAGAAAGTGTCGTAACTAAGATTCTAAAAATCATGAATAAATGTCTACAAGCATATAATGACCTGAATGTCTCAATTCTTAAGTCTCATAATTTTTCAACAGCAATATTATCCATAATTAATTTTTAAACAATAAAACCCCTTTTTAACATTTGTGAATGAAGTACTAGATTTACTCAACTAAAAATTATACAAAAATTCAAGATAAACCATTCTGATCTAAAACACTTAATTCCAAAATTTCATGGGCTTTTAATGAACAGAAATATCTAAATAATTAAAACATCAATTAGGGCTATGACAAACTTTACAAATGAAGTACTAGAGATAAACATCATAAAATTCCAGTAAAATTGCTATAGGTTTTACCCATTCCAAAACTCACTTTACCCGAGTTTCACAGCTTTTAGATAATGTTTAGTGACTGATTTTTCTTATTTGAGATTTTTCCTAAAACTAAGGTTAGGGTTTTGAGGTATCTACCTATCTCCAAATCCTCCGAGATTCTATTCAGATTATTTATATTATGCTAATGTCGACTCTACTGAATTTTATGGCAATACGAGGGCATTTGCCCCCATGTCCTTCACAACACTCAAAACCCTCTCTTTAGGGTTTGAGTTTGGATCCTAGGGTAAATCAACCCTAAACCATACCATTTTCCTCCAAGTGGGTTATAATAACCCTTCTAAGTCAGTGGTAAAAATATCAGCTTCTGTTGATGTGATTTGACCGTTCCAACCTCTTTGTGCACTTTTTACTCAAAAACGCCTCATTAATGCCTTGTTAAGGATAGGTGATTTCCTACCCAAAACTCATCCAAATGAGTTGGATGTTTGTACATAGCTAGGTTTTATAGCCAGGGACCACTCTCCAAAATTTGGGAGGGTTTGGAGGTCATTTGACCACTTAAATAAATTACTCTAACTTTATTAATTTAAAACAAAAACCTCAGGCAAAGTATCTCCAAAAATTCATATTTTTTGACAACCTCTATGTATGGCTAAGGTTAACCGCCTGCCCAAATTTTAAATCGTTTGGAAAAGGGACGAAGAGTGGACATTCATTTTAGTTTCTGCCCAACTCTAGGTATAACCCCCACTAAAACGGGTTCTGCGGTCAAAACACTTACCCAAACGAGTTAAAATTAATTTTGATTTAATCTAGACTTCGAAGGGCTACAACTTTTGTGACTGGCCATTTTTTCTAAATCGGCTTTTAAGTGCCTCGTTTTGCAACATCAAAATGCGCCCATTTAATGTATCTTTTCCTTATATACTATATACATAATTTTTATATTATAAAAATGTTCTTACGATGGTTATCGGTCGGTGGTGGTTTGGCCGCCGGAGGTGGTGGTTTCCGGTGGACCCAAAAATATATTTTTCATGGTTTTTCCATGAAAACGCGAGATAGGTCCGGCTCCGTTGAGCACGAACTTCTTTTCTAAGATCCTAAGATCTACCCATAAAAGAAGAAGTAGAGGAGGACCTTGTTCGCGGTTTGGAGGCGAGATGAACGTCGGATTGCAATGGCGCGGTGGTGGCATTGCCGAACTTCTCCTACAGTAAGAACAAAAACTCTAATCCATTTGGTCAAGAGTGTAAACTTCTCATCTTGCTATAAGGGGCTTTTATAGATCACCAAGTGGGGAGGGGAAAGGTTAAAGCATTTAAGGCAATGACATATCCCGTGTATTCAGCCCCATAGAGGCTGATGAAAACCCTTGGTCTCCTCTAAATAATGAGGGGAAGATGAATCAAGGCTTTGGAATCAATTGGAGAGGAACTCTTGTTCTCCCATGGCCATTAATTGCTTTCTCTCCCCTCTTTCTCTCTCTCCCTTATGGGAGAAATTAAATTTAGCCACTTTTATGGCTGGTTATGGTTATTAAACTCCTCAAAACTGATGAGGGAGAATATATTCAGCCCTTGGAATCAAATGGAGAGGCCCTTGGTCTCCCTTAGCCATGAATGGCCCCTTTAAACCACTTTCTCTCTCCTCTATTAAAGGGTAAAATAGAGTTTTCTCTCTCCTAGTAATCAAGGCCGAATTTGTTCGTCTCCCTAGCCTATTGGCAGCCCACTAATTCATACTATTAATGAATTAGTAGGTGGTTAGCCCAAATGGAAAAGGACTTGAGCTTGGGTTAGCCCATTTAGGCTAATTTGACCTATTTCAAGGATTGAGTTGACCTTGGTCAAATTGACCATTTGGGTTGACTCCAATGGGTCCTTGGTGACTCATTGGCCTCCCTTAAGGTCTATGTAGGGTTGGGTAGGGTTTACTTGGCACCTTGGAGGTCACTTGACCCTTAGTAAGGGCACTTTGACCACTTTGGGGCTAGAGTTTACTTGGATCAGCTTAGCCTCTTGGGTTGTCCCCAATGCGTCCTTGGTGACCCATTGACCTCACTTAAGGTCTAGGAAGACTTAGGTAGGGTTTGTTGGGCATATTAGGGGCACATTGCCCTTAGTTAGGGCACCTTGCCCAATTTAGGCCTATGGTGGTCTTAGGTCAATTTGACCACTTTAGGTTGATTTCAATGGACCCTTAGGTCTCTAATGGACCTTCCAATAGTTTAGGGATATTGTGATGGGGTCATGGATTCATGGTGAAGCCCTATGGTCGTCCTAAACTAGTGTTTAGAATTCTACTATTTGCAGACCATGGTGATCTCCACCTTCATGCCTAAGCTCACTTGGTCTTCTTGAGCTTCTTAGGATTTTGTCATGACCTAGTCATGACAAAACCACTCATAGGGGTCTAGCTAGAAATGAGATTTTACAGAGGCCATGTACTTTTTGCTCTGAGATGGTTCCGTTGACCAGACTCCCACTAGCTGGCAGGACAGGTTGACCTCTCGTGGAGGACAAGTACTTTTTGCTCCGAGATGGTTCCGCTGACCAGGCTCCCACTAGCTGGCACGGAAGGTTGACCTCTCATGGAGGCCAAGTACTTTTTGCTCCGAGATGGTTCCACTGACCAGGCTCCCACTAGCTGGCAAGGCTGGTTGACCTCTCGTGGAGGCCAAGTATTTTTTGCTCCGAGATGGTTTCGCTGACCAGGCTCCCAATAGCTGGCAGGGCAGGTTGACCTCTCATGGAGGCCAAGTACTTATTGCTCCGAGATGGTTTCGCTGACCAGACTCCCACTAGCTGGCAGGGCAGGTTGACCTCCTGTGGAGGCAAAGTACTTTTTTCTCCAAGATGGTTTCACTGACCAGGCTCCCACTAGCTGGCAGGGCAGGCTGACCGCTCATGGATACCAAGTAATTTTTGCTCTGAGATGGTTCTGTTGACCTAGGCTCCCACTAGCTTGTAGGGCAGGTTGATCTCTCGGAGGGTTGAGTAGGCCTTGCCCCGAGATGATTCCGCTTACCAGACTCTCACTAGCTGCCAGGGCAGGTTGATACCTCGGGGAGGCTAAGTGTTTTCTACCCCGAGGAAATCTCGTCACCCAGGCTCCCATTAGCTGGCATGACAGGTTGACCCCTCGGGGAGGCCAAGTGTTTTCTACCCCGAGGCCATCTCGTCACCAATGCTCCCATTAGCTGGCATGACAGGTTGACCCCCGGGGAGGCCAAGTATTTTTGGCTCCAAGAAGGCTATACAGCGAATATGTTGGGTTGGATGTTTTTTTTCAAGCGTGGAACTCACTCGAAAAGAGCAGGGATTGTGTACAACCCTGTATTCGCAAAAAGGGGCCCCCAAACAAGGCGTGAGACTTGCTGCACATTTAAAAGCTTTTTTGGAGTTTTGCACTCATGGAGGCCAATTTTGGTGGATCTGTAGGATATAGTAGTAGGGGGAGGAAAAATCTGCTTCCCCCTGGCCCCTTTTAGGGCACGGGTGCAGCGAGTTGGTCGATACCCGCCTCGGCTTGCTAGGTGTGAGATGCGAGCAGTAGGACTGGCTGGTGGCTTGGGTATCGCCCCCTACACCCTAACCATGTACAGGTTGGGGGGGTGGGGGTGGAGGTCGGGGTCTTGCCCCTGCACCTCAGAGCCTTGCAGGGCGAGACAAGCTGGCGGCCAAGGTCTCACCCTGATGCCTAGCCTTGCGGAGCGAGACCGGCCGGTGGCCAAGGTCTCTCCCAGGCGCCCAGCCTTGCGGTGCGAGACCGGCCGGTAGATAAGGTATCGTCCAGGAGCCCAGCCTTGCGGAGCGAGACCGGCCGGCGGCCAAGGTCTTACCCAGGCGCCCAGCCTTGCGGGGCGAGACCGGCCATCGGCCAAGGTTTCGCCCAGGCGCCTAGCATTGTGGGGCGAGACCGGCCGACGACCAAGGTCTCGCCTAGGTCCCTCGCCTTGCGGGGCGAGACCGGCCGGCGGTCAAGGTCTTGCCCAGGAGCCCAGCCTTGTGGGGCAAGACTAGCTGGTGGCCAAGGTCTCGCCCAAGTTACCCAGGCGCCCAGTCTTGCGGGGCGAGATCGGCCGGAGGCCAGGGTCTCACCCCCAGCTACTAGTGTAACACCACAAAATCCCAAAAGCCCAAAATGGAGTTAAGGCAGGGGACAACCGCTTATGACACGTGCGTGTCACAGGCCGTGTCAGCCCAAAAAATAGACTTTTGAGGGAGATTTGGGGCCGTTCATTTCCTTCATCCTGGATTATGTGGCTCAGGTTATTCCCTGCTGGGTTTAACTCCACAGTTGACTGAAGATGTCATTCTTCATTTGGCCATCTTCTTGCTAAAGGAGAAGTGAGAAGGGAGAGAAAGGAGGAGGAGTAGGAGAAGATCTAGCTGCCAGTGGAGCTCCCGAGTTTCGATTCAAGATCCGAAGCCAGGTTTGTGGAGGCAAGGCCACTTCAGTGCTTTCCAACCGGTTAGAATTTCTATGGATCCCAAGAGATCGTCAAGGGTAACGATCTTCCTTCTTGGACATGTGAAGTCCTCGTTTTGGCATGTATGTGGATTTACCCCACCAAAAAGTGACTGTTGAGGGATTTCCTTGGGTTGATTCTTGTAATCCCCAGTCTTGCATATAGATCCGGAAGTGTGTAGTACGGAATAGACATGCTGTGTGAAGCCTATCTGGACAGGTTGGTCATGATAAGTGATGTTGCATTTTGTGCACCGGAGAAGACTCCGCGTTTAAACGTGTAGTTGTGGAGTCGACGGGTTGTACCTATGAAGGGCAGTAGTAGGAAGTACTGGAATGGAATTCCAGGTAAACACCCTTGTCTTGCTTGTGTTGTATGCTATGAAAGACCAGTTTTCTGGCATTGCAGGAACTTTAGAGTTGGGTTGAGTTTGGGTATAGATAGAGAGTTCTGTTGAACCCGCAAGCGATCGCGAAGGACGCTGACATGAACTCCCCGTTTTGGATTGTGAAGCCAGTACTTCGTGGACAATATGGCTATTGTGAGTTGAGTGCTCTTAAAACGGTCTCGTGCCGAACAGGAAAGGTGAAACCGAACCGCGCCTTCAGATGTAGCCTCGAGGACGCTGTACTCGGTGATGGCAAGGCAACTTGAGCAACGGGGGGTGGTTGATCCGTACTTGCATTATGTCGACTGTACAGGAGAACATCAAGGCATTGAGCTTTCATCAGTGGCATAATGAGAGTCTTAATCCTGGGTGCCATTAATACTAAATGCTCAATACCGTTTAAACGGTGGTGTTTACCCTAGTTCGACGATGCACCAAGAATGTGCCCTGAGTGCACGGATCGTTAGGCCGTGTGGCTGACGGTTATGATGAATTGATTGTGCGTGAGAGCATAATATATGCTATATCTGTTGATGCATTGCTATGCCTGCAGGGAAGGAATTCTACTGCCCCAGGAAAGGGGTAGGATTGTTATAAATTGGTCAGCTGAATGCTGACCATTGCCTTATTTGCCACCTTCTGGGTGGGTTGTCCCTATACAGGAGTTAGAGAGCCAAGTGGGAAATGAAGGGCAGAAGTCCCTGCTGATGCTGCTGCTAGCCCTTGAAGGCTAAGCAAAATGTGTTGTGTTTTATTCATATGTGGCCGGCCTGCACGCCGATGTATGCAATCCACACTTTGAAAAGAGGAACTGTAAGGCCTTAAGGCCAACCTGTTTGTATTTGTTGTACACTCCTTCAAAAGGTTGCATATAACCGTGGTTTATATATACAGTGGACATTCTTGGTTTGAGTTCAAGTTATTGTTAAAATCTTTCGCTATCATGCTCTGAGTTAGGGTGTGATGGTGTTTTGGTATTAACCTGTAACCTTGCCGTATGTTTGTGGCATATAGTGTGTGGCCCCGGCTGGACCTTCTATTATATGTTATTTAACGGGTGGAGTCATTATATTTTGGTATCATCTTGTCTCGGTCTTCCTCTTTCGAATTCGTGGTCGAATTCTTTTGTGGGGTGGCGAGCACGTATAAGGGCGAACCACTTTAACACTATTGAACTCTTGAATGTCCACTAAGGAGTGTAAATAAACTTGTTTGAGGAACCTACGCATTCCTAAATTGTTATTATTGCTTGCGCGAGGTCGCGAATGTGTGTCTTGTTCACCTATAGGTGACTCGTAGTAGTGCTGGGCAGTCTGAGCCCCAACATTCTGATGAGAGTGCGACACCAGTTGAGGTGCCTACACCTCCTCCATCTGTGGAAATAGTTCGCTTAGTTATTGAGGCACTATTTCCCTTGATTCAGTTGACCAGGAAGGGGCGGCCAGCATTAGTGCCAAATCGTGTTGGTATAAGAACCGAATCGGTTAAGGCTGTGGATCCGCGAGCAGCTGAGCGATAATTGAAGCATTTCATGAGCTTCAATCCACCTACATTCATGGGTATGGGATCCCCAAAGTAGGCAGAGGATTGGTTATCGCGAGTCAAGCGTATATTGATGACAATCAGGACGGAGGAAAGTCAAAAGGTCACCTTGGCCACCTTCATGTTAGAAGTAGATGCGCGGTTATGGTGGGACGAGGTTGAGTTACACCATTTAGCAGGCAGGAAGTTAACACAAGTTTCGATTGAGGAGTTCTCTCTTATGTTCTTGGCAAAGCACTTACCAGCGACACAATGCATTGCTATGGAGAATGATTTCCAATGGTTAACGCAAGGAGAAAGTAGCATTGATACGTACTTGCATGAATTTACAAGGTTGGGATGGTATGCGGGGTCAATCTTTGCGGATGAACTAAGGAAAACCAATCAGTTCTATGAAGGATTGCGGGATGAGTTAAGGTTCCTTCTTTCGAGTTCGGTGAACCAAGGATTTCAGGCATTGGTTGATACTGCGTGTGCGCTAGAAAAGGACATGAAACGGGTGCAAGGCAAAAAGGACTTGGCTGTGACAAATCCAGAGTTCAAAGCACCTCGCCCTAGAAAATTGTAATACCAGAAGAAGTGGGGCAAGAGGTCCAAGCCTTCTGGGCAAGCTTCTGCGACAGTTGCGTCAGGACCAACTTCAAGGAAGGAGTCTCGTACCTGCTTTACCTGTGTCAGAGTGGGGCATATAGCCCGTGATTGTCTGGTTGCTCAGCCAAAGGGGGAAAAAGACAGGCGCATCTTATGCGGAGAAGGGCAAAGTAGTGGTAGAGTCCTCTGCATTCCAAACGCAGCCCAAAGTTTATAATCTTAGCCAGCAGGAGGCTATAAAGCAAAGTGACGTCATTAGAGGTACGATTTAAGATATTTCTTGCTTTGTTTATAATGCTTGCTTTCTATGTAGCTTGTGCATGATGTATGTGCTACAGGCTTTGTCCTGATTCGGAACAACCTAGCGAGAGCCCTTTTTGATACGGGTGCTTCACATTCATTTTTGTAAAAGTACTTTGTAGCTCGAATTGGAGTACCAAGTCATGTGATGACCGATAGTATAAAGGTGTTATTGTCGAATAGTTGTGTGTTGCTTGCGGATAGAGCTTTGAATGATTTTATTCCAAGAGCCTAAACACCTAGAGGGGGTGGGGGTGAATAGGTTCTAATCCTTTTTGACAATTAAGGCAATTAACACAACACAAATATCACAAAAAAATCACAGAAAATACACAGCATAGCACACCAAGATTTATAATGGTTTCCAAAGTTGTGGGTATGTCCACTTTCCTCCTTTGCCTATCCAGTAGAGAAATAGATTCAGCCAAACTTTCTTCCACTAGCTCAGATCCATAGATCTTACAACTCAGAACCAAATAGGTTCCTACAACTCAGACTTCTTCAAGTCCTACCTCAGATTCTTCCCAAGAATCCTACCACAGGCAACAACCCTACCTCAGCCTCAGGCACTCAGCCTTACCTTAGCATTTATAAATTTAGGCTTACAACTCAGATCTATAACAAATCTTACAAATAAAAGTTTGTTTAAGAAAATAAAAAACTTCACCCAGTTCAACAGATAAAAGAGTGAGAACTTCTTGATCAGTTCTTGATTGAATTGAGTACTCTAGATCCAACCTGACTTAGCTTCTTCAAAGCTTCTTGAATTAAAACAAAATAAGGTGGATCTTCAATTGGAGTTGGAGTTGATCTTCAATCAGCTTCCTTCTTGAATTATGAATCAGATCTGAATTTTACTTGCAGACTATTCAGGATCTGCCTTCTTCTGGGATTGCCTCTTGCTCCCCCTCACTGATTCTCAATCTCTGTTGAGTCAGTTATTTCTCCTCTTGATTCTGTCGGATTCTTGTTAATCTGGTTATTATGGATAAGCCCTTTATATAGATTTCATCCACGATTACCGGCTGATCCGGTTTATAACGGCTTTTTGATAGTACTGACAAATGTGTCAGTCTTGTTACTTATGATAGTTGTCAAGTCTTTAGTCATGACAACTGACCCTTCATTGAACTTCTATCACAGTGGGGAACAGTCAGCAAAATACTTCATATGTGTCGACACAAATAGACCAAGTGTCGACACAATTCTTGATGATTTCGACACAGCTTCCAATGTGTCGACACAATCATTCTTTATCTTCTCGACACAACTTCTATTGTATGTGTCGACACAAGTCCTATGTTTCGACACAACTGCTCCTAGTCTCGACATAGCTGATGCTGATAGATGGCGTTGAGTGTATGTCCAGATGTCGTTGAGTGTGTGTCGACATAAGTCCCGTATGTCGACACAAGCCTTTCAGACTCAGTATAGCTGTTGTTGATAGATGGCGTTGAGTGTGTGTCAACACAAGTCCCATGTGTTGACACAGTCTTGCTTCTGGTGTCAACATAAATCCCGGGTGTCGATACAGCTCCTGCTTCAGGCGTCGACACATGTCCTGGGTGTCGACACTTGTACTTAGAAATTTTTATTGCATTTCTTAAACTTGCACACTGAAACTCAACATCCCATCAAATACACATTGATGTATACCATTGAGTAAAGAGAGGCTTCTCCAAATATGGTACATAATTTCCAGTGTACCCAACAATATCCCCCTATTTGAAGAAGTAATAACCCTTAGTCAATGATATACACCACACATAATAAAACAAAGAATTAGATGTATACATTCAATTCACAGCAGGGTAACTTGTAAATACAAATAACAAATAATATCATCACAGAATATGATATCTTCATTAATCAGAAAGTAGTGTAGCTTTACAGAATTCTTAAAGGAACAGAAAATTATATAGGTCTTAACACTAGCCTATCTATCTTAAGATTAATTAGGCTCCTTAATCACTATTCATTTTCTAGACATGATCTTAGCTTGCACATTGGCTTCAGAATCTTCAGCTGGTTTCTTCCCTTTCAGATCTTTCTTTTTAAGCTATTCAACCTTAATCTTCTGCCTTTCAAAGTAATGAAAAGGCTTTGGAAAGTACTTGCTAGGCTCCACAGAGTTAGCAGGTAATTTTCTAGCTTTGATATCTTTTCTGAGCTGATGTATGGCATCTTGCCTCTTCTTATACTTGCTCCATTCTTATTTAGAGTACCACTTGCCTCTATCATGCATCGTATCTTTCACAGCTTTCCAGGAAGTAAGAATAATGTTCTTGGAAGTAGAACTCTATTGCTCAAAGTCAGGCTTCAATTCTGTCAATTCTCTAAATCTTTTCTTAGAAAGCTGGGCCTCTTTCTAAGCTTCCACAGCAGCTACAGACATTTCAACTTTGTCAATGATGACATTTTGTGCTTCCTGTGAAGGGCTATACATTTTCTGAACTTCCTGCTGTATTGTATCAAAATCTACTGGAGGATAGATAACCTGTGCAACTTCCTACTGAACACCTTCAATATGAGCAGGTTGAACACCAGATTCAGCAGTGTTATCTTTATCACACAGTGGTGGAAATCCAAGAGTAGCTCTGATGGTATTAGATACCCATTTAGCATGATCAGAGCTGGCTTTGAATAATATCCTCTCCCCCTTTATGACTTCTCTGGCTATATGATCTCTTAGATCATTCTTTTGAAACCTTACTTGATCAGCCATATATTCTATACCTTCTTTGTAGTAGGCTCTGAATTTGTTCAGGTAATCAGAAATAGCCTTTTGAGATTCCTGAATGGCTGTTTGTACAACAGCTAGATCTTCTTGTATTTGTTTAGAAAGTTCAGCTTTCACATCAGTGGCTATACCTCTAATTTTAGTGAGAATTTCATCATGGGAGTCCTTGAGATTTTCATTTGATCTGAATTGATTTTCTAGAATATATCCTTATTTTTCTGCTATGTCAGCTATTGCAGTCTTCATTTCTTATTGTTGGGTGGACAGATATACTACAACATTACCTCCCTTGTGGAAACAATCTGTCATCTCTTTCTTATTCAAATTTACTTTAAATCTGATGGATTTAATTTCTTGAGCTAACTGGAACTACATTTCTTTATGTGTCTCATCCACATACTTCTCCAAAGATTGTCTTTGCTCATCTAACTTTACTTGTAGTTGCACCATCAGTGAACTGAAGTCCATCCCTTGAGCAGATGGTTGAGAGACTGTTTGTAAGGCTTTCTTATAGCCTGTGCTCCTTTTCCGGATAGCAACCAGCTTCCTTTTCTTAGCCATGGAGGCTTTTTCATCATCAGAAGATTGTGATGAGATTTTTATATTCACAGTTTCCTTATCAGTAAGGGTATGCTGAGATATCTCCCCCTCAGTTCCTTGTATCTCTTTCTCAATCCTTTACTGCTCCCCCTCAGTCCTTATTTCATTGAAGTTAGGGAATAGTTCTTCCAAAGTGAACTCTTGCTATATCTGAACAGGAGGAACAAGGTTGTCTTTTGGAACTAATGGTTCCCCCTGGACATCAAGATCTTTGTTAAGGGACTTCTCAAAACTGGAGAAGTGGACTTACTCATCTTGAGCCTGGTCTGACACTTGCACATCCTATGCTTCTTTCTCAGTATTTACTTGTGCTTCATTGTTGATTTCTGATACTATTTCCATAACAGTATCAGTGGCATTTTCACTCTCTAGTGTAGCTTCAACAATACCTCCCCCTTAGGCAGGCAGCTGTGATTGTTCAGGTTCTTGAACAATTTTGGTTTGTGTGTTGTCTCCCCCTGGAGTGGAGACCATCTGGTTCTCTAGTAGTAAACTACTCTCCCCTTGAACTTGAGCTTCTTTATCTGGTTGTGGTGTGGGAGATTTTCCTTATTGTTCTTCATCCGAGCTGAAGACAACCACTTCTTCAGAATCACTGGAAGATTCTGCTTCCTGGTTAGTAGTTTTCTTATTCTTATCTTTCTTCACAGATTTCTGTGGGGTGGAAACTTCATTGGTTAAGACTCTATCCCATCTGGATAGAATTCTCAAGTCCATTCTCCTTATGTGATTTATCTTAGATCCTCGAATTTGATTCATTACATCTGGGATGCTGGAAGCCAGATACAAGCTCAGTATCCTACCCAGATTAGGCTTCTTAACATTTTCTTGAATCTTGTTAAAAATAACTGACGACCAGTCTGTTTTCACTTTGAATATTACTCTGATCATAAGTTTGAACATGAAGGTAGAGATCCTATCATGTCCTCTTGTCTTGTAGAGAATTACTTTGCCTATAATCTCTGATAGATATTTACCTTAGGAATTCATTCCCTTCCTGGTAATTGAGGATCCTATCTTGGTATTTGGATCCAGCCCACACCATCTGAGTCCATCCTTTGTCATGGATGGAGTAATTTCATCATTTTCTTTAACCTTAGGGAGTTGAAGCAACTTCCTGATTGTATTCTGTAAGAGTCTTACCCTTGTACCATTAATAATGGACTTCATCTTCTGTCCTTGAGAATCCATAGTTGCAGATGAGTAAAATTCAAGAACTTCTTTCTTCCATATAATAGAAGGTTTAGAGACCAAATACTCCAAGCCATTCTCTATGATTAGGGTAATCACACCCTTGATTTCTGGCGAGGTAGTCTCGAACGCCTTATGTACCAGTTCGTATCCCTCATTGACCTTGTCGTAATGTTATGACGCCATTGATGAACAGGAGAGAAGAGAAGAGAGTCGACAGGACAATTTCTTTGTCGATGTTGGGTATTGTATCCACAATATACCTGATTTGAAGAAGCCCCTGAACAAGCTAAGTTGAATTGACAATGTATTTGATGATTTTCTATCAACTTGTGCTTGCAGCTATTCCATGCTAAGTACACACCAATGTCAGGGTGCAGTAGGTCAATATACACGGGTCTGCGCAACGTAATCCCTCGTTGAGCAGATCAGTGTGTTGACTCACTTATGCTCTCTCTATTGGAGTGAACTTACTTTCAAGTACAAGGTCGAGATAGATCAAGAGCTGAAGAGGAGCAAAGATGGGTCAAAGACCAAGTTCATAGGAAGGAAGAGAAAAATCGTCCAAGTCAAAATCGACGGGAATCACTAATTGATTCTCTCCAATTTGACGGGAATCATTAGTGATTCCCGCTGAATCGTCGAGAACCAGTCAGTGATTCCCGCCGACTTCATCTGGCTGACTGTCCTCCTACAAGAATTCTGCTAAGGCAGAATCGACGGGAATCACCAAGTGATTTTCACCGATTCGACGAGAATCACCTTGCATTCCCGCCGATTCCCTCCGGATGACCAGATTTCCAACTTGAATTCAGCCAAGGCAAATTCGACGGGAATCGTGAGTGATTCCCGCCGACTTCGACGGGAATCACCAGCAATTCTCGTCGATTTTGCCTTAGGCAAAATTCCCGTTCGCTGGACCGAACCAAGTTCGCTGTGCATCGTTTTGACCGGGACTAGGGCTTCTCCTTGTGGGCCCAACAACGGTCATTTAGGGTTGGCTTCTAGTATATATACTCGCGTATTTTAACATACTGGTGGATCGATTCACGAAAAACAAAAAGCAGCCGAGCGTGCCCTAGTAGATCGCGGAAACCGCCGATCGCCGCTCACAGTTCATCGTCGACATCTTCTCCGATCATCTCTGATCTTCCGACGACAGTACCGAGGCAAGCCTAGCGTCTCACGCTTCTCTCTTTAGATCTCTTGTCTCTCGATTTGCTGAATGAGGTTAGTTCTTCATTCCGAATCGATTGAGACGACTGATCCGATTGAGATCGTTGGTAGACCTTGCTTGCTTCGTCAAGAAGTTTGGATCTACAAAGCATTGCTACCGTCGATCTTGACAAGATCCTCTCCGAGAGAGTACTCCGGTTGTGGACTCTTCGTCTCTTTCAAGAAAGCTTCAACGAATGAAGAGGGACATCAGATTCTCCATAAGTGTTGTTTGTATTTCTTGTACATTCAATTTTTGTTTTGTTGTAAAGGAATTTTTATTCCTAGTTGTAAGGGTTGGGTGCAACCCGTGGTGGAGGAGTAGTGACTCCTTTGGTTGGAAGTGTTCCTTCCATAGTGTGAGGATTGGATTTCAATCCATTTGGTGAAGTGACCGAGTCATCCCTTGGTGGGAGATAGGTCGAAGGGGGAGAGTGGACGTACCCAAATCGGGGAACCACTATAATTGCTTGTGTGCTTTTCTGTGCTATGTTTGTTTATTTGTGCAGGTAATTTAAATTCCGCAAAAGACTGCACGACACCGATTCCCCCCCATAGGTGGATTTAGTTGACACTAGAGACTTTCAAGTGGTATCAGAGGGAGGTTGCTCATCAATAAGGTTAACACCTTGAGTAAGATCCCGTGTCTAGTGTCAAGAAGAAAGAAGATCTCTGAAATGGACGAACTCAAGTATTCAGGGAAGATCCCAGTGTGCACCAAGCTGAACTTTCCTATTTGGAAGGAAAGGATCAGGTATTACATGGAAGCAGTCGACCCCCGACTCTTCATGATATTGAAGGAGGGACCTTATAACCCCACTAAGGCCTCCACCATTGATCCAACCAAGAAAGTGCCCAAGAAACTCTCCGAAATGGATAAGGATGAGATGGTGCTTGTCGAACTTGACAAGAAAGCTCAGAACATTCTAGTAAGCGCCGTCGATGATTCCATGATGCAGATTTTTTGCAACTGCAGGACTACCAAGGACATATGGCACTGCCTGATTATCCTGATGGAAGGCACAGATGAAGTAAGGGATAATCAAAGATCCCTTCTAAACCAAGAGTACGAGGCCTTCAGGCAAGTTCCCAAGGAAGAAATCGGAGTGACTTTCGAGAACTTCCTGAAGATCGTCAATGCCCTGAAGGGTTATGGCAGAGTGTTCACCGATGGTGAACTAAATGACAAATTCCTTAGATCCCTTACTAAGGAATGGGACACCAAGATCTGCGCCATCAGAGAATTTGGCAAGCTGGAAGAAACTGATCCCCAGATTCTGTTTGGGAAACTTCTGTCCTATGAGCTTCAGCAGAACACCAGAAAAGCTAAAGAGGAAGACTATAAAGCCGCTGCTAGAGAAAAGACTGTGGTCCTAAAAGCCAATCACTCAAGGAAAGGTATGGGTGCAGCCTTGTCCCGCTCTCGGAAAAAGGATGAGGAAGAATACTCTGAGCCATGCTCTTCCAGCTCAGAGCTATCTGAAGAAGACTTCTCCCTCATCACTCGAGAGTTCAAGAAGTTCCTAAAGTTGAGGAATCAAAGAAAGAGAGACGCCTCCTCCTCCAGACCTCAGAAGAAGAATTATTCTTCTGACAGGTATGAATCCAAACCGAACAAACATCACTCTGATGACATTATTTGCTTTGGATGCAATAAGCCAGGCCACGTCGTTGCTGACTGCCACCAAAGCAAGAGAGATAAGGGGAAGGGAGAGGAGCACAGGTCCTCTAGAGTTAAGAAGAAGGAGAGGATCTACATTACTAAAAATCCAAAGACACTGAGTGAATCTGATTCTTCAGACTCCAGTGATGATGAGAAAGCCTACTTCGGGCTAATGGGTCGCTCCGACTCAGAAGGAGACTGCCCCCCATTTACTGGGAAGGTAAAAGATCGTACCCCCCTCTCTGACTCTGACTCTGAGTGCCCTGATGATGATCTTGAGGACAACCCATCTGCCCGTGAGGCCGAGCTCCTCGAAAAGTATGAGCTTCTGCTCAATACCTTTGAGAAATGCCGCAAGAGGTTGAGGGCTCAAAAAAAGGAAGTCAAATTCCTTAAGGCTGAGGGTGTGTCCCTAAGAGAAGAGATCACTAGCTTGATTTCTCTCCGACAGGAACACCTGGACTTGACTTTTGAGCACTCAGAGTCTCTAAGGCTCGTTGACCCAAAACAGGAAGAAATCAACAAGTTGGAAGAACAGCTTGCGGCAGAAAGGAAGATTATCAAAAGCTTCTCCATGCCCAAGACCGTTCTTCCTCTGGTTGATGAATTCTCTGCTCAGGCTAAGGGGGCTGGCTTAGGGCATGTGGGTGTGCCTGGTAAATCATCTAGGAGAAACAGAAAATAGAGGAAAAATAAGGCTGCTAAGAAGGCCTCTGCTGCAGAAAAGGGAAAGTCCCCACTCGATCCTTTTTTATTCAGAAAGCCTAGCTTTCCTTACAATGAGCAGGACTTTGAGTCAACCTATGGCCACTTCTTCCGGCCCTTGGTTGAAAAGCCCAAGAGCCGGTATGATGGTTGGGCCTTCCCCCGCAACTACAGTGAGAGTGTCTTCAAGGCACCTTATGAGGAAATCAAAGTGGAGAATTATGGCCACTTCTCTAGTGGCCATAATAGGAAGCAGACACCAAAGACCAAGCCTGTTATACTGAAGGAACAGGAAGTGAAGAAATCATGTGACTGCTGTCATCATGATGCCTCCACCTCCAGATCCAAGGCCCCGGCTGGACCCACTGTTCCAAGGGTGAAGCTGGAGCCTAGGAAGCGGTACAACAGGTTTGACTGTTGGTGCTGTGGCAAAGTTGGTCACTTTGCCGTGGATTGCTGGTTTAATCCAAGATTCAACGAGACTCCTCATGTTAGAAATGTGAGGCCGACCACTCGTAGGGTTAACCACTCGAGGGGGAGTGTGCTAACAAGGAATCTAGGACCCAAGTTCGATTGGGTTCCTAAGGGAAACTAATTCTATTTTGCAGGTATGTCCAAAGGCCACAAAAATGCAAATCTGGTACTTGGACAGTGGATGTTCCCGATATATGAGCGGGATAAGAAGCCTGTTGCGTGATTACTCCCCAGTCAAAAATGGACCCAAAGTCATCTTTGGAGGATCTGATCGAGGAGTTACCAGGGGTTATGGTATGATTTCCAATGGTGTATTCTCTATCACTGACGTGGCCTATGTTGAAGGGTTAAACCATAACCTGATCAGTGTAAGTCAGTTGTGTGATAAAGGATATGACGTTAAGTTCTGCAAGGATAAGTGCTTGTTAATATCGTGTGCTTCTTCGGAGACGGTATTAACTGGCATTAGGAGCAGAAATATCTTTTGCTTAGATTTTCTTAGCTTAGACTCTTCTAGCAAAAGGCAGTGCATCTCTTTATGAGCAATGACACAAGAGATTAGCACATATTAATTTCAAGACTATTAATATGTTGTTTTCTAAGAATTTAGTAAGGGATGCCCCTACTATTAAGTGCATCAAAGATAGCCCATGTCCTGCATGCTAGAAAGAAAAACAGACTCGGGCTACCTTTAAGAGCATTGCAGACAAAGACTCCTCCAGATGTCTTTATCTTATGCATATGGACTTGTTCGGTCCAGTGCAAGTTCATAGCTTAGGAGGCAAATCGTATACGCTAGTGATTATTGATGATCACTCTCGGTTTACGTGGGTGTTCTTCTTGAAATGAAAGTCTGATACGTTTGACATCCTCACTAATTTTATCAAGCAGATTTAGAACGAACTTAACTGCTCCGTGGTCAAAATCAGAAGTGACCATGGAACAGAATTCGAGTCTGGTGCTATGACAAAATTCCTTGAAGAACATGGTATCTTTCATGAGTTTTCCTCCCCGCATACTCCTCAGCAAAACGGAGTTACGGAGAGGAGAAATAGAATGCTCATTGAAGCATGTACAACAATATTGAATGACGCTTCTCTTCCAGAGTACTTCTGGGTAGAGGCTGTCAATACGGCTTGTCATGTGCAGAACTGGGCATTGATCAACAAGAATCATCGCAAGACGCCTTATGAGCTACTGAAAGGCAGGAAACCGACCATGTCCTATTTAAGGATTTTTGGCTGCAGGTGCTATGTACTCAATAATAGGAAGTACCCACATACTAAATTCGGAGAAAAATACTTCGAAGGCATCTTCATGGGCTATAGTAGCCATAGTCGTGCATATATGGTCTTCAATAAGAAAACCCTAGTGGTAGAGGAGTCCATTAATGTTTTTTTTGATGAAGGAAGCTTGCTTCATAGCAATTCTTCCAGTGGCATTCTTGAAGATGCAGGTGCAAGACTTGAACAGCTAAGTCTCGATGAGACTGCAAAAGGTGCAACTCCCAAGTACGTCAAGGTTTCCACCTCAACGCCAACTGGAGAAGTTGACGATCAGGATGGAGAAAATCTCCCAGAAGAAGGAGAAGCCCGAGTAGCTGTCATAGCTCCAGATGCCAGACTCCTAGAGCTCCGACACGTGAGGGATCATCCTAGAGATCAGATCATAGGAGATCCTCGTAACGGTGTCAAAAATCGGAGAGGTACAATTAACGAGATTTTGCACCTTAGTTTTCTATCACAGGTTGAGCCAAAGAAGTTCGACGAAGCGAACAAAGATGCGTCATGGATATTGGCCATGCAAGATGAATTGCATCAATTCGAACGATGCAACGTTTGGATGCTTGTTCCCAGACCAAAGAACCAGAATGTGATCGGCACAAAGTGGATCTTTAGAAACAAACTAGATGAACACGGTGTCATCATAAAGAACAAGGCCAGACTAGTGGCTCAAGGTTACAGACAGGAGGAGGGGATTAACTTCGACCAAAACTTTGCACCAGTTGCAAGGATGGAGGCGATCTGATTGTTCCTGGCATATACCTCTCACAAAGGATTCACTGTCTATCAGATGGACGTGAAATCTGCGTTTCTAAATGGAAATTTGAAAGAGGAAGTATATGTCGCGCAACCCCCAGGTTTTGCCAATCCATCGCTCCCTAATCATGTCTATTTTCTTAATAAAACATTATATGGCTTAAAACAAGCTCCTCGAGCTTGGTATGAGACTCTGTCTAGTTTTCTTCTTGAGAACAAGTTCTCGAGAGAAAAAATAGATAAGACATTGTTTCTTAGGGAAGTCAAAGGCAAGATCTTGTTGGTGCAAATCTATGTCGATGACATAATATTCGGCTCAACGGATAATAATCTTTGCAAGAAGTTTTCTAAACTTATGGAAGGAAAGTTTTAAATGAGCAGCATGGGAGAGCTAAAGTATTTCTTGGGACTTCAAGTGAAACAGTCTGAGGATGGAATTTTCATTTCTCAGACGATGTTCACAAATGAACTCCTCAAGAAATTCGGAATGGAGAATGAAACCTCTATGAGGACTCCAATGGGATCCACTGTGTCTTTGGATAAGGATGAGAAAGGGAAACCTTTTGATGAAACCAAATAAAGAAGCATAATTGGATCCTTTCTCTACCTTACTGCTAGTAGACCGAATATTATGTTTTCCACATGTGTTTGTGCCAGATATCAGGTGAACACTAAGGAATCTCATTATGTCGCTACAAAGCGAATTCTTAGATACCTTAAAGGTACACCAAATCTTGGCTTGTGGTACCCAAGAAACAATGATGTCGAGTTGATAGGCTTTTCAGATGCTGACTTTGCAGGAAGTAGGGATGAATGGAAAAGCACTTTCCGGATGTGCCGATTCCTCGAAAGAAGGCTTATTTCATGGAACAGTAAAAAACAAAACTGTGTCGTAACCTCCACGGCTGAATCTAAGTACATCTCAGCAGGCAGCTGTTGCGCACAACTTCTATGGATCAGAAATCAACTCGAAGATTATGACTTGCAGTTCAGAGAAATTCCTATGTATTGCGACTCCTCGAGCGCAATAGCAATTGAAAACAATCATGTGTCGCACAGCAGAACAAAGCACATTTAAGTGCGCTACCACTTCGTTCGGGAGCATGTGGAAAACAAAGATATCTCTCTCTGCTATGTCCCCACGGATAAGCAGATTGCAGATATCTTCACAAAGCCCCTAGACGAGGACAAGTTCAGTCTCTTCAAAACTGAACTCTGCATGCTGAACTATGAAGATTGAAGGGCTCAAGGCTCTTGGATCAAGGGGGAGCATCAACAAGGAACTCAAGATCGAGCACAGATGCAAGAACTGAGGGGGAGCATTTGACTCCAAGTGAAGTCCCAGATTTGCAAAAGCCGAAAAGGGGGAGATTACCCTCTCGGCAAAGGCTAAGGTGGCTACCAATGTTAAGTATGCTCTCAGGAAAATGGTAATGAATTTCACTCTCAACTGAATTTTTAGTTTATGATTTTCATTCTCATCTGTTCTATTCACCTTAGCTTGTAGGGTTTAGGCTTCTTCAAATAGGGGGAGATTTTTGGGTATTGTATCCACAATGTACCTGATTTGAAGAAGCCCCTGAACAAGCTAAGTTGAATTGACAATGTATTTGATGATTTTCTATCAAGTTGTGCTTGCAGCTATTCCATGCTAAGTACACACCAATATCAGGGTGCAGTGGGTCAATATACACGGGTCTGCGTAACGTAATCCCTCATTGAGCAGATCAGTGTGTTGACTCACGTGTGCTCTCTCTATTAGAGTGAACTTACTTTCAAGTACAGGGTCGAGATAGATCACGAGCTGAAGAGGAGCAAAGATGGGTAAAAGACCAAGTTCATAGGAAGGAAGAGAAAATCGTCCAAGTCAAAATCGACGGGAATCACTAAGTGATTCTCGCCAATTCGACGGTGATTCCCGCCGAATCGTCGAGAATCAGTCAGTGATTCCAGTCGACTTCATCCGGCTGACTGTCCTCCTACAAGAATTCTGCCAAGGTAGCATAGACGGGAATCACCAAGTGATTCTCGCCGATTAGACGAGAATCACCTTGTATTCCCGCTGATTCCCTCCGGATGACCAGATTTCCAACTAGTAGAATTCTGCCAAGGAAAATTCGACGGTAATCGTGAGTGATTCCCGCCGACTTCGATGGGAATCACCAGCGATTCTCGCCGATTTTGCCTTAGGCAAAATTCCCGTTCGCTGGACCAAACCAAGTTCGTTGTGCGCCGTTTTGACCGGGACTAGGGCTTTTCCTTGTGGGCCCCACAACGGTCATTTAGGGTTGGCTTCCAGTATATATACTCACGTATTTGAACATACCGGTGGATCGATTCACAAAAAACAAAAAATAGCCGAGCGTGCCCTAGCATATCGTGGAAACCGCCGATTGCCGCTCACAGTTCGTCGTCGACATCTTCTCCGATCATCTCTAATCTTACGACGACAGTACCGAGGCAAGCCTAGCGTCTCACGCTTCTATCTTGAGATCTCTCGTCTCTCGATTTTTTGAACGAGGTTAGTTCTTCATTCCGAATCGATTGAGACGACTGATCCGATTGAGATCATTGGTAGACCCTGCTTGCTTCATCAAGAAGTTTGGATCTACAAAGCATCGCCCCGCAATCACTTGCCGTCACCGATCTTGACAAGATCCTCTCCAAGAGAGTACTCAGGTCATGGACTCTTCATCTATTTCAAGAAAGCTTCAACAAATGAAGAGGGACATCGTATTCTCCATAAGCGTTGTTTGTATTTCTTGTACATTCAATTTTTTTTTGTTGTAAAGGAATTTTTATTCCTAGTTGTAAGGGTTGGGTGCAACCTGTGGTGGAGGAGTAGTGAATCCTTTGGTTGGAAGGGTTCCTTCCATAGTGTGAGGATCTGATTTCAATCCGTTTAGTGAAGTGACCGAGTCGTCCCTTGGTGGGAGATAGGTCGAAGGGGGAGAGTGGACGTACCAAAATCGGGGAACCACTATAATTGCTTGTGTGCTTTTCAGTGCTGTGTTTGTTTATTTGTGCAGGTTATTTAAATTCCGCAAAAGACTGCATGACACCTATTCCCCCCCCATAGGTGGATTTAGTTGACACTAGAGACTTTCAGTCGACACAAAGTCTAGGGTCGAGAATTTTGAAAGCACAGTCGGCCAGATTTTGTCTTCTCCTATTTATAGTGTACTTGTAAAGGATAGGTCAAAAGACGCGCCTAACTTAGGAAATTTACTAGTCGACAAATTTTATGTGTTGACGGAGATGACCTAGGTCTCGACAAAACCTCATTGTAGTCGACACATCTATTAGTCAACATACTTTTGCCAGTGTCAACATATACTATCAAAGTCTTGATAGAGTGTGTCGACACTGATTTTTGTATGTTGACATAAAAATATACTAATACAATGTCTCGACAAAGTTGTGTCGACACCAACTTTTCTGTCAACACAGATTCTATTTCTGTGTCGACACAATTCTTTTCTTTGTCGACACAACTTAATGATAGTGTCGACACAGTTAGCATGTGTCGACACAACTTCTAACTTAGACAAAATTTCTTGAGAAATTTTGGACTTACTAATACCACTAGAAAAATTTTGAGTTGACCTATCACTTTATTCTTGGTTCAACATACCTAATTCAATTTTAAAATAATTGAACTTACTTTCATCCAGTGGTTTTGTAAATATATCAGCAATTTGGTTGTTAGTGTTGACAAATTCTAGACTTATGTCTTCCTTTTCAACATGTTCTCTGATGAAATGAAATCTAATTTCTATATACTTAGTTCTACTATGTGAAACATGATTTTTAGCAATAGAAATAACACTAGTAGAATCACAAAATAATGGAATTCTACTTACCTTGATGTCATATTCTTCAAGTTGATGTTTTATCCACAACAACTGAGCACAACAACTACCTGCAGCAACATATTCTTATCCAGTAGTGGAAATAGCCACACTTGTTTTCTTCTTGCTGCTCCATGATACAAGCCTGCATTGTAGGAATTGACATGTTCTAGTGGTACTTTTTTTTTCTTCTTTACAGCCTGTAAAGTCTGCATCTGAAAAACCTGTTAGTAAGAAATCTCTATTCTTAGGGTACCAAAGACCTTGATTAGGTATGCCCTTAAGATATCTCAAAATTCTCTTGACAGCAGTATAATGAGATTCCTTTGGGCAAGCTTGGTACCTAGCACAGGCACATGTAGCATACATGATGTCAGGTCTACTAGCAGTCAAGTAAAGTAGGGAGCCAATTATCCCTCTATATAAAGACTCATCAACAGGTTTTCCTGCTTCATCTTTGCCTATTGGCATACTTGTTCCCATTGGAGTTTTCATGGTGGAGGCTGACTCCATGACATATTTCTTGATTAACTCCTTGGTGAACTTAGACTGAGATATGAACAATCCATCATCAGTCTGTCTAACTTGGAGTCCCAAGAAGTATTTCAGCTCAACCATGTTGCTCATCTAGAACTTCCCTTGCATAAGTTTGGCAAACTTACTATAAAGGTTGTTTTCAGTAGAACCAAAGAGAATGTCATCAACATAAATCTAGACTAGGATGATCTTACCTTTTGATTCCCTAAAGAATAGAGTCTTGTCTATTTTCTCTCTTGAGAATTTATTCTCAATAAGGAAGGCAGACAAAGTTTCATACCAAGCCCTTGGGCTTGTTTCAATCCATATAGAGCTTTCTTAAGCCTATATACATAGTTGGGATAATGAGAATCAATAAAACCTGATGGCTGTTCTACATATACTTCTTCCTTCAAGTCACCATTCAGAAAAGCTGACTTGACATCCATTTGGAATACTTTGAACCCTTGAAAAGCTGCATAAGCCCGGAACAATCTTATAGCTTCCAACCTTGCCACTGGGTCAAAAGTTTGATCAAAGTCTATCCCTTCTTCCTGTCTGTATCCCTTTGCTACCAGTCTGGCTTTATTCTTGATTATGGTGTCATTCTCATTTAGTTTATTCATGTAGATCCACTTGGTTCCTATAACATTGTGATCCTTTGGTTTAGGATCCAACTCCTAGACTTTACATCTTCTGAATTGATTCAGCTCTTCCTACATGGCATCAATCCAGTTTGTGTCTAGCATGGCTTCTTCAAACTTCTTAGGTTCTATCTGTGACAAAAAGCTTGTACATAGAACTGTGTTCATGCTTTTTCTTCTGGTTAGAACTCCATAGCTTGCATCACCAATGATTTAGTGTGCAGGATGATCCTTCAAGTTTCTTCTAGCTGGATGAAATCTTTCAACCTCTTGGTCTTCTTCACTTTCCTCATTCTAATGCACTTCATTGTCTTCATCTTCATTCAGAGAGTCTTGTACTCCCCCTGGACAGTATCCATCCTTTTATTCATCCAGTCTTGCAGGTTGGACTTCACTAATAGTCAGCTTGTCCATCCTTTCCTTTAAACCTGTAGAACTACCAGAAGTGCTAGACAGTTCACTGTTAATTAACTTAGACTCATCAAATACTACATGAACAGATTCTTCTACAACTTATGTAGTCAAGTTGTAGATCATGTATGCCCTACTGTTATTGCTGTACCCAAAAAATATCCCTTCTAGGGATTTGGCAGCAAACTTAGTTTGGTAGTGCTTACTATTAACTAGGACATAACATTTGCTACCAAAGATTCTAAAGTAGGAAATGTTTGGTTTTCTGCCTTTCATAATCTCATAGGGAGTCTGCATATGTCTTTTATTGATGGAAGCTCTATTGAGTACATGACATGCAGTATTTACTGCCTCAGCCCAGAAGTATTCAGGGAGAGAAGTGTCACTTAGTAGTGTTCTACTTGCCTCAATTAGAGTCCTACTTTCTCTCAGCAACTCCATTTTGCTAGGGAGTTCTAGGTGAGGAGAACTCCTGATGAATCCCAAATTCTTCACAGAACTTTGTCATACACTCAGACTGAAATTCAGTTCCATGATCACTTCTAATTTTGACCACTGAATTGTTAAATTCAATCTGAATTTATCTAACAAAAGTCTGGAAGATAGTAGGGGTTTCAGATTTCTGCCTGAAGAAGAAAACCCATGTAAATCTAGAATAGTCATCCACAATTACTAATGTGTATGCTTTCCTACCTAGACAATGAACTGGCATAAGAACAAATAAATCCATATGCAAGAGATATAGACATCTCACTGAATCTTTGGTATCAAGTCCATGGAAAGAGGTCTTGGTCTGTTTGCCCTTTTGGCAAGCTGAATAAACACCCTCTTTAATGCACTTGACCTGAGGACCATTCCTCACTAGCTCCATACTAAATAACTATCCTATTGACTTATAGTTCATATAAGCTAGCCACTTGTGCCATTGGACACACTGTGATGCTTTCTCATCTGTAACTAGATAGATAGGTGAGTTCTTATACTCACAATCAAGGTTAAGACAATATACATTCCCTTTCCTAGTGCTAGTCAGAATGATCTCTTGATCACTTGACCTCTTTATTTGGCACTTACCCTTGAGGAAAGAGGTGTCAAACCCAAGATCACTTAGTTGACTTATGCTAATTAGGTTATGTTTCAGACCTTTCACATAAGCCACTTGAGTGATACAGATAGAGTTACTATAAATGTTACCAAACCCTTTGATGACACCTTTTTCAGATCCACCAAAGATTACTTTGGGTCCATTCTCTATGGGAGAATAGTCCTTCAACATCCTTCTTATTCCAGTCATATGCCTGGAACATCCACTATCCAAGTACCATATAGGGGTATGACCACTTGAACTCACCTGCATCAAATAGAGATTTACCTATCCTTAGAACCCAAATTGTTATTGGGTCCTAGGTTCAAGTTAGCTTGAAATCTGTTATGCTTACCTGCAGCCTTTCTGATAGGTAAACTTGCCTTATTCTGAATACTAGTATTGAACCAACAATCAATGGCAAAGTGGCCCACCTTGCCACAACACCAGCACTCAAACCTATTTTACTTTTTCTTAAGTACAGGCTTCACAACATTATTGCCAACATTTCTTTGAAGTGTAGGTGCTGGAGTAGCATACCCTAAGGATTCCTTAAGAACCTGATGGGTTTTCTAATAGGGCGGCCTATTAGAATATGCACCTTTACAATTGATATCACCATACTCACAGTGACCATGAGTGAGGTCATGAACAAACTTGTTACTAGGTTGCATCACTTTTCTAAAAGAAATAGGGGGTTTCTTAGCTAGTGGCTGAACTGGGCCTTTGCCTTTTCCTTGAGAATTGGCTGCCCTTGTTCTTTCCTTGAAGCCTAGTCCTGTCTTTCCTTTCTGAGATATGAAGTTATCTATTAAAGGCAAGACAGACTTTGGCTTTGAAAATTTAGCCACTAGATCTTTTTCTTTCTGGAGTCTTGCTTCTAGATTTTCGATGTGATTTTTTTGAAAGTGATTGTACCCATCTGAATAACAGTTACGTTTTTCAGTTTAGAAACCTCATTCAATTTCAAATCCAACATCTTTGCTGAATCTGATGCAGCCAGTTTGAGAGATTTAATTTCCTCAGCCTGCTTCTTGACAAGGAGTTTGCTTCTCTTAAGAGCCTGCAACAGACCACCATACTCATCAATTAATTTATGAACATCCCCTTCAGATTCAGAACCATCCACATAACTTGATGCAGATGCTTTTGATTCTGATCCAGTATAATACTCAGAAGCTAAGGATGGATTGTATACTGTCGAAGTATGAGACCGGGTGGTCTGGCGGTTTGAGCTGGCGGGTTGTAGACCGGGCGGTCTGGCGGTTTGTGTCCAGCGGGTTGATATCCAGACTGTTGCTGTGGTGTCTAGCGGTCTGACAGTTCATCTCCGGCGGCTTGGAAACCGGGCGGTCTAGCGGTCTCCAACCGCATCTCTCTCCTGCTTTTGGTATTGCCGGGCGGTTAGAATATTGTCTAACCGCGCGGCCTGTTCTGGTCTGTTGTTCTAGCCTCTCGGAACTGTTGTATAGCTTTAGTCCCACATTGTTAGTTTGTATTCTATCCTCTCTCCTCCATTCTATAAAAGGGAGGCCATACCTTTGTAAATGATATCTTTTTGGATAATAAAAATTTCAATTATTCAAAGTTCTGGCTTGTTTTCTAGTCGTTTGTTCGCTACTCTAGTTGTTGGTTCGCTACTTTTAACATGGTATCAGAGGACTCGATCTTCTCCTGCTGATTCTCTGCGCCCTGTCCGCGCGGTTTGTCCCTTCCTCTCGCGACCTATTCTCGCGACTTGTCTCTTCCGCCTGCTTGCGCCCTGTCCTGCCTGTCGGTCACAGCGACCTGTTACTTTGATCGCTGCGATCTGCTTCCTTATTCGCCTTGTTTGTTCCTCCCTTCTGTTCGAGCGGACTATCTTCTAGCTGTTCGACTTCTTTCCCTTCTTGGATCTACGGCTTGGTCGTGGCTTCTCTGGCCGCTGGTGTCTGACATCGTGACCGCCGCAGCCCCTCTTCTTCCTATCCGCGCGGCTTGTCTTTTTTACCGCGCGGCTTCTCGCTGTTTTCTATCCGCACAGCTTGTCTTTTAACCGCGCGGCTTCTCGTTGTTTTTCTCCTATGGCTCTTTCTGAAACCTCCACTACCACTACTCCTATCGCCACTCCGGCCCCGCATCCCACTTCCTCTGGCAACCTTGGCACGGTTTCTAAACTTGATGGCTCCAACTATCCGGATTGGAGTGTTTCTTTCACCTTTCTTCTTCGCTCTCAGCGCAAACGTCATCATCTCACCGATGACCCTCCTCCTCCAGACTCTGCTGAATTTGATGACTGGGATGCCAGTGATGCGCTTGTACGTACGTGGTTGGCTAACAGCCTCTCTGATGAATGTCTTCCTGTCATACGCCATGATGAGACGGTTAAGACCGCGTGGCTTCACCTTGCTGCTCTCTACTCGAAGGGGGCTCAGACATCCCGCATTTATACTCTCTATGCGGATCTCTTCGCTCGCCCTTCCATGTCTCCTGCTGCGGCTTATCAGCAAGTTCAGTCTCTTCGAGCTGAAATCCTCCAGAATCGCCCTTTCTCCGCGGACTTGGCCGAGCAGCACAAACACTTCCAGGAACTCCTGGTTGTTTGTTATCTTCTATGACTCCCTGAGTCATTTGATATGATCCGCCAGCAGATCTTGGGCAAAGCAGAATCTCCCACCTTGGATGCCACCGCAGCTCGCATCGCCGCTGTCACTTCTCTGCTCCAACGTCCTCTGTTGTCCTCCCCTCCTCCACAGGACTCCTATGCTCACCAGGCTCAGCGGGGTGGCAATAGTGGCCGCAGCCAGTCTGGCACGCGCGGTCCGTCAAGGTTTCTCTGCTCTCACTGTGGTCGTACTGGCCACTCTGTTGACCGCTGCTGGCAGAAACATCCTCATCTTCGTCCTTCCGGTGATACTTCTTCCTCAACCTCCGCCTCCTCTCGGCCATCTGCTTCTGTGGTCACAACCTCAGGTAGTGCACACGTCGTTACCCAAGGTAAATGGCTGATTGACTCTGGTGCTACAAATCACATGACCGGAAACCCTCATTGCTTCTCTCTCCTAGAGACGCATGATCTGTTACCCCCAATTCTTGTTGCGGATGGTTCCCCTTCCCCAGTTCACGGGACGGGCATGGTTCAAGTCACCCCGTCACTTCGCTTAGTGGACACTCTCTATGTCCCGAAGTTCCCTTGCAATTTGCTCTCAGTTACTACTTTATGCAAGCACCTTCAGTGCTTTGTATTATTTACTCCTACTTCTTGTTGTTTTCAGGACCCGAGGACCCAACGGACGATTGCTACTGGGACTGAGAGTGGCGGTCTCTACTTCCTCGACAATGCTTCCGCTCTGTCCGCCTTCTCTTCCACTTCTACTGATCTGCTTCAATGCCATCTTCGCCTTGGACATCCTCCTCCTCGGATTCTTCGTCAGCTTCTTCCCCACTTACCACAGACCAGCCCTCCGCTCAACTGTAATGCGTGTCAGCTTGGCAAACATCACCGCTCCTCCTTCCCGCCGAAGCAAGGTCATGGTTCCTCCCGCCCTTTTGATCTCATTCATTCTGATGTCTGGGGTCCTGCTCCTACTCTCACCGTTGGTCGGGGTAGTTCTTATTTTGTAACTTTTATTGATGATTTCTCTAGATGTACCTGGGTGTATCTTTTAAAGGATCGCTCTGAACTATTATCTGTATGACAATCTTTTTATTATATGATTCAAACTCAGTTTTCTTTATCTATTAAAGTGCTGCGCTCCGATAATGCAAAAGAATATCTCAGTCATGAGTTTTCCTTGTTTTGTATGCAATATGGTCTTATTCATCAGACCAGCTGTGTTTACACCTCCCAACAAAATAGGGTGGCGGAGCATAAAAACCATCACCTCCTTGATATCACTCGCACTCTAATGACGCAGATGCAGGTGCCTCGCTCCTACTGGGGCTATGCTGTTCTTCTTGCCTGCTATCTCATCAATCGCATTCCCTCTTCGGTTCTCCATGGCAAGACCCCCTTCTCCATTCTCTACCCGGGCAAGGAACCCTTTGCTCTTCCTCTCCGTATCTTTGGGTGTACGGCCTTTGTGCATGCCCCGTTGGCTACCCGTGACAAGCTTTCCCCTCGTTCCACAAAATGTGTCTTTTTGGGATATTCGACCACTCAAAAAGGCTATTGTTGCTTGACCCCGTTCTGCGCAAACAGTTTGTTTCCGCGGACGTCACCTTCTTCGAAAATGCATCCTACTTTTCTTCTCCATCCCCGCTTCCTCCTGCGGTCTCTTACTCTCCACCATCTCTCAATGATCCTTCCACACAGCTCGACGTCTCTCCTCCTATGTCATCTCCTCCTCCGTCTCCTTCTCTCTCTATTATACCCCCACCTTCTTCTCCGCAGCCGTCTCTCTCTAGTCCCGGGCCAGCTTTCTCCGCCACGGACGCTCCGGTCCCTGAAGCAAGAGACGACCTGGATCTTCCCATTGCTCTTTGCAAAGGGGTGCGGGCGTGTACCCAACACCCGCTTGCGGCTGTTGTTTCCTATGATCGGCTTACTCCCTCTCGCAGGTGTTTTGCTTTGGCTATCTCGGCTACTACAACTCCCCGCACTTACCAAGAGGCTCTTGTTATTCCTCATTGGAAATCTGCCATGGATGAGGAAATCGCCACTCTTAATGAAAGGGGTACCTGGACCCTTGTTCCTCCTCCGATCGGTACTGATGTGGTTGGCTGCCGCTGGGTGTTCGTTGTAAAGTTTCGCCCCGACGGCACTGTGGATCGTTACAAAGCCCGGCTGGTGGCCAAAGGCTTTACTCAGACCTATGGAGTTGACTACTTTGACACTTTCTCCCCGGTTGCTCGCCTTAGCACCATCCGGGTTCTTCTTTCAGTAGCCGTCAACAGGGAGTGGGCTATTTCCCAGCTTGATGTCAAGAATGCTTTTCTCTAAGGGGATCTTCAGGAGGATGTCTATATGGAGCAACCTCCTGGGTATGTTGCTCAGGGGGAGACACGAGTATGCCAGTTGAAGAAGGCCATCTACGGCCTAAAACAAAGCCCTCGGGCATGGTTCGACAAGTTTAGTGGCATTGTGGCTGCCATTGGCTTTACGAGAAGTTCAGCCGATCACTCATTGTTTATTCGCAAAACCGCATCGGGCCTTGTGGTTTTGGCGGTGTATGTGGATGATATTCTTCTTACCGGCGATGACTAGGCTGGGGTGGACTTGACAAAGAAACATCTCTGTCAACACTTAGTCACGAAGGATATGGGCTCCCCGAAATATTTTTTGGGGATAGAAATCTCTCGGAAGCCTGACTCATTGGTTCTCTCCCAACGGAAGTATGCTCTTGATCTTCTACAAGAGGCAGGATTGACCAGTGCCAAACCGGCCAGGTATCCCATGGCCACTAGAGAGGACAAAACGTGGACAGATGACTCACCTCTTATATCTGATGCCACCAGGTATAGACGTCTGGTGGGCAAACTCATTTATCTCACGGTGACCAGACCTGACATCGCCTATGCTGTAGGCAAGGTCAGTCAGTTCATGCAAGCTCCCAGGGAATGTCATCTTCAGTCTGCCTTGAAGATACTAGAGTATGTCAAAGCAGCACCAGGAAAAGGGCTACTCTTTCAGAAGCGTGGACATCTGAGAGTTGAAGCCTACTCAGACTCAAGCTATGCAGATGATAAAGGTGACCGTAAATCTACATCGGGCTTTTGAACATTCGTTGGAGGTAATCTTGTGAGCTGGAAGAGCAAGAAGCAGTCTGTTGTCTCAAGGTCCAGTGCAGAAGCCGAATACCGGAGTATGGCGTCAACCACGTGTGAGTTAAAATGGTTGCGGGCTCTCATGCTTGACCTAGGAGAGGTCTACGAATATCCTCTGCCTATGTTCTGTGACAACAAGGCCGCTATATACATATCCAAAAATCCGGTCTTCCATGAGAGAACGAAACATATAGAGGTCGACTGCCATTTCATCCGAGAAGAGGTCTTGAAGAGACAGATTTGCACTCCGTTCGTCACCTCCGACAAAGAGTTGGCAGATATCTTCACCAAGCCGGTTTCTACTTCCTTCTTCCATATCTGTGACAACCTGGGCATGATTGATATCTACGCTCCAGCTTGAGGGGGAGTGTCGAAGTATGAGACCGGGCGGTCTGGCGGTTTGAGCCTGGCGGGTTGTAGACCGGGCGGTCTGGCGGTTTGTGTCCGGCGGGTTGATATCCAGACTATTGCTATGGTGTCTAGCGGTCTGACGGTTCATCTCCGGCGGCTTGGAAACCGGGCGGTCTAGCGGTCTCCAACCGCCTCTCTCTCCTGCTTCTGGTATTGCCGGGCGGTTAGAATATTGTCTAACCGCGCGGCCTGTTCCAGTCTGTTGTTCTAGTCGCTCGGAACTGTTGTATAGCTTTAGTCCCACATTGTTAGTTTGTATTCTATCCTCTCTCCTCCATTCTATAAAAGAGAGGCCATACCTTTATAAATGATATCTTTTTGGATAATAAAAATTTCAATTATTCAAAGTTCTGGCTTATTTTCTAGTCGTTTGTTCGCTACTCTAGTTGTTGGTTCGCTACTTTTAACATATACCTTATTGGGACCGGGCTGATCCTAGCACTGATCTTCTTCTGAAAAAGCAATCAGCCCTCTATAACAATAGTCTTCACCTCCATTTATGGAATCCAGCATTTGCAAGAATTCTGATTCCATAGAATCCACTTTTGTTGTAAACAACCCAATATAAGCTTCTGCATCATCCTCTTCTCTAGATTCTTAGGATGAAGAGTCAGTCCAACTCTTCTGCTTCTTGGTAACAAAGGATTTCTCCTTCTTGCCCTTATTTTGAGGCTTCTTCTTATCCTTAGTCTCCTTTCTCTTATCAGGACAGTCAGCTATGACATGTCCCGGCCTGTTGCAGCAATAACAAACAATTTTAGAGGTAGATTGTTTACTAGGATTAGAGGCATACCTGTCCTCCTTAGAAGTCTTCTTCTTCTTGTAATAATCATCCTTGAGGAAGGATGAAGATGGCTTGGTTTTCCATTTCTTCTTCTTCATGAATATCTGAAACTGCCTTGTAAAGGCAGCAAAGTATTCATCAGAATTGTGGCTGTCTGATGTACTGATGTCAGATTTTTCTGCTTTAGCCTCTGTACTTCTTTTGGGTGGAGAAGGAGACTTTCTCCTACCCTTTCTTGTGGCTTCAGCTTTGAAGGCTACTGACTTGTCTTTATACTCAGACCTACTGCTTTTCTCCTCCTCCTTTCTAGCAGTGAGCTGCATCTCATAAGATAGCAGTTTTCCAAACAAGGTTGGTGGAGATGTATCAGCAAGCCTGGCCACCTCTCTGACGACGCATATTTTTGTATCCTAGTCCTTAGTCAGTGACCTGAGAAACTTATCATTCAATTCATATGTGCTAAAGACTCTTCCATAGGCCATCAGCTCATTTACAATTCTAAAGAACTTATTGTAACATTCTGCTATGCTGTCTGACTTAGCTTGTCTGAAGCTTTCATATTCTTGATTCAACATAGATTTCCTATCCTCTCTAACTTCTTCAGTTCCCTCCATATAGACAATCAAGGTATCCCACATCTCCTTGAAGGTTTTGCAATGTACCAAATTCTGAAATGTGGCATCATCTATAATACTCACAATTATGTTTTGTGCTCTCTTGTCTAAAGTTGCTAGAATGATCTCCTCCTTAGTCATTTCAAAATAGCTCTTTGGGGTTTTGAGATTAGCATCAAGAGCTGATATATTCATTGGAATGAAAGGACCTTCTTGTACTGTGATGTAGATTCTAGGATCAGATGCTTCCATGAACAATCTGACCCTTTCTTTCCATATCCCAAAGTTTTCTTTCCTGCAGATGGGCAGTTTCATGGATCTAAATTCCTTCTTATTCTCATTTGAACCCATTCTGGCTAATTGTTAATTGCCTTGGAGATTTACTCGGACTGTTAGGTCTATTTTTGAGTAACCTCCCTCTGATACCACTTGAAAGATTTGATTCCAAGAGCCTAAACACCTAGTGGGGGGTGAATAGGTATTAATCCTTTTTGATAATTAAGGCAATTAACATAGCACAAATATAACAAAAACAATCACAGAAAATACACAGCATAGCACACCAAGATTTATAGTGGTTCCCCAAGTTATGGGTATGTCCACTTTCCCCCTTCGCCTATCCAGTAGAGAACTGGATTCGGCCAAACTTCCTTCCACTAGCTCAGATCCACAGATCTTACAACTCAGAACCAGATAGGTTCCTACAACTCAGACTTCTTCAAGTCCTACCTCAGATTCTTCCCAAGAATCCCACCTCAGGCAACAACCCTACCTTCAGTCTTTATCTCCAGGCCTACAACTCAGACTTCTTCAAGTCCTACACCTCAGACACTCAGCCCTACCTCAGCCTTTATAAATTTAGGCTTACAACTCAGATCTATAACAGATCTTACAAATAAAAGTTTTTTTTAAAAAAATAAAAACTTCACCCAGTTCAATAGATAAAAGGGTGAGAACTTCTTGATCAGTTCTTGATTGAACTGAGTACTCTAGATAAAACCTTACTTAGCTTCTTCAAAGCTTCTTGAATAGAACAAAATAAGGTTGATATTTAATTGGAGTTGGAGTTGATCTTCAATAAGCTTCCTTCTTGAATTCAGAATCAGATCTGAATTTTTCTTCCAGACTTTTCAGGATCTGCCTTCTTCTGGGATTGCCTCTTGCTCCCCCTCACTGATTCTCAATCTCTGTTGAGTAAGTTATTTCTCCTCTTGATTCTGTCGGATTCTTGTTAATCTAGTTGTTATGGATCAACCCTTTATATATAGTTCATCCACGATTACTGGCTGATCCGGTTTATAATGGCCTTCTTACAGTACTGACAGATGTGTCAGCCTTATTACTTATTACAGTTGTCAAGTCTTTAGTCATGACAACTGACCCTTCATTGAACTTCTATCACAGCAGGGAACAGTCAGCAAAATACTTCAAATGTGTCGACACAAATAGACCAAGTGTCGACACAATTCTTGATGATGTCGACACAACTTCTAATGTGTCGACACAGTCATTCTTTATCTTCTCGACACAGCTTCTGTTATATGTGTCGACACAAGTCCTGTGTGTCGACACAACTGCTCCTGGTCTCGACATAGATGATGCTGATAAATGGCGTTGAGTGTATATCCAGATGTCGTTTAGTTTGTGTCGACACAAGTCCCGTGTGTCGACACAAGTCCCGTGTGTCGACACAAGCCTTTTCAGACTCAATATAGCTGTTGTTGATAGATGGCGTTGAGTGTGTGTCAACACAAGTCCCGTGTGTCGACACAGTCTTGCTTCTGGTGTCGACATAACTCCTGGGTGTCGACACAGCTCCTGCTTCAGGTGTCAACACTTGTACTTAGAAATTTTTCTTGCATTTCTTAAACCTGCACACTGAAACTCAACATCCCATCAAATACATATTGATGTATACCATTGAGTAAAGAGAGGCTTCTCCAAATCTGGTACATAATTTCCAGTGTACCCAACAAGCTTGCGATGTGGAAGTGCAAATAGGAAGTTGGGATTTCGGTTTGAGTACATCTGTGCTACCGCTATTGGAGTTTGATGTGATCTTTGACATGGACTGGATCTCGGAGCAGCGTGCCTTTTTTGATTGCAATTAAAAGGAGATCACACTGGGCCAGAAAATCGAGCTTAAGACTAAGTTCGCTGGTATCCGAGGAGTGAGCGGGATCTTGGTGTCTGCTCTCCAAGTCATCAATGTTGTTCAGAAGGGCGCGAAGTTATTCTTCACGCTTATTCAAACTTTTGAGCCAAAGGCCAGTATGAGCGATGTTCTGATTATGTCAGAGTTTGCTGATGTATTTCCTAAGGATCTTCCTGGGTTACGACCCCAGCGAGAGATTGACTTCATGATTGAGTTGGTGCTAGGTGCGAAACCTATGGCCCGCTCTCCATATCGCGTAGAGCCAAAGGAAATGGCTGAATTGAAAGTCCAACTGCAAGAGTTGCTTGAACAGGGATACATACGCCCAAGTATGCCACCTTGGAGCGCACCTGTTCTGTTTGTGAAAAAGAAGGACGGTAGTTTACGGTTATGTATTGACTATCGCGAGTTGAATAAGCTGACGGAGAAAAATAAGTATCTGATTCCACGGATAGATGACTTGTTCGATTAGCTAGTGGGATCAACTATCTATTCCAAATTGGATTTAAAATCTGGATATTACCAGTTGAGGATTCGGGAAGGTGACATTCCCAAGATAAAATTTGGAACACGCTACGGGCATTATGAGTTCACCGTAATGCCGTTTGGCTTATGTAATGCGCCTTCAGTATTCATGGATCTAATGCACTGAATGTTCCGAGTGTACTTGGATCTTTTTGTGATTGTCTTTATCGATGATATCTTAGTGTACTCGCAGTCGGAAGCCGATCATGCAAACTATTTGCAGTTTGTATTGCATACCTTACAGAGAAATAAGCTTTATGCTAAGTTCTCAAAGTGTGAGTTTTGGCTGTCGTCGGAGGTTTTTCTTGGCCACATGATAAGTGGAGAGGGCATAGCAGTGGATCCGTCAAAGATAAGTGCCATACGAGAGTGGCCTGTGATGTCTTCGGTGGCCAAGGTCAGGAGTTTCCTTGGACTAGCAGGATACTACAAACGGTTTGTGGAAAAACTCTCACAGATTTCTTTGCCTCTAACCACGTTGACGAGGAAGGATCAGAAGTTCGTTTGGATGCCGGAGTGAGCGCGAGCTTTTGAAGAGCTTAAGAGTCGTTTGACCCCGGCTCCTGTTTTGACATCGCCATGTGGTACAGACAGCTATGCGATCTATAGTGATGCTTCAGGGAGCGGCTTAGGATGCGTTCTTCTGCAGTTTGGTAAAGTAATTTCTTATGTATCACGCCAGTTGAAAGTGCATGAACAGAATTATCCCATCCACGACTTGGAATTGGCGGCGGTGATTTTTGCGCTGAAATTGTGGCGACACTATCTATATGGCGTAAATATGGATATCTATACAGATCATAAGAGCCTAAAGTATCTGTTGGATCAGAAGAATCTGAATATGTGACAACGTAGGTGGATGAAGTTCCTTGGGGACAACACCTTTGATATTCACTATACTCCCGAGAAGGGAAATGTGGTTGCTGATGCGTTGAGTCGTAGGACTCTGGTTCGGGCAAGTTGGTTGCAGATGCATGATGAGCGTCTTATCCAGGAGTTAGAAGCATTAGAGATTTTTTGTGTTGACAAGAATTCCACAGTAGATGCATGCTTGAACTGGACGGAGGTACAATATGTCTTTGCGGACAGGTTTGGCGAGCAACGGAGCTTGATGAAAGTCTCCAATGCTATGCAAAGGATGGGTCAGATGACCAGTTCTCCTGGGATTACGGCTTGTTAGGAAAAGATGGCCGGTTGTGCGCCCCAAGTACGGGTAAGTTGAGAGAAGAGTTGATGTATGAAGCTCAGTTTGCAAAGTACTCAATTCACCCTGTGAGCACAAAGATGTACAAGGACATGAAGAAGTTATTTTGGTGGCTAGGACTAAAGAAAGACATAGTACATTATGTGGATAAATGTCAAACTTGTGCGTTGGTCAAAGCGGAATGTCAGAAGCCTGGCGGTTTCCTGAAGTCGTTGCCTATTCCGGAGTGGAAGTTTGATGATATTTTAATGGATTTAGTGCACGGGTTGCAGAGATCTCAATGCGGGAATGATTCAATCTGGGTAATTGTAAACCGGTTAACAAAAATGGCTCACTTCTTTCCGAATAAGAGGGACGATTCAGTAGAAGTCTTAGCAAAAGTCTATGTGGAGTAGATTGTACGGTTGTACGGGATTACCAGTAGCATCGTAAGTGATCATGATGGGCGATTCACATCGAATGATTGGAGGCTAATCCATCATTTGTTAGGAACGAAGTTAACGTTCAGTACCCCCTTTCATCCCCAAACGGATGGCCAAACTGAGAGGACCAACAGGATGATGGAGGATATGCTCCGAATGTGCGCCCTGGATTTTGGTAGAGATGGGAAGATCATCTATATATGGTGGAGTTTGCCTATAATAATAGCTACCAAATGAGCATTGATATGGCACTGTTTGAAGCTTTATATGGTTGTAAATGTCGTACACTGTTAGCTTTGGCAGAAGCAGGCGAATCCAAGCTGTATAAGCGTAAGGAAGTCAAAGAGGCTAACTCGACAATACGCTCTATTCGGGAGCGGCTACTGATAGCCCAGGATCGACAAGCAAAGTGCTACAATGCCAAGCACCGGAACATGGAGTTTGCGGTTGGTGATTGGGTATATTTGAAGATCAAACCCTTCAAAAGCGTGTTCAGGATTCGGCAGTTAAAAAAGCTAAGTCCGAGATATCTTGGTCCGTTTGAAGTGGTGGAGCGAGTTGGGGAAGCTGCCTATCAGCTAGCTCTTTCGGCAGAATTGAGTGGATTGCATGATGTGTTCCACATCTCAGTGCTTCGAAAAGCCGTCAAGGATCCAGCTCAAGTGATTGAGAGTGATCGCGTACCGGTCGAATATGGGCTAATGACAAATGTTAGGCCCATTTGGATCGAGGATAGAGCCCATAAACAGTTGAGGAACAAGACAATAGGGATGGTAAAAGTCCGGTGGGACAATTGCGGCCGTGATGAGCTAACTTGGGAGCGGGAGACGACCATGCGAGCTGAATTTCCCGAATTGTTTGTTTGAACTATTACATAGTGCGTATTTTGTTGTAACAGACATTTTGAAGTTATGACATTATGATTGCTGAGTTTCCTCACTGTATGAAAATTTCATGATGAAATTTATTGTAAGGAGGGGAGGGTTGTAACACCCCAAAATTCCAAAAGCCCAAAATGGAGTTAAGGCAGGGCAACACAGCCTGGGACATGGGTGTGTCCCAAGGTGTGTCCTGCTCTGGGTTGGGGAATATGGCCAGGTACATGGGCGTGTCCTAGGCCATGTCCTTCTCTGGATTTGGCTAGGGAGCCCCACACAGCCAATGATACGGGCGTGTCGGAGGCCGTATCCTCCTCAGGTTTGTGCGGCCTAGTGAACACGGCTTAGCAAGGGCGTGTCTACAGCTGTGTCTAGGCACACAGCTTGTGACCGGGCATGTCATAGGGTCGTTCCCTTCTCTGGAATTGCCCAGGTAGTGAGGCCTGGTCAATACGGGCCAGACACGGGCGTGTCTGAAGCCATGTTAGGACACATGACATGGGACACGGGCGTGTCACATGGATGTGTCTTGTTCTGGATAAGTCAGTTCATGTACCGCTTGTAGCACACAGCCTGTGACACGGGCGTGTTACAGGCCGTGTCAGCCCAAAAAATAGACTTTTGAGGGCGATCTGGGGTTGTTTGTTTCCTTTATCCTAGATCCTTTAGCCCAGGTTATTCCCTGCTGGGTTTAACTCAAGAGTTGACTGAAGATGTCATTCTTCACTTGGCCATCTTCTTGCTAAAGGAGAAGTGAGAAGGGAGAGAAAGGAGGAGGAGGAGGAGGAGGAGATCCGGCCGCCATTGGAGCTCCCGACTTCCGATTCGAGATTCAAAGCCAGTTTTATGGAGGCAAGGCCGCTGCGGTGCTTTCCAACCAGCTAGAATTTTTATGGCTCCCAAGAGATCGTCAAGGGTAACGATCTTCCTTCTTAGACATGTGAAGTCCTTGTTTTGGCATGTCTGTGGATTTCCCCCACCAAAAGGTGGCTGTTGAGGGATTTCCTTGGGTTGATTCTTGTAATCCCCAGTCTTACATATAGATCCGGAAGTGTATAGTACGGAATATGCATGCTGTGTGAAGCCCATATGGACATGTTGGTCTTGATTGGTGATGTTGCATTTTGCATACCGGAGAATACCCCGCATCTAAACGTGTAGTTGTGGAGTCGATGGGTTGTGCCTGTGAAGGGCAGTAGCAAGAAGTACTGGAGTGGAATTCCAAGAAAACACCCTTGTCTTGCTTGTGATGTATGCTATTAAAGACCAGTTTTCTGGCACTGCAGGAACTGCAGGGTTGGGTTGAGTTTGGGTGCAGATAGAGAGTTCTGCTTAACCCGCCAAGCGATTTCGAAGGATGCTGGCATTAACTCCCCTTTTTAGATTGTAAAGCCAGTCCTTGGTAGACAATATGGCTATTGTGAGCTGAGAGCTCTTAAAACGTCTTCGTGCTGAACAGGAAAGGTGAAACCGACCCGCGCCTTCAGATGTAGCCTCGAGTATGCTGTACTCGGTGATGGCAAGGCGACTTGAGCAATGGGGGTGGTTGATCTATACTGCATTATGTCGACTGTATAGGAGAGCGTCAAGGCATTGAGCTTTCGTCAGGGGCATAATGAGAGTCTTAGGCCTGCACGCCATTAAGACTAAATGCTCAATACTGTTTAAATGGTGGTGTTGACCCTTGTTTGCCGGTGCACCAAGAATGTGCCATGAGTGCACGAATCATTGGGCCATGTGGGTGACGGTTTTGATGGATTGATTGTGCGTGAGAGCACAATATATGCTATATCTGTTGATGCATTGCTATGCCTGCAGGGAAGGAATGCTACTGCCCCGGGAAAGGGGTTGTAACACCCCTATCCGTCACATAGCATATAGCAGTAGGTCCGGCCGGGGCCCGATGCCATATACTACAGACAGACCGGTTGGTTACGCGTTGAAACCATACAACCAATCACCAACGTCCTACACAGAGTCATTCTAGCGGAAGCAAATTATTAAGTTGCACAAATTCAAGAACCCTGCCAAGAAGGAATGTCCACTACAGAAGTAACAATAGAAATGAAACTACAAAAGTACCGGCCTTAAGGCCTTATAAGGTTTGCTTAACAAAACATGTCTTACATACTTCGGCTCGCAGGCCGGCCATACATGAAATAAACGGAAAGCATAAAAAGGGTTAGGCCTTCGAGGGCCAGCACCGCAACATGGGCTTTAGCCCGCTATTTTCTGCTCGGCTCCGCAGCACCTGTAAGCACAAACCACCGCCCGGTGGCAAACAAAAGCAACGGTCAGCAATGCTGACCAAATTATAACGATCCCGCTCCCAAAATCGGGGTGGCGATGCTCTTTCCCTGCACTTTATTAGTATAGGCAATATATTAATGTGAATACACATCAACACAGGCGTAGGCTCGCACGGCCACACACCCCGTGCACTCAGGGCACATTCTCGGCGAACCGGCCAACGTCACGTCAATTCAAGCCATAGACGTTCCCAATCCACCACCGCCTCTTGGACGGTCATCCATATGAGCATTATGCCTTCCTGGCCTTGGTCACGGTAATTTAAGCCATAGACCGCCGAAGACCCTCATCCATGCCAACAGTCCTACCGAACGACATAGACCGGGTACGGTTCCGCCTGACCCGTGCTCATATCGCAACGGCAATTTAAGCCATATGCGCAGGTCAAGACTCACCGAGTCCCGTTTCCGCCAAAACAATCACATAACCCGGTTATGTTCACGTTGGCTCCCCGGCCACCGTGTTGGCAAAACCCGCTTTTGCCCAGTTTTCCGGGTGCACCTTGGAGTTAATCTCCAAGGCTCCCTGATGCAATCTACCACGTAGAAAACCCAAAAAACGCCCAAACACCCGGAGTCTTCCCCGGTTCATATGCAATGCAACATCACCGATCCGGCTCTACTTGTCCGGATAGGCTTCACACACAATGCCTATGTCCGTTTTCGCATACGGACTCTACACAAGGGGGACTTCACATATCTACCCCAAGGAACGCTCCAACTCTTCGCTCACTCGCGAGAGCGGGCTTCCTATGCAAAGGAAAAGAGGGCTTCACATGCCCAAGGATGAGAAATCGTTACCCTTGCATTCTTCCGCGGCACCATCGAAAACTATACGGTTGGAAAGCACCGCAACGGCGTCGCCTCCGTGGATCTGGACTCGGATCGCAATTCGGAGCTCCGAAGCTCTTCCGGCGGCCGGATCTTGGACTCCTCCACCAAACTTGCTCTCCCCTCTCTCTAAAACTTAGAGAGAGATTATCTAAGAAAAATAAGGGTTTCAAAACCCTATTCCCGGCTAAAACCACCGAGGAGCAGCCCCCTACCGTCGGATCCAAAGCCAAGGAAACGAACGGCCCGGATTAAATCCAAAAATCATAAAATCTGGGCCGAACACGGGTTGGCACACGGCCGTGTGCCTGGCCGTGTAGCTCATTCGCCGTCTCGACCCAAATTGAAAACCAGCACACGGCATGTGACACGGCCTCCGACACGCCCGTGTCGCCTGCGACACGCCCGTGTCGGGACCCGTGTCACGCCCCCCGTGTGCAATAAATCAACACTTTGCAGTCAGAGGGGTACACGGCTTGGTGACACGGCATCGGACATGCCCGTGTCAAGCTAGACACGCCCGTGTTCGTGCCCGTGTCACTGCCCGTGTACCCAACCGCACAGCACAGGTGTGACACGGCCTGGAACAAGCCCGTGTCCTAGGCCGTGTTCCACCACACGACCATCGTCGACCTGAACTGGTCGACGACACGGCCCGAGCTCGACACGCCCGATACGACCTCCGACACGCCCGTGTCGGGGCCCGTGTCACCTGCACCAAAAACTTGTCTTGGCCAAATTCGATCCCCGTCGCTCCTACGACATTTTGGGGTGTTACAATTCTACCCCCCTTAAAGAATTTCGTCCACGAAATTAATAAAGGAAAAAACAGGGCTTAACGTAAAACAGTACCTGAGCGGAATAGTTCCGGGTACTCCTCGAGCATAGTCTGCTCCCGTTCCCAAGAGAGCTCCTCACGACCGCAATTATCCCACCGGACCTTAACCATCCGGATCTCCTTGTTACGGAGTCTCTTTACCTCAACATCTTCGATACGAATGGGCTTGACCCTAGTCGTCAACCCTTCGTCCACCGACACTTGGTCAACCGCGATCACCTGCGAAGGCTCTTGCAACGCCTTCCGCAACACAGAAATGTGGAACACATCGTGTAACCTACTCAACTCCACCGATAGCTTCAAACGGTATGCAGCTTCGCCGACTCGCTCCAGAACCTCAAAAGGTCCAAGGTATCTTGGGCTCAGCTTCTTCAAGCGTCTCACCCGCGAAACCCCCTTGAACGGTTTCACTTTCAGGTATACCCAATCGCCTACCGCGAACTCCACGTTCCGGTGCTTGGCATTGTAATACTTCGCCTGCCGGTCCTGAGCGATCAACAAGCGCTCCCGAATGATCCGCACTAACGAGGTAGCACTCTCCACCTCTTGCTTCTTGTACAACCTTGCCTCACCCGTTTCAAGCCACGATAACGGCGTGCGACACTTCCTACCATACAAGGCCTCGAAGGGCGCCGTTTGTATACTCGCTTGGTAGCTGTTGTTGTACGCGAACTCCACCAAATAAAGGTGGTCTTCCCAATGCTTACCGAAATCCAGAACGCACATGCGTAGCATGTCCTCCATCGTTCTATTGACCCTCTCGGTCTGCCCATTCGTCTGCGGATGGAAAGCTGTGCTGAACTTTAACTTTGTTCCCAGCATCTGCTGCACCAACCTCCAATCATTTGACGTGAACCGCCCATCGCGATCACTCACAATGCTACGGGGCACCCCATGCAGCCTAACAATATTGTCAACATACAACTTTGCCAACTTCTCCACCGGATCATCCTTCCTATGCGGAATGAAATGCGACACCTTGGTTAGCTGATCTACGATCACCCAGATGGCGTCGTTCCCCTTCTGCGACCTTGGCAACCCGTGCACAAAGTCCATAGATATATCGTCGAATTTCCACTCCGGTATAGGCAAAGACTTCAGAAATCCTCCCTCCCGGCTTTTGGCACTCCGCCTTCACCAAGGCGCACGTTTGGCACTTAGCCACGTACAATGCCACATCTTTCTTGAGCCCCGGCCACCAAAATTTTTTTTGAGATCACGATACATCTTCGTGCTCCCTGGGTGGATTGAGTACTTGGTATGATGAGCCTCGTACATCAACTCTGCCCGGAGGTTACCCCCACTCGGGACGCACAACCGATGACCCTTCCTTAACAAACCATCTTCCACCGAGAACTGGGAATTTGACCCATCCAGAGCGGCCTCCAAAAGCTCCTTCATGGAGTCATCTAACTCCAATGCCTGCCGAACCCGGACAGCCAGGTCATACTGCACTTCTGTCCAGTTTAACATTGCTTTGGTGCTCGTCTGCCTGTCAATGCAACAGATCTCAAGCTCCTCCAACTCCCGTACTAGCCGCTCATCATGCACCGACAACCAGTTGGCTTGGGCGGGAGCCCTGCGGCTCAGCGCATCCGCAACTGCGTTGCCCTTCCCGGGTACATAATGTATTTTGAAGGTGTAGTCCCCTAGGAACTCCATCCACCTCCTCTGCCTCATATTAAGGTCCTTTTGATCCCACAGGTATTTTAGGCTCTTGTGATCGGTGTATATATCGACCCTTATGCCGTATAGGTAGTGCCTCCACAACTTGAGTGTAAAAATCACGGCCGCCAACTCCAAGTCGTGCACCGGATAATTTCTTTCATGCACTTTCAGCTGACGCAATCCATACGCTATCACGCTCCCATGCTGCAACAACACGCAGCCCAAGCCACTACCCGAAGCGTCGCTATACACCTCGAAGCCCTCGGTCCCACTCGGCGAACTAAGCACTGGCGCCGTGGTCAACCGTCTCTTCAGCTCCTCGAAAGCTTGCACGCACTCTTGCGCCCACAAGAATTTCTGATCCTTCCTTGTCAACTTTGTGAGAGGTAATGCTAACCGCGAGAAGTTCTCCACGAAGCGCCTGTAATATCCGGCAAGCCCGAGAAAACTACGGACTTCCGCGACAGAAGATAACGCAGGCCACTCCCGTATCGCAACAATCTTCGCCGGATCCATCGCTATACCTTCCCCACTCACTATGTGACCAAGGAACCCTACCGAGGGTAGCCAGAACTCGCACTTGGAGAACTTTGCGTAAAGCTCATTCCTCCTCAAAGTCTCCAATACCAAATACAAATGCTTGAAGTGGTCTTCTTCGCACTGTGAGTACACCAAAATATCGTCAATGAAGACGATCACAAAGCGATCCAGTAAATCTCGGAACGTCCTGTTCATCAGATCCATAAACACTGATGGCGCATTCGTCAGTCCAAACGGCATGACCGTGAACTCGAAATGCCCATACCTCGTACTGAACGCCATCTTCGGGATATCGCACTCCCTGATCCTCAGCTGATAGTACCCTGACTTCAAGTCCAACTTGGAGTATACCGACGATCCGACCAACTGATCAAAGAGATCATCAATCCTCGGGATCGGGTACTTATTCTTCTCTGTTAGCTTGTTCAACTCTCTGTAGTTGATACACAGCCGCATACTACCATCCTTCTTCTTAACGAAGAGGACTGGTGCGCTCCAAGGCGACGAGCTTGGACGCACATACCCTTGCTCCATCAGCTCCTCTAGCTGAACTTTCAACTCTGCCATCACCTTAGGCGCCAACCTATACGGAGCACGTGACACTGGTTTGGCCCCCGGTACGAGCTCGATGGTGAAATCAATCTCCCGCTATGGTGGGGCTCCGGGAAGACTATCTGGGAACACATCGGGGTATTCGCAAACCACGGGGATGCTATCCAATGGAGACTTTGGCTCCACAGCCCCCACTATTGCGAAGAACAGCTCTGCACCAGCACGAACTGCCTTCACCACCTGAAGAGCAGACATCAGTGCCCTGTACGACCCCTTTAACCCCTCGAATGTAGTCTCCCGCCCTACACCCAGCTTGACCTCCTTCCGGTCACAGTCAATCCAAGCTTTCTGCTCTGACAGCCAATCCATTCCAAAGATCACGTCGAACTCTACTAGCGACAGCAATGACGCTAGAAAGTCGAACTCTTGGCTCCCAATGTGAACCTTTACGGCGCACACCTTGTCCTCACGCATCGAGCACCCATTCGGTAGCAGCACATCCAACTTGTCCTTCGCCATCGAAGAAGGGACTCCGATGCGCGATATGAAACTTTCGGACAAGAAGGAATGTGAAGCTCCCGTGTCAAACAGTGCCCGTGCCGGACTATCACTAATGACAACAAAGCCTATACAAACAATATTAGGCTAACAAGCAATAGATAACGGTATTAAAGCTAACTTGCTATAAATTAACTCATACCTGTCACCACATCCGCTTGCTTGATGGCCTCTTGCTGGCCCAAGTTATAGACTCTAGGCTGAGTCGGAGAATAGTGGGACGCGGTCGACTCCACCGCTTTGCCCTTCTCCTCGTAGGTAGCTCCTTGTTTCCTTTCGGACTTTGAGCGTCCACTCCAGCAATCCCAGGCAAAGTGCCCTTGCTTTCCGCACGTGAAACAAGCACCCGGGGTTCGATTGGTAGTTGCCCCCGAGGCACCTGAAGCAGCTGGACCCGACGTCTTAGCTTTCTTATAGAATCTGCGGTAGCCCGACTTCGACGTAGTCGGTGCCTTGAACTCCGCTTTCTTGCTACCGGATTCCTTCTTTGCTTGGACATTCTTCATGTCCTTCTCCAAGGACCGGGCCGAACTGACCAGGGTCATGAAACCCTGCACCTTGGGCCCCGACAGTAGCAATCTTAGATCATCTCTTAGCCCTTCGTAGAAGCGGCTCGTCTTGCGCTCCTCGTCTGCGAAGGTAGCGCCGGCATATCTCCCCAACCGAGTAAACTCGTGGAGGTACTCATCAATGGTGCAATCCCCTTGCACCAACTTCTGAAATTCGCTTTCTAGCGCAATTCTCTGCGCCGAGGGGAGGTATCGAGCCATGAATAGTCTCGCAAACTCCTCCATCGAAACTTCGGCCAACGGCCTTCCCCGCAACTGATGTAGCTCTAGGCCTTCCCACCACAGTCTGGCGTCCCCATCCAAAAGGAACGTCGCTATAGTGGTCTTCTGCCACTCTTCCGTTTTCGTCGCAGTCATCACCCTGTTGACCCTTGAGAGCCAATCGTCTGCTTGGGTCGGGGTTTCTGTCCCCGTGAATACCGGTGGATGAAAGCCCATCACGTGCTTCAGTTGTCTTTCCGTTGCTCTCCGAGGCAACTCTGGCTCCAAAACTACTTGCTCAACCCTCCTTTGCTCTGCCGTCTGAAGCGGTACTTGCTCCATAGCAGGGGCAGGCTGCTGCACCTGCCTTGCAGGCTGCGCATTGATCATTGCCATGACCGCTTCTGCCACCAACCTAATGGTCTCGGCAGACGGAGGTGTTGTAGGCGCATCGCTTGGCGCACTGCTCGCCTCAGAACCTGGCCGTTCAGACGGCTCAGCGCCACTTCTGGTCACCTATAATCGTGCAAAACACCGATAAGCGACCCAAAAATTACTGCAAATAGCAATTATAGAACACGCAGGTTCCTCAAACATGTATATTTTCATTCCTAAGTGGACATTCATGGGTTCTTTTCATGTTATAACGGTGACGCACACATGTGCTCACCACCCCTTAAAGTGAATTCGTCCACGAATTCTTTTAAGCTTGACCGAAACCAGTAGTCTGATACCAATTTGTAACACCCCTATCCGTCACATAGCATATAGCAGTAGGTCCGGCCGGGGCCCGACGCCATATACTACAGACAGACCGGTTGGTTACGCGTTGAAACCATACAACCAATCACCAACGTCCTACACAGAGTCATTCTAGCGGAAGAAAATTATTAAGTTGCACAAATTCAAGAACCCTGCCAAGCAGGAATGTCCACTACAGAAGTAACAATAGGAATGAAACTACAAAAGTACCGGCCTTAAGGCCTTACAAGGTTTGCTTAACAAAACATGTCTTACATATATACTTCGGCTCGCAGGCCGGCCATACATGAAATAAACGGAAAGCATAAAAAGGGTTAGGCCTTCGAGGGCCAGCACCGCAACATGGGCTTTAGCCCGCTATTTTCCGCTCGGCTCCGCAGCACCTGCAAGCACAAACCACCGCCTGGTGGCAAACAAAAGCAACGGTCAGCAATGCTGACCAAATTATAACGATCCCGCCCCCAAAATCGGGGCGGCGATGCTCTTTCCCTGCACTTTATGAGTATAGGCAATATATTAATGTGAATACACATCAACACAGGCGTAGGCTCGCACGGCCACACACCCCGTGCACTCAGGGCACATTCTCGGCGAACCGACCAACGTCACGTCAATTCAAGCCATAGACGTTCCCAATCGACCACCGCCTCTTGGACGGTCATCCATATGAGCATTATGCCTTCCTGGCCTTGGTCACGACAATTTAAGCCATAGACCGCCGAAGACCCTCATCCATGCCAACGATCCTACCGAACGACATAGACCGGGTACGGTTCCGCCTGACCTGTGCTCATATCGCAACGGCAATTTAAGACATATGCGCAGGTCAAGACTCACCGAGTCCCGTTTCCGCCAAAACAATCACATAACCCGGTTATGTTCACGTTGGCTCCCCGGCCACCGTGTTGGCAAAACCCGCTTTTGCCCAGTTTTCCGGGTGCACCTTGGAGTTAATCTCCAAGGCTCCCTGATGCAATCTACCACGTAGAAAACCCGAAAACCGCCCAAACACCCGGAGTCTTCCCCGGTTCATATACAATGCAACATCACCGATCCGGCTCTACTTGTCCGGATAGGCTTCACACACAATGCCTATGTCCGTTTTCGCATACGGACTCTACACAAGGGGGACTTCACATATCTACCCCAAGGAACGCTCCAACTCTTCGCTCATTCGCGAGAGCGGGCTTCCTATGCAAAGGAAAAGAGGGCTTCACATGCCCAAGGATGAGAAATCGTTACCCTTGCATTCTTCCGTGGCGCCATCGAAAACTATACGGTTGGAAAGCACCGCAACGGCGTCGCCTCCGCGGATCTGGACTCGGATCGCGATTCGGAGCTCCGAAGCTCTTCCGGCGGCCGGATCTTGGACTCCTCCACCAAACTTGCTCTCCCCTCTCTCTAAAACTTAGAGAGAGATTATCCAAGAGAAATAAGGGTTTCAAAACCCTATTCCCGGCTAAAACCACCCAGGAGCAGCCCCCCACCGTCGGATCCAAAGCCAAGGAAACGAACGGCCCGGATTAAATCCAAAAATCATAAAATCTGGGCCGAACACGGGTTGGCACACGGCCGTGTGCCTGGCCGTGTAGCTCGTTCGCCGTCTCGAACCAAATTGAAAACCAGCACACGGCATGTGACACGGCCTCCGACACGCCCGTGTCGCCTGCGACACGCCCGTGTCGGGACCCGTGTCACACCCCCCGTGTGCAATAAATCAACACTTTGCAGTCAGAGGGGTACACGGCTTGGTGACACGGCATCGGACACGCCCGTGTCAAGCTAGACACGCCCGTGTTCGTGACCGTGTCACTGCCCGTGTACCCAACCGCACAGCACAGGTGTGACACGGCCTGGGACACGCCCGTGTCCTAGGCCGTGTTCCACCACACGACCATCGTCGACCTGAACTGGTCGACGACACGGCCCGAGCTCGACACGCCCGACACGGCCTCCGAAACGCCCGTGTCGGGGCCCGTGTCACCTGCACCAAAAACTTGTCTTGGCCAAATTCGATCCCCGTCGCTCCTTCGACATTTTGGGGTGTTACAGGGGTAGTGTTGGGTACATTAGAAACTATGTACCTGATTTGGAGAAGCCTCACTTAACTCAATGATATACATCATTGTGTATTTAATGAGATGTTGAGTTTCAATGTACAGGATAAAGAAATGCAGTAAAATATTCTAAGTACATGTATCGACACTTGTGAAGGAAATGTGTCGACACCAGGAGCTAGATTGTGTCGACACACAAAAATTTAGTCTACAACAATTTTGTCGATATAGAGGACTTGTGTCAACACACAGAAATTCAGTCTACAACAATTTTGTCGACACACAAGACTTGTATCGACACACAGAAATTCAGTCTACAGCAATTGTGTCGACACACAGGACTAGTGTCGACACAAAGTAATTCAATCTATAGCAGATTGTGTCGACACACAGGACTTGTGTCGACACATTCTTAAGAAGCTGTGTCGAGAAAATAAAGAAGAGCTGTGTCGACATTCTATGAGCTATGCCAACATCATCAAGAATTGTGTCGACACATATTCCATTTGTGTAGACATATATGAAGTTTTGTCTCGACACTTTCTGCTGAAGTAAAAGTGATAAAGTTTCAGATGTCAGGAGTGAAGACTTGACAGCTGTCGTAACTGACAAAGCTGTCACATCTGTCAGAAGGTAGTTATAAATCGGATCAGCCGGTAACCTCGGATGGGATCTATATAAAGACCTGTTCTATCAAAAAAAAAGGAGAGAAGAACTGAGTATCTGTTTCATCCTGAAATAAACAAGCTCTGTTAAAGAGAAGGCAGATCCTAAACAAGTCTGCAAGAAGAATTCAGAGTTACATCTGAAAGAAGAGGAGAGCTTGATTATGGATCGACTCCAACTTTTCAAGAAAGATCAACCTTACTTTGTTCAGATTCAGGAAGTTTTGAAGAAGCTAAGATAGGTTGGATCCTAAGGAGTCAGATCATTCCAGAACTGATCAAGAAGTCTTCATCCATTCATCTTTCTCTTGGGTGAAGAAATAATCATTCTCTCAATCAAATTTTGTAAGATCTTTTATAAATCTGAGGTAGGATTTTTCTAATCTGAGTTGTATGCCTGGTTATAAGGGCTGATGTAGGGCTTGCTAGCCTGAATGTAGGAGTGTGGACTAACTCTGAGGTAGGATTCTCTGAAAGAATCTTAGTTATAGGACTTGCTGAAGTCTGAGCTATATGAACCATTCTGGGTTCTGAGTGGTAAGATCTGAAGATCTGAGAAGAAAGAAGGGAGTTAGGTCGAATCTCGTATACTGCTAGATAGGCAAAGGGTGGAAATGGATGTACCCATCTCTTGGGGAACCACTATAAATCTCTGTGTATGCTATGTTGGCTATGTTTGTTTTAATCTGTGTTGTGATAGTTGTAGCATAGGTTGTCTAACTGTGATATAAATTTATCTGCCTTAATAAAATAAGAATTGAACCTATTCACCCCCCCTCTAGGTGTTTAGGGTTTCTTGAAACCAATTCTTTCAAGTGGTATCAGAGGGAGGTTCCTCAAGAATAGACTTAACAGTCTGAGTTGATCTCCAAGGTAGTTATCAGTTAGTCAAAATGAGTTCAGGTGAAAATCACAAGGAACTTAGATCCATGAAGATTCCCATATGTAGAAAGGAAATATTTGGCATATGGAAAGAGAGAGTCAGATTATTCATGGAAGCATCTGACCCAAGAATCTACATCACAGTTCAAGAAGGGCTATTCATTCCTATGAACATTTTAGTTCTTGATGCTAACCTCAAGACTCCAAAAAGTTACTCTGAAATGATTAAGGATGAGATCATCTTAGCCACTATGGACAAGAGAGCACAAAATATAATAGTTAGTGCTATAGATGTCTCAACTTTCCAAAACTTGGTTCATTACAAAACCTCCAAGGAGATGTTAGACACTTTGATTGTCTACATGGAGGGGACATAAGAAGTAAGAGAGGATAGAAAGTCTATGTTAACTTAAGAATATGAAAGTTTTAGACAAACCAAAACAGATAGCATAACTGAGTGCTATAAGAAGTTTTTCAGAATAGTTAATAAGCTGATGACTTATGGAAGAGTCTTCAACACATATGAGCTCAATGTTAAGTTTCTCTGATCACTAACCAAAGACTGGGATACAAAGATATATGTCATCAGGGAAGTGGCCAAAGTTGCAGATACATCTCCTCCAACCCTATATGGAAAATTGCTATCATATGAGAGGCAGCTTATGGCCAGAAAGGAGGAGGAGAAAAGTAATAGGTCTGAGTACAAAAAGAAATCAGTGGTACTCAAGGTTGAATCCATAAAGAAGGACAGGAGGAAGTCTCCATCTCCTTCTAGGAAAGCTGCTGAAGTTAACTCAGATAATTCTGACAATAACACATTAGACAACCCTAATTCTGATGAAGACTTTTCTACCTTCACAAGGCAATTCCAAAGATTCATGAGAAAAAAATAGTGGAGAACAAAGCCATCCTCCTCTTAGTCCAAGGATGACTACTACCAGAAGAAGAAATCTTCTAAGGAAGACAGGTATGACACTAAACCAAGCAAACTAACTTCTTCTAAGATTATTTGTTATTATTGTAACAGGTCTAGACATGTCATAGCTGACTGCCCTGATAAAAGAAAGGGATCTAATGATAAGAAGAAGCATCAAAATAATGGCAAGACAGAGAGATCCTTTATTGCCCAAAAGAAGAAGAGTTGGACTGACTCCTCATCATCAGAATCTGGAGAAGAGGCTGAAGCTAAAACCTATATTGGATTGTTCACTACTGAAGAGGATTCTGTAGAGACTGAATTCTTGCAAATGCTGGACTATATAAATGGGATTGAAGATCATCATTGTAGAGGGCTGATGGATCTGTTTGAGGAAGATCAGTGCCAGGATCAGCTTGGTCCCAGTAAGGTGAGTCCAAGTGACCTTACTCCAATATGATAATTGGACAGTGGATGTTCCAGGCACATGACTGGAACTAGAAGTATGCTAAAGGACTTTACTCCCATACTTGATGAACCCAAAGTTATCTTTGGTGGATCAGAAAAGGGAGTAATCAAAGTTTTTGGTAAAATTTCTAATAGCTCAATCACTATCACTCAAGTGGCATTATGAAAGGTTTAAAACATAACCTAATAAGCATAAGTCAAATAAGTGATCTTGGTTATGCCACTTATTTTATTAAGAATGGGTGTCAGATTAGAAGGACAAGTGACCAAAAGGTTATCTTGACAAGCTATAAAAAAGGAAATGTCTATTGTCTAAATTTTGTGAGTGAGAATAAAGATTCTCCCATTTGCCTAGTTACAGATGAGAAAGCTTCTCATTATGTCAAATGGCACAAGAGGCTAGCTCAATTTAACTATAAGACTATATGTCAACTCTTTAGTAAAGAGTTAGTGAGGAATGGTCCTCAGGTCAAGTGCATTAAGGAGGGTGTGTGTTCAGCTTGTCAAAAGGGCAAACAGACCAAGACCTCCTTCCAAAGTCTTGATACCAAAGATTCAGTGAGGTGTTTATACCTCCTGCATATGGATCTATTTGGTCCTATGCCAGTTCATAGTCTAGGTAGGAAATTCTATACCTTTGTGGTTGTTGATGACTTTTCTAGATTTGCCTGGGTATTCTTTCTGAGTAAGAAATCTGAAACCTCAGCTATCTTCCAAACATTTGTTAAGCAAATACAGAATGAACTCAACAGTATGGTTAAGATTAGAAGTGATCATGGGACTGAGTTTCAGTCTAAATGCATTACAAAGTTCTGTGAAGAACTTGGGATTCATCAAGAATTCTAATCACCAAGAACTCCCCAGCAAAATGGAATTGCTGAAAGAAAAAATAGAACACTTATTAAGGCTGGTAGAACACTACTAAGTGACATATAACTCCCAAAATATTCTGGGCTGAGGCAATAAACACTGCTTATCATGTTCTCAATAGAGCTTCCATCAACAAAAGCCACAAGAAGACTCCCTATAAGATTTTGAAGGGAAAAAAACCAAACTTATCCTACTTTCGGATCTTTGGTAGTAAGTGTTATGTACTTAACAATGGCAAGTCTTATTTAACTAAGTTTGCTGTCAAGTCCCAAGAAGGGATATTTGTTGGGTACAATAATAATAGTAAGGCATACAGGGTCTACAACTTGACAATGCAAGCTGTAGAAGAATCTGTCTATGTAGTCTTTGATGAATCTAAGCTAATCAATTGTGAGCTGTCTAGCTCTTCTTCTAGCTTTACAAGTTTGAAGGAAAAGATGGGCAAGCTAACCATTAGTGAAGACTAACCTGCAAGATAGGATGAGGAAAATGATGGATGTTGTCCAGGTAGAGTACAAGTCCCACAAGCTGATTATGAAGACAATGAAGTACAGCTTGGTGGGGAGAATGGAGAAAATCAAGTTGTGGATAGATTACCTCCAGTAATTAGACATCTAAGGGATCATCCAACATACAAAATCATTGGTGATCCAAGACATGGTGTTCTGACCAGAAGCAAGAGCATGAACACAGTTCCATGTTCAAGCTTCTGTCCCAAATTGAACCAAAGAAATTTGAAGAGGCCATACAAGACCCAAATTGGATTGATGCCATGCAGGAAGAGCTGAATCAATTCAAAAGATGTAAAGTCTGGGAGTTGGTTTCTAAACCAAAGAATCACAATGTCATAGGGACTAAGTGGATCTACAGGAACAAGTTAGATGAAAGTGGAATCATAGTCAAGAACAAAGCCAAACTGGTTGCAAAAGGCTATAGGTAGGAAGAAGGAATAGACTTTGACCAGATATTTGCCCCAGTGGCAAGGATGGAAGCAATAAGGATGTTCCTTGCCTATGCAGCTTACCAAGGGTTCAAGGTATTTCAGATGTATATAAAGTCAGTATTTCTGAATGGTGACTTAAAAGAGGAAGTTTATGTTGAACAACCTTCAAGTTTTGTAGATCCTCTTTATTCTAACTATGTTTATAGGCTTAAGAAAGCTCTATATGGATTGAAAAAAGCCCCTAGGGCTTGGTATGAAACTCTATCTACTTTCCTCATTGATAACAAATTCTCAAGGGGGAAAATAGACAAAACAGTATTCCTAAGGGAATCAAAAGGCAAGATCATCCTAGTCCAGATATATGTTGATGACATTATCTTTGGATCAACTGAAAACAACCTTTGTAGAAAGTTTGCCAAACTTATGCAAGGGAAGTTTGAGATGAGCAATATGGGTGAGCTGAAGTTCTTCTTGGGACTCCAAGTTAGACAGACTGATGATGGCTTGTCCATATCCTAGTCTAAGTTCACCAAGGAGTTAATTAAGAAATATGGCTTGGAGTCAGCCTCCACCATGAGAACTCCAATGGGGTCAAGTATGATAATAGGCAAAGATTAGGTAGGAAAACCTGTAGATGAGTCTTTGTATAGAGGGATAATTGGCTCCCTTCTTTACTGACTGCTAATAGACCAGACATCATGTATTTTACATGTGTCTGTGCTAGGTATCAAGCTTGCCCAATAGAATCTCATTATTATGCTGTCAAAAGAATTTTGAGATATCTTAAGGGCACACCAAATCTTGGCCTTTGGTACCCTAAGAATAGAGATTTTCTGCTAACAGGTTATTCAGATGCAGATTTTGCAGGCTGCAAAGAAGATAGGAAAAGCACCAAAGGCACATATCAGTTCCTAGGTGAAAGATTGGTGTCATGGAGAAGCAAAAAACAGACAAGTGTGGCTATATCCACTGTTGAGTCAGAATATTTAGCTGCAGGCAGTTGCTATGCTCAACTATTATGGATACAACATCAACTTGAAGACTATGACATCAAGGTAAGTAGAATTCCATTATATTGTGATTCTACTAGTGTCATATCTATTGCTAGAAATCCTATTTCACATAGCAGAACTAAGCACATAGAAATCAAGTTTCATTTCATTAGAGATCATGTTGAAAAAGAAGACATAAGTTTAGAATTTGTCAACATTGATAATCAAATTGCTGACATATTCACCAAACCTCTGGATGAAACTAAATTTAGTTGCTTTAAAATTGAATTAGGTATGTTGAACCTGGAATAATTTAATAGATCTAGAAAATCAAAAGGTAGGTAGAATTTCTAGGTTTCTAGAAAATCTTTAAATTTTGGCTAAGTTATAAAATCTATGTTGACACAACAAGGCGTGTGTTGACACTATAAACTAGTTGTGTCGACAAAAGAAAACTCTGTGTCGACACCACTATAAAGTCTTGTGTCGACACAAAAAGTCTGTGTCGACACAGCGCTATTGAGACTTTAGATTATCAGTCGTGACCTAAGTAGTCCGTGTCGACACTAGTAACTAAGTGTCAACATATAAGATTCTAAGTTTAGATGCGTCTTTTGGTCTTCTTTTTCCTAAGAATCCTATAAATAGGAGAAAGCAAAATCCTGCCGACTATACGATTTAGAACAAATAACAATGGCGCCAAAGATGGAAGAGAACATAAATGAGGGTTATGAGCTGGTTCGACAAGCTTTTGATGATGCGAATCAAGAAATTAAGGAGGTAATTAATCTAATCACAAAGGCTGGATTAGAATATCTAGTGTCAGAACCAACCAGAATATGGAAGAAAGAAGTTCTTGAGTTCTACTCGAATGCTTCTCTAGACTCAATTGGCACCAAAATCAAATCCACAGTTCAGGGTCGGAAAGTCAAGGTCACAATCAAACGTTTAAGGAAAATCCTTCATCTTCCATAAATCAAACAAGAAGATGAGCTAGATTCTTCGATGACAGCTAGTGCACTAACCTGGTGTGGCTTATCTCCATCCACCAAGATTGGTGCAATAATAATTCGGAAGGGAATGAACTCCCAAGGTAAATTCCTCTAAAAAATTCTTGGAAAGGTAATTTTGTATAAACTTGGAGGACATGATAGGATCTCAGCCTATATGTTTAGTCTCATGACCAGAATTATATTCAATGTAAAGACAGACTGGGCTGCAGTTATGTTTGAGAAAATTAAGGAAGGGATTAAGAAGCCCAATCTGGGTAGATTACTTAGCCTCTATCTGGCTACTTGTATTCCAGAAACACTAAGCCAGAAGTCTAGTACTAAGATAAATCATATGAGGAGAATGGACTTAAAAATACTGTCCAGGTGGGACAAAGTGTTGACCAAGGATGTCTCTACACCTCAAAAACTCATGAAAATGGTTCAGAAGAAGAAAACTCCAACCAAGACAGCTGAATCTTCCAGTGATTCAGAGGAGGAAGTTGTCTTCAGCTCAGATGAAGATGGACTAAAAAGCACAAGAAAATCTCCTACTATAGAAACTGGAACTATGGTAAGTTGTAAGGGGAGCACATTCCTGCAAGCAACATCTCTGTGGATCAGTTCCAGGAGGAGAATATTCGAGTTCCAGATCAACAAGTTCTATCAACTTCAAGGGGAGATAATGAGCAAAATACAGATGTCCAAACAGCTGAATTGGACAGTAAAACAACCAATGTATCAATAATGGAGGTGGTATAGGACATAAATCAAGTTGCCAAAGTTACTGTGAATGAAGCACAGGACGTGCTCATGAATGTTATTGATCAACATAACCAAGACAAAAATCCTGAGAATGAAATAACCATGGAAGAACACTTTGATTTATTGGGGGATCCATCTGTTGAGAATGAGAATGTTATTCCTCTAGTTTAGATGCAATAAGAGGTAACACTAGAAGAGTTATTTCCTGACTTACAAGGAGCAATAACTTAGGGGGAGATGCCCAGAACTGAGGGGGAGATGCCAATCATTGCGTCTAATCCAAAAGAAATAGTGGACATCGCTAGTTCATCTGATTCCTCTGAAGATGAAGAAGCCTCTAGGGCAAAGAAAAGGAAACTTGTGGAGCTCAGGAGGAGGAGCTCAGGCTATAAGAAAGCCTTGAAGACTGCCCCACAAACACCAGCTCCTGTAGTAGACTTCAGTTCACTTTTGGTGCAACTGCAATTAAAATTGGATGCACAAAGAGTTGCTCTTGAAAAATATGTGGATGAGAACACTAAAGTTCTGCAATTTCACTTGGCCCAGGATATCAAATCCATTAGGTTTGAAGTAAACTTGCACAAGAAGGAAATGACAGATTGCTTCCAAAAGGGAGGTAATGTTGTAGTCTACTTGGCCAAGCAACAATAGGAGGTCAAGACTGAAATAGAGGACATTGTAGTCAAACAAGGTTATGTCCTTGAAAATCAACTCAGAATGAATGAAAATCTCAAAGACTCACATAATACTATTCTAACAGATCTCAGGTGTAAAGCAACTGCTATCAAGGAACAATTGGTTACAGTTATGTCTGATTTTGACAAACAAATCAAAGAGGATTTAGTTGTTGTCCAAACCGCCATCCAGGCATCTCAAAAGGCAATCTTTGATCAAATGTAGAAGTTCAAAGCCTATTATAAAGAAGGAGCAAATTATCTAGCTGGTCAGGTAAGATTTCAGAAGGATGATCTAGGAGACCATATAGAAAGAGAAGTCATAAAGGGGGAGAGAGTATTAGTCAAAGCAAGCTCAGATCATGCTAAATGGATAACCAATACCATCAGAGAAACTCTTGGTTATCCACCCCTTTGTGATAACGACAATACTACAAAATCAGGAATTCAACCTTCTTACATTGAAGGGGTTCATCAGGATGTTGCCCAAGTCATTTATCCACCTCAAGACTTTGAAGGAATTCAGCATGCAGTACAACATATGTATAGTCCTTCAATGGAGGCACATAATGTTATTATTGAAGAGATAGAAATGTTTACAGCTGCATTACAAAGAGAAAGAGAAGCACAAAGTGTAAGGGATGCTCAGAGAGAAGCTCAGCTATCTAAGAAGAGGTTCAGAGATCAGGCAGAATTAAAGCCTTATTTTGAACAATGGAGTCCAACATGAAGGGAAAATTTTTCTGACTGCTTGGAATGCTGTTAAAGAGAATATGCATGATAGAGGTAAGTGGTATTCTGAACAGGAATGGAGCAAATATCAGGAGCGGCAAGATACTATATACCAGTTCAGAAGAGACCTTAGAGCTGGGAAGATACCTGCTAACTCTGTGGAGCCTAGCAAGTATTTCCCAAAGCCATTTCATTACTTTAAAAGATAAAGGATCAAGGCTGAAGAGCTCAAGAAGAAGGATATTAAAGGGAAAGAGCTGGCTGAGGACACTAGAGCTTCAGTACAAGCTAGGATTCAGTTTGGCAAAGGAATTGTCATTAAGGAACCTGATCAATCCTAAGGTTAGATTGACTAGGTTTAGGTCTAGGTAATAGTCTTGGAATAAATCTTTATTATTCTGAATTGCTGAACATATATAAATGAATTTCTTGGTTTAGCCATGTTTTGATATTATATACTTAAGTTTATATGATGCATGATTACTATATTATAACATATTTTGATAATATTGTTACATGCTATGTCTTCTTATGGTTAACCTTGTCTTTAAAATGACTGTTTACATCTTAATCCTTGTTTTATTATAAGTGGTGTATATCATTGACTAAGGATTATGACTTCTCCAAATAGGGGGAGATTTTTAGGTATATTGGAAACTGTGTACTTGATTTGGAGAAGCCTCACTTAACTCAATGATATACATCATTGTGTATTTGATGAAATATTGAGTTTCAATGTGCAGGATAAAGAAATGCAGTAAAATACTCTAAGTACATGTATCGACACTTGTGAAGGAAATGTGTCGACACTAGGAGCCAGATTGTGTCGACACACGGGACTTGTGTCGACACACAGAAATTCAGTCTACAACAATTATGTCGACACACAGGTCTTGTGTCAACACACAGAAACTCAGTCTACAACAATTTTGTCGACACACAGGACTTGTGTCGACACACAGAAATTCAGTCTACAGCAATTGTGTCGACACACAGGACTTGTGTCGACACACATTAATTCAGTCTACATAAGATTTTGTCGACACACAGGACTTATGTCGACACATTCTTCAAAAGACGTGTCGAGAAAATAAAGAAGAGTTATGTCAACATTCTATGAGCTATGTCAACATCATTAAGAATTGTGTTGACACATGTTCCATTTGTGTAGACACATATGAAGTTTTGTCTCGACACTTTCTACTGAAGTAAAAGTGACAATGTTTTAGATGTTAGGAGTGAAGACTTGACAGCTGTCGTAACTAATAAAGCTGTCACATCTGTCAGAAGGCAAATAAACCAGATCAGACGGTAACCTTGGATGGGATTTATATAAAGACCTGTTCTATCAAAAAAAGAAGGAGAGAAGAACTGAGTAGCTATTTCATCTGAAATAAACAAGTCTCTGTTAAAGAGAAGGCAGATCCTGAACAAGTCTGTAAGAAGAATTCAGAGTTACATCTGAAAGAAGAGGAGAGCTGGATTGTGGATCGACTCCAACTTTACAAGAAAGATCAACCTTAATTTGTTTAGATTTAAGAAGCTTTGAAGAAGCTAAGACAGGTTGGATCCTAAAGAGTCAGATCATTCCAGAACTAATCAAGAGGTCTTCATCAATTCATCTTTCTCTTGGGTGAAAAAATAATCAATCTCTCAATCAAATTTTGTAAGATCTTTTATAGATCTAAGGTAGGATTTTTGTAATCTGAGTTGTAGGCCTAGTTATAAGGGCTGAGATAGGGCTTGCTAGCCTGAGTGTAGGAGTGTGGACTCACTCTAAGGTAGGACTCTCTGAAAGAATCTGAGTTGTAGGACTTGCTGAAGTCTGAGCTGTAGGAACCATTCTGGGTTCTGAGTTGTAAGATCTGAAGATCTGAGAAGAAAGAAGGGAGTTAGGCCGAATCTAGTATTCTGCTAAATAGGCGAAGGGGAAAAAGTGGATGTACTAATCTCTTGGGGAACCACTATAAATCTGTGCGTATGCTGTGTTTGTTTTAATCTGTGTTGTGATAGTTATAGCATAGGTTGTCTAACTGTGATATAAATTTATCTACCTGAATAAAATAAGAATTGAACCTATTCACCCCCCTCTAGGTGTTTAGGGTATCTTGAAACCAATTCTTTCAGGGAGGATTATTATAAATTGGTCAGCTGAATGCTTACCGTTGCCTTGTTTTCCACCTTCTGGGTGGGTTGTCCCTGTGCATGTGCTGGAGAGCCGAGTGGGAAATGAACGGCAGAAGTCCCTGCTGCTGCTGCTACTAGCCCTTGAAGGATAAGCAAAATATGTTGTGTTTTATTCATGTGTGGCCGGCCTGCGTGCTGATGTATGCAATCCACACTGTGAAAAGAGGAACTGTAAGGCCTTAAGGCAAACTTATTTGTATTTGTTGTACACTCCTTCAAGAGGTTGTATATAACTGTGGTTTATATATATAGTGGACATTCTTGGTTTGAGTTCAAGTAATTGTTAAAATCTTCCGCTAGCATGCTCTGAGTTAGGGTGCGATGGTGTTTTGGTATTAACCTATGACCACGCCGTCTGTTTGTGGCATATAGTGTGGGGCCCCGGCCGTACCTTCTATTATATATTATTTAACAGGTGGAGTCGTTATACCCAGTTCGTCTGCGGGGCTCGCCCGCTTTCCCGGTCCCAAGGTGAAGGAGGAGTGGAGTGGTTTAACCCCCACTCGCCTCAGGTGTCCAGGGAAGGTGAGGGGCATGGTTTAGCCTCTGTTCACCCCCGATCCTCTTTTGGCCATGCTTTTACCGTTGTACCCCCGGGGGTGGAATTACCTCTTTACCCCCCGGTGTGGATGTTTTATATTGGCCCAAGACCTATTTGTCTTAGGGGTATTTCTGACCTTTTGGTCCCTAGGTTTGGGAAAACTATAAATAGACCTCCTTGGGTATCTTTGGAGAGGATGGGTTTTTTGCTTCCTCCTCCTTAGGCTTCTTCTTGGTAGAGTTTGAGAGCTCTCCAAGATGCCTAGCTCAGCCATTGGTGAGGGAGGGGAAGTGCTCTCGTGACCTTCTGGGTGTGTGGTAGGACCTCCACGCTAGAGCCGAGGGTCTGTTCCTAGTTTCCTGAGCCTTTTGTCTATGACATTCGCCTGAGTGCAATAAGTGTGATTTCACACATTTTTTGGGACCACGAACTCCACAGAGACCAATTTATTGGTTTAAACATCTTGGTACGGGGAGCGCGGACAGTGACCAGCACAAAATATCTCAGGAGAGTGTCATGGCTGGAGATCAGGGAGGTAGTGATGACCCTCGCGAGAAACCCAACCCAGGACCTTTTGTGGGAAGGGAAGACTTCATGGAATCCATCCAAGGCATCATAAAGATGCTGCAAAGTATTGTCCCTCGGGGTGACCGCTCGACTTCCACCCCTCTTGGCGAGACAGCTTCAAGGGATCTTGGCGAGACAGCTTCAAGGGATCTCGACGAGACGGCTTTAAGGGATCTCAGCGAGACTACTTCTAGGGATCTCGGCAAGATAGCTTCAAGGGATCTTGGTGAGATGGCTTCCAGGGATCTCGACGAGATAGATTCAAGGGATCTTGGCGAGACAGCTTCAAGGGATCTCGACGAGACAGCTCCAAGGGATTTCGGCGAGACGGCTTCCGGGGATCTCGGCGAGACAGCTTCACGGGATCTCGGCAAGATAGCCCCAGGGGGGTTAGGAGAGAGTGCCCCAGAGAGGCAGGCCCCCAGGAAACTCCTATCTCCACAATATCAATTTATGGCGATCGACTAAGGGAGAAAGAGGCGAAGGAGGAATCGCTCGCGGGGGAGGAGCCGAGGCCCCAAAGAATAGGGAGTGAGTTGAGAGGTCTCAGCCTAACGCGCACGGAGTTCCATATGTATTTTCCTTATAACGAGTATCTCCTGCCAGGTTAAGTCAGGGTAGGTTGTATGTAAATGTCTTTTTTTGTTTACTAAGTACTTTTTTCTTCAAGATGGTTCCGCTGACCAAGCTTTCACTAGCTGGCAGGGCAGGTTGACCTCTCATAGAGGCCAAGTACTTTTTTATTCGAGATGGTTCCGCTGACAAGGCTACCACTAGCTAGCAGGGCAGGTTGACCTCTCGTGGAGGCCAAGTACTTTTTTCTCCGAGATGGTTCCGCTGACTAGGCTCCCACTAGCTGGCTGGGCAGGTTGACCTCTCGTGGAGGCAAAGTACTTTTTGCTTCGAGATGGTTCCGCTGACAAGGCTCCCACTAGCTAGTAGGGCAGGTTGACCTCGCTTGAAGGCCAAGTACTTTTTGCTCCGAGATGGTTCCACTGACGAGACTCCCACTAGCTGGCAGGGTAGGTTGACCTCTCATGGATGCCAAGTACTTTTTGCTTCAAGATGGTTCCGTTGACCAGGCTCCCACTAGCTGGCATGGTAGGTTGATCTCTCAGAGGGGTGAGTAGGCCTTGCCCCGAGATGATTCCGCTGACCAGGCTCCCACTAGCTGGCAGGGCAGGTTGACCCCTCGGAAAGGCTAAGTGTTTTCTACCTTGATGCCATCTCATCACCCAGGATCTAATTAGTTGGCATGACAATTTGACCCCTCAGGGAGGCCAAGTGTTTTCTACCCCGAGGCCGTCTCGTCACCCAGGCTCCCATTAGCTTGTATGACAGGTTGACCTCCCGGGGAGGACAAGTATTTTCTGCTCCAAGAAGGCTACGCAGCGAATACATTTTGTTGGATGTTTATTTCCGAGCGCGGAACTCGCTCGAAAAGAGCGGGGATTGTATACAACCCCGTATTCGCGAAAAGGGGCCCACAAACAAGTTGTGAGACTTGCTGTGCAATTTTAAGCTTTTTGGAATATTTGCACTCCTAGAGGCCAATTTTGGTGGATTTAAAGGATATACTAGTATGGGGATAAAAATCTTCCTCCCCCTAGCCCCTTTTAGGGCGCGGGTGTGGCAAGTTGTCTGAAACCCTCCCCTGCTTGCTAGTTGTGAGATGGGAGCAGCGGGACCGGCTGGTGGCCAGGGTCTCGCCCCCTGCACCCTAGCCCTATGCGAGGGTGGGGAGGGGACCGGCTGGAGTCCGGGGTCTCTCCCCCTACACCCTAGCACTGTGCGGGGAAGAACTGGCTAGAGGCCGGGGTCTCGCCCCTGCCCCTCAGAGCCTTGCGGGGCGAGACCGGCTGACAGCCAAGGTCTCGCCTTGGCGCCCAGCCTTGCAGGGCGAGACCGTCCAGCGACCAAGGTCTTGCCCAAGCACCCATTCATGCGGGGCCAGACCGGCCGGCGGCCAAGGTCTCTCCCAGGCACCCAGCCTTGTGGGGCGAGACCGACCGACGATTAAGGTTTCGCCTAGTCTCCTAGCCTTGCGGGGAGAGACTGGCCGACAACCAAGGTCTTGCCCAGGCGCCTAGCCTTGCGGGGAGAGACCAGTCGGCAGCCAAGTTCTCGCCCAGGCGTCCAGCCTTTTGGGGCGAGACCGGCTGGCAACCAAGGTCTCGCCCAGGTCGCCCAGGTGCCTAGTCTTGCAGGGCGAGATCGGCCGAAGGCCAGGGTTTCACCCCCAGCTCCTGGTTCTTCTGCGGGGCTTGCCCGCTTGCCCGGTCCTAAGGTGAAGGGGGAGTGTAGTGGTTTAAGCCCCACTCGCCTCAGGTGTCCATGGAAGATGAGGGGCATGGTTTAGCCTTCGTTCACCCCTGGACCTCTTTTGGCCATGATTTTACCGTTGTGCCCCCGAGGGTTGAATTACCTCTTTACCCCCACAGTATGTATGTTTTCTATTGGCCCAAGACCTATTTGTATTCGGGGTATTTCTGACCTTTTGGTCCCTATGTTTGAGAAAACTATAAATAGACCTCCTCAGGTATTTTTGGAGAGGATGGGTTTTTTGCTTCCTCCTCCTTAGGCTTCTTCTTTGTAGAGTTTGAGAGCTCTCCGAGATGCCAAACTCAGCCATTGGTGAGGGAGGGGAAGTGCTCTCGTGACCTTTCAGGTGTGTGGTGGGACCTCCACGCTAGAGCCGATGGTCTGTTTCTAGTTTCCTGAGCCTTTGGTCCGTGACATTCGCCTGAGTGCAGTAAGTGTGAGGTCACCCATTTTTTGGGACCACGAACTCCACAGAGAATGATTTCTCGATTTCAATATAGATCTTGTATGATAAGAGTCTAAGTGTTCTACCATTCGTGTGGATCACCTGTAGAGGTATGGACAAAATTCTGTGCTCGAAACTCCAGCTGCTAGTGTCCGCCGGATTTCTTGTTGCATCTCGGTTGAGTAGTGACTCAATCCCGCAAAGGTAAATTTTATTTTACAGCAACTTTACTTCTCGATCAATGTTCATTGCAAGATCTATTTATTTTAGGGTTTTCTTGTTCCCTTATTCCACTGTACACAATTGTTGTGATGTATAGAAAAACCTAACAAAGCTGTGGCGGCATTACTTATATGGCATGAAGATTGACATCTTTACGGACCATAAGACCCTAAAGTATCTATTAAACTAGAAGGATTTGAATATGCGACAAAGGAGGTGGATGGAGTTCCTTAGGGACTACACTTTTGAGATATATTATACTTCCGAGAATGGAAATATTATCGCAGATGCTTTGAGTCGAAGGTCTTCAGGATAGGGCCAGTTGGATACAAATGCATGATGAACATCTTATTCGAGACTTGGAGGCCTTGGAAATCTCTTGTGTGGATAGGAGAACTAGTGAGAATGCATGTTTAAACTTGACGGAGGTGCAATATGAGCTCACGAACAGGATTCGACATGCGTTGGAGTTTGATCAAAGTATGAAATGCTACTTTGCATGGACTGTGGATGGGTCAAATTCCCATTTTACGATTGACAATGGTCTTTTATGGAAAGACAATCGATTGTGCATCCCGAATGTTGGCAAATTATGGGAGTAATTGATGTACGAGGCACATTTTACTAAGTAATCAATCCACTCGGGGAGCCCAAAGATGGTCAAAGACATGAAAAAGTTATTCTGGTGGCCAGGTATGAAGAAAGATGGCTCTTTATGTTGCGATGTGTCATACTTGCATACTAGTTAAGGCTGAATGTCAGAAGTCTGGTGGTTTCCTGAAGTCATTACCAATTCTGGAATGGAAGTTTGATGATATATCAATGGATTTTGTGCATAGATTGTTGAGATCACAATACGAGAATAATGTCGTATGGGTGATTGTAGACCGATTGACAAAGGTATACACTTCATGAATAAAAGGGACGATTCAGTGGGAAAATTGACAAAACTCTATGTTGACAACATAGTGCGATTGAACAGTGTTCCCCGTAGCATCGTTAATGATTGATATGGGTGATTTACATCGAATGACTGGAGGCTAATTCACGAACTGTTAGGCACGAAGCTAAAGTTCATTATGGCTTTTCATCCTCAAATGGATGGTAAGACCGTGAGGGTAAATAAGACAATGGAGGATATGCTCTGAATGTGTGCCTTGGATTTTGGCAAGGAGTGGGAGGACCATCTCTATATGATTAAGTTTGCCTACAACAACAGTTACCAAACAAGTATTCAAATGGCGCCCTATGAGGCTTTATATGACAGGAAGTGTCGTAGTCCACTAGTTTGGGCAGAAACGGGCAAAATAAAGTTGTTTAAGAGAAAAGATGTCGACGAAGCAAACTCGATGATACATTTGATCCAGGAGCGACTGCTGATTTCTAAGGATAGGAAACATAAGTATTACAAAACTAAGCACTAAAAGTCTTATTTTCAAGGTCAGATAAAAACCTAGAGGGGGCTGAATAGGTTTTAGGCCTTCTTTTTAATTATTTAGACCAATATCTGATTTCATGTGCTTAGTGGTTTGTTGATTTATGCTTTCTTGAACAATCACAGACGACACAGATATTTTTATAGTGGTTACCCGATCTTGGGTAGTCCACTGTCCCTCTCCGCCTTTCTAACATTGTGTTAGACAAGGTTCTTCACCAATTCCTCGGCTCCTTAAGAGCTTACAGCACGATCCCGTAGGACCACTCAGTCTTCTCCAAGACCTACAACTCGGGCACTAAGCCCTACCAATCAGATCCCAACTGGATCCTACCTCAACCTTAATAACATAGGCCTACAACTCTGGCACTAAGCCCTACCACTCAGATCCCAATTGGATCCTACTCTCAGATCTACAACAGATCTTACCTCGGTCTTCATAGAACAGACCTACACTCAGATTTCCTAAAGAATCCTACCCTCAGATCCCAGATTGGATCTTACAGAGAATATCAAAGAGTTAAAACACTCAGACACCAAAGAAAGTTCTCCGTGTCTGTCTTCCTGGACTGAGCAGATATCAACCCTATCTCCTTCTTCACAACAACAAGTTGAAAAGAAATCTTCTATTGAATCACAGCTTGTTTGGAAGCAGCTTGTAGAAATCTTTGCTTCTTCTTTTTCAGGAAGCAATCCTGATCTTGCTATTGCAAATGAATATTACAGCAGCTATCTCTTTTTGCGTTCAGGTTTAATGATCTGAACTCTTTCTTCTGGCTTGGCAAGAAGGCGGGAAGAATACGTCATCCAGCTACAAGAATGCAAAATCAAAAACCCTAATTGCTTCTCTTATCGTGTTTTTGAATCAGCCAATCTTTCCTTTTTATATCACGCTGATAAACGACTATATTCTGTGTGGGCCTCCCCATTATTGCTGGAATATCGCTTTCCTTTTCACTAAAGGGAAACTAGCTGGCCACGACGCCATTAATGCAATTCTGCGGCTTTCCCGCAACATTTTGAACCAGCGTTGACTTTGTTCACTTTACTGACATCGCCATCTGTGGACTTAGACAAAATAAACCATCAGTACCATAGGCATTGAGTGAATGATCTTCACTCAGTGCCAAAAGATTTAGAAATTCTGTCACTAGGTTAAAGACTTTATTTCAAGAGCCTAAACACTTAGAGGGGGGGGGGGTGAATATGTTCTAATCTTTTTGTGTCTTTACTTAATTTTTTAGGCAAACAGTTATAAGACTTCTTTCAGCACAGATTAATCAATCTATAGAAAATAAACACATCACAGCAAACACCAGACTTATAGTGGTTCCCCAAGATATAGGTACATCCACTTTCCCCCTTGGCCTATCCAACAGATAACTGGATTCAGCCTAACTTCCTTCCACTGGCTCAGATCCTCAGATCTTATAATCTCAGAACCAAAGATGGTTCCTACACCTCAGACTTAGCATAAGTCCTACCTCAGATTCTTCTCCAGAATCCTACCTGAGGCAAAAGCCCTACCTCAACCTTTATAATTAGGCTTACAACTCAGACTTTCCACAAGTACTACCAAAGGCACACAACCCTACCTCAGCCTTTATAATTTTAGGCTTACAATCTCAGATCTAACAGTAGATCCTACAAGAATTTGTGAGTAAAGAGTAACTGAAAACTTCACTAGCTAGATTTCTCAGTTGATGTTGTCTTCTTGATAAGTTCTTGTACAGATTGATCCTTATAATCCAACCTAACTTATCTTTTAAAAGCTTCTTGATTAGAATAAAATAAGGTGGATCTTCTCTGTTGATGAAGATGATCTTCAATCAGCTTCTTCCTTAAATTCAGATTGAACTCTGAATCTTTCTTGCAGACAGCCCTTGATCTGTCAGAATTCTTCTTATTAATTATTCTCCTTGTTGTTCGTTTCTGATCTATCTCTTATATAGAGCTTGCTCCATGGTTATCGGTTGATCCGGTTCATAACAAACTTCTGAAAGTTCTGACAGTGGTGTCAGACCGGCTAGTTATGACAGCTGTCAAGTCACCAGTCACGTCACCAGGTTCTTCAATGTATTTTCAACTCAGCACACAACACTCAGCAGGTTGCTTCACATGTGTCGACACATATAGACTTAATGTCGACACAAGTCTTCATGGTGTTGACACAATTACTCCAAGTATCGACACAGTCATACTTCTGCTTCTCGACACTGCTTTTGTTGAATGTGTCGACACAAGTCCTGTGTGTCGACACAACTGCTTCTTGTCTCGACATTTCTATTGCACACAGTTGGCATTGAGTGTGTGTCGACACAAGTATTGTGTGTCGACATAATTGCTTCAGAACTCCACACAGCCTTTTGAGAGTTGGTGTGTCGACACAAGTCCTGTGTGTCGACACAATTGCTTCAGGTGTCGACATATCTCCTGAGTGTCGACATAGCTTCAGTTTTAAGTGTCGACACAAGTCCTGCTTCAGATGTCGACACATTTATAGATGTCAACACAACTGCTTCTTTAGGTGTCGACATATCTTTGAGTGTCGACACAACTTCTTTATAAGTGTTGACACAAATTCTTGGTGTCGACACAACTTCTTTAAAAGTGTCGACACAATTTTTCCTGTGTGTCGACACAACTTGCCTGAGTGTCGACACAAGTTCCCTGAGTGTCGACACAGTTTCTCCATAAGTGTTGACACTTGTACTTAGAAAATTTTCCTCAAAATACTTAAACCTGCACAATGAAACTCAAACTTCTATCAAATACAAATTGATGCATATCATTGACTAAGTTGTTGCTTCTCTAAATCTGGTACACATATTCCAATGTACCCAACAATCTCCTCCTATTTGGAGAAGTCATAACCCTTAGTCAAAGATATACATCTCTTAAGATAAAAAAATTATAATAGATGTAAAAACATTTCAGAACAGGTTATCACATAATCATTGTAAACAACAAACAATTAATACTGAAACAGATTTCATTAATCAGTAAAATTTTTGTTTACAAGAATTTCTTATATAACAAAATAAAAAAATTAGTACATTGTTCTATTACATAAACCTAGCAATCCTATTACTGACTAGGCTCCTTAATAACTATTCCTTTTTCAGACTTGATTTTAGCCTGCACAGAAGGTTCAGCAACCTCAGCTGGCTTTTTCCCTTTTAGAGCTTTCTTCTTTAATTCTTCAGCTTCGATCTTCTATCTTTCAAAATAGTGGAAAGGTTTGGGGAAGTACTTGCTTGGCTCTTGAGAATTAGTAGGTAGCTTCCCATCCTTACCACTTCTTCTATGTTGAAGAATTGCTTCTTGTCCTACTTAATATTTATTCCACTCTTGTTCAGAATACCACTTACCCCTATCATGGGTTTTATCCTTTATAGCTTCCAGGCAGTAAGTATGATATTTCTAGAAGTTGGGCTCCACTGCTCAAAATCTTGCTTCAGCTCAGCCTGCTCTCTGAATCTCTTCTTGGAAAGTTGAGCTTCTTTCTGAGCTTCTAATGCAGTTTCTGACATCTTAACCTTTTCTAGAATTACATTTTGTGCCTCTGGTGGAGGACTATACATTTTCAGCACTTCTTCTTGAACCATCTCAAAATCAGCTGGGGGTAGATCACCTGAGAACTTCAGACTGATCTCCTTCAAAATATGCAGGTTGTATCCCAGACTCAGCTACATTATCATCATCACAAAGAGGAGGATATCCAAGAGTAGCTTTGATGCTCTTGGTAGTCCATTTAGTATGGTCAGAGCTGGGTTTGACTAGTAATCTATCCCCCTTTATGACTTCTCTTTCAACATCATCTCTTAAATCTTCTTTCTGGAATCTGACTTGATCAGCTACATATTCAGTTCCCTCTTTAAAATAAGCTCTGAATTTTGTCAAGAAAGTTTTAATTTTCTTCTGAGATTATTGAAATGTGGCTTTGACAGTAGATATATCTTCTTGGATTTGCTTGGAGATTTCGGCCTTCAGAGCAGTGCTAGAATCAGTGAGCTTTGTTAATATTGCATGATGTGAATCCTTGAGATTCTCATTCATCCATAACTGATTCTCCAGTACATATCCCTGCTTCACTTCAATTTCATCAACTTTAGCTTGGATATTTTGTTGTTGCTTGGCCATGAACACCACAGCATTACCTCCTTTATGGAAGCAATCTGTCATCTCCTTCTTATTTTGATTCACTTTAAATCTAATGGATTTAATGTCCTGGGCCAATTGAAACTGTAACTCCTTATGAGTTTCATCCATATATTGCTCTATAGACTGTCTTTAATTATCCAGTTTTATTTACATCTGGATCAGTAAAGAACTGAAGTCCATACTTGATGTAGATGGTGCTGTTCCCATTTGTAAAGCCTTCTTGCATCAAGAACTCTTTTTCTTTAAAACAGTTATCTTCCTTTTCTTAGCCATTGTGGCTTCTTCATCTTCAGAAGATTCAGTTGTACTTTTAATATTAACAGTATTCTTTTCAGCTAGGGCATCCTCCTCAGTATCCTTTGATTACTCCCCCTCAGTCCTTGGAATATCTTTTCCTTTCTCAATATGCTCCCCCTCAGTCCTATCTAGAGGAAGATCAGGAAACAATTCTTCCATTGTAAATTTCTGCTGAATCTGTATAGAAGGAATAAGATTTGTTTTGTTTAATGACTTTATTTTTACATAAAAATTTCCCCCCCTGAACAATTATTGAGAAGAATACCATCATATATCACTAGACTGTGGAGAAGATACTTACTGGCTCATTTTGATCATCTATCTTATCATTTTCTTCAGCCACAGTGTTGATTTCAGATACTACATTCATGATTGTATCTGCAGCTAAGTCACTATCTAGGACATCATCATCAATACCTCTCCCTTGGGCAGGCAGCTCAGTTTCTTATTCTAAGTGTTCTCCCCCTTGAGTGGAGACAACTTGTTGCTCCTAGGGCTCACTGTCCTTTACTTGATCATGAGCATCCTGTTGGTGATGGTCTTCATCAGAACTAAAGACCACTTCCTCTTTAGAATCACTGGAGGATTCAGCCTGTACAACCACTTTCTTTTTCTTCTTGTCTTTCTTAATTTTCTCCTTAGGATCAGGGACTCCTTTGTCAGAACTCTGTCCCATCTTGACAGTATCCTCACATCCATTTTCCTCATGTAATTTATCTTAGAGCCATTTTCTTATTTCAGAACATCTGGAATTACTAATGTTAAGCATAAACTGAGGACCCTTCCCAGGTTAGGTTTCTTAATTCCTTCTTATATTTTATCAAACACCACTTCTGCCCAGTCAGTGTTTATCTTGAATATAACCCTCACCATAAGATTGAACATGTGGGCAAAAATCCTATCATGTCCACCAGTCTTGCAGATAATCACGTTGCCCACAACTTCTGAAAGAAATTTTCCTTGGGAATTCATCCCTTTTCTATTGATAGATGATCCAATCTTAATACTGGGATTCAGTCCACACCAGCATAAAGCTTCAATTATCTTGGAAGGAGTTATTTTGTCTATATCCTTGATCAAAGGAAGATGTAGTGCTTTCCTAATAGTTTTCAAAGTGAGCTTCACTCGGGTATCTTGAATAGACGCCTTGATTTTCTTTACTTCTGCGTCCACAGTAGCGGTTGTGTAGAACTCTATGACTTCCTTTTTCCATATTTTGGTCGGTTCAGAGACCAAAAATTCTAATCCATTTTCAAAAATTAGAGCAATAACTCCATGAATTTCATCAGAAGCAGTCGTGAAACCTTCGCGAACCAGTTCATAACCTTCATTAACCTTATCTTCTTAGTGTGACGCCATTGATATAAGTGCTAGAGGAGAAGAGAAGAGAAGGTCTATGTTGACAGAAGGTTTCGAGTCAAAACTTCTGATAGCGTAGTCGACCAAATTTTGGCTTCACCTATTTATAGTGCTTGAGTCAAGGGCAGTTAAAAAGTTGGGCCTAAGTCGACAAATCATTAATTATGTCGGCAAAAATGACCTAGGTCTTGACAGAACTTAAGTGAAGTCGACACGACTATGTGTCGACATACTAATGTCTAAGTCGACAAAATGTATTTTAATTCGACACATCTATGTGTCGACATACTTGAGTCTGTGTCGATATACTTACGTTTGTGTCGACACTGACCATTATAGACTCGACAGAGTTGTTTTGACACCAACTTTTTGTGTCGACACAAATATCCTCTCGACATATAGTCTCGACAAGGTTGTGTCGACACCTATTCTTTTGTCGATATAGATTTTGTTTCTGTGTCGACACATCCTATTTCTGTGTCGACACAACACACTGAGTGTGTCGACACAACTTGCTTGTGTCGATACAAACTTTGTACTTAGACAAATTTCAAGAGAAATTTGGTGCTTACATATGCTACTAATGTAAACTTGAGTTAACCTATTTTAGGTTCAACATACCTAATTCAATTTTGAAATTATTGAATTTAGTTTCATCCAGAGGTTTTGTAAAAATATAAGCTATTTGATTATCAGTTTTCACAAACTCTAGGCTAATATTTTCCTTCTCTACATGTTATCTAATAAAATGAAACTTAATATCTATATGCTTGGTCCTACTGTGTGATACAAGATTCTTAGCAATAGAAATAACACTTGTAGAATCACAAAATAGTGGTATTCTACTTACCTGGATGTCATAATCTTCTAGTTGATGCTTTATCCACATCAATTATGCACAGCAGCTACCTGCAGCTATATACTATGATTCAGCTATTGACATAGCTACACTGGTTTGCTTCTTACTGCTCCATGACCCCAGCCTCCCCCTAAGGAATTGACTGTTTCCTATGGTACTTTTTCTGTCTTCTTTGCAACCAGCAAAATATGAATCTGAGAAACCTGTTAATAGAACATCTCTATTCTAAGGGTACCAAAGGCCTAGATTATGTGTGACCTTAAGATATCTCAAAATTCTTTTAACTGCAGTATAATGAGATTCCTTAGGGCATGCTTGATACCTAGCTCAGACACATGTTGCATACATGATGTCAGGTCTACTAGCAGTCAAGTATAGTAGGGAGCCAACTATCTCTCTATACAAAGACTCATCAACAGGTTTCCCTGCTTCATCTTTGCATATAGGCATAATTGTTCCCATTGGAGTTTTCATAGTAGAAGCTGAGTCCAAACCATACTTCTTAATCAACTCTTTGGTGAACTTAGACTGGGATATGGACAACCCACTCTTAGTCTGTCTAATTTGAAGTCCCAAGAAGAACTCAGCTCACCCATACTGCTCATCTCAAACTTCCCTTGCATAAGTTTGCCAAACTTCCTATAAAGGCTGTTTTTAGTAGAACCAAAGATAATGTCATCCACATATATCTGGACTAGTATTATCTTGCCTTTTGATTCCCTATAGAATAGAGTTTTGTCTATCTTTCCTCTAGAGAATTTATTCTCAATAAGGAAAGAAGACAAGGTTTCATACCAAGCCCTTGGAGATTGTTTCAAACCATATAGAGCTTTCCTAAGCCTATATACATAATCAGGAAAGTGAGAGTCTACAAAACCTGAGGGTTGTTCTACATAGACTTCTTCTTTTAAATCACCATTCAAAAATGCTGATTTCACATCCATCTGATATACTTTGAACCCTTGATAGGCATCATAGGCTAAGAACAGCCTTATTTCCTCCATTCTCTCCACTAAAGCAAAGGTTTGATCAAAATCAATACCTTCCTCTTGCCTGTAGCCTTTTGCTACCAGTCTAGCCTTGTTCTTGACTATAGTGCCATTCTCATCAAGCTTGTTCCTATCGATCCACTTAGTTCCTATTATGTTGTGATCCTTAGGTTTTGGCACCAGTTCCCGTACCTTACACCTTTTGAACTGACTTAGCTCTTCTTGCATTGCATTAATCCAGTTGGTGTCTTACATGGCCTCTTCAATCTTCCTGGGTTCTATCTGAGATAGGAAGCTAGAACATAGAACTGTGTTCATGCTCCTGCTCCTTGTTAGAACACCCTGACTGACATCACCAATGATCTGGTGAGCTAGATGATCCTTAAGGTGTCTTCTTGCTGGAGGAATTCTGTCAGCATTATGGCTATCTCTAGTTTCCTCATCTTGATGCTCCACATTTTCTTCTTCACCCAGAGGGACTTGGTCTCCCCCTGGATAGCTGGCATCTTTATCCTCATCCAGTTTAGCAGGAACATCTTTATTGATGGTCAGCTTGTCCAGCTTATCTGTTAGACCTGTAGAACTAACTGGAGAACTAGACAATTCACTGTTAATAAACACTGACTCATCAAATACAACATGCACAGATTCTTCTACAACTTGAGTAGTCAAGTTGTAGATTCTGTATGCTCTACTATGGTTATTGTACCCAACAAATATCCCTTCTAGGGATTTGGCAGCAAACTTAGTTTGGTAGTGTTTACCATTGACTAGTACAAAATACTTACTACCAAAGATTCTGAAATAAGATATGTTTGGTTTTCTGCCTTTCAAAATCTGGTAGGGAGTCATCTTATGTTTCTTCTTTATGGAGGCTCTATTGAGCACATGACATACAGTATTTACTGCCTCAGCCCAGAAGTATTCAGGGAGAGTAGTGTCATTCAGTAGAGTTCTACTGGCCTCAATTAAAGTCCTATTCTTTCTTTCAGCAACACCATTTTGCTGAGGAGTTCTAGGTGAAGAGAATTCCTGATGAATCCCAAGTTCTTCACAGAATTTTGTCATACATTCAGACTGAAATTCAGTTCCATGGTCACTTCTGATTTTGACTACTGAGCTATTGTATTCATTCGGTATTTGTCTGACAAAGTCTGGAAAATAGTTGGGGTCTCAGATTTCTGCCTCAAGAAGAAAATCCATGTAAATCTAGAATAGTCATCCACAACAACAAGTGTGTATGCTTTCCTACCAAGACTATGAACTGGCATATGACCAAACAAATCCATATGCATGAGATACAAACATCTCTTTGAATCTTTGATGTCAAGTGACTGAAAAGAGGACTTAGTCTGCTTGCCTTTTTGGCAAGTTGAACACACACCCTCTTTTATGCACTGAACTTGAGGACCATTCCTCACTAATCCCTTACTGAACAGCTTTCCAATTGACTTATAGTTCAGATGAGCTAGCCTCTTGTGTCATTTGACACATAGAGAAGCTTTCTCTCCTGTAACAAAACAAATAGGTGAGTTGTTAGACTTACAATCTAGGTTAAGGCAATACACATTTCCTTTCCTAGTGCCAGTCAAAATGATCTCTTGATCACTTGACCTTTTTACTAGGCACTCCCCTTTGAAGAAAGAAATATCATAACCTAGATCACTAAGTTGACTTATGCTAATCAAGTTATGTTTTAGACCCTTTACATAAGCCACTTTAGTGATTGTAATTGAATCACAAGATATGTTACCAAATCCTTTGATGATTCCCTTTTCTGATCCACCAAAGAAAACTTTTGGTCAATTCTTTATGGGCACATAGTCCCTCAACATTCTCCTTATTCCAGTCATATATCTGGAATAGCCACTATCCAAGTACCATATAGGGGTATGGTCACTTGGATTCACCTGCAACAAATAAAGAATCACTTACCCTTAGAACCAAACTTGCTAGTGGGTCCTAGGTCCTTGTTAGTTTGAAATCCTGTGACTGATCTAATAGGAATCCTACTTTTGGTTTTAACACTTAAGTTAAACCAACAATCAATGGCAAAGTGGCCCACCTTGCCACAATACCAACACTCAAACCTATTATACCTATTCTTAAGTACAGGCCTTCTTACTTTGTTGCCAGTAGACTTATTAAGTGTTGGTGCTGGAACAACATTCTTCAAGAACTACTCTTGAATATGATGAGCATGCCTATAGATTGGTCTATTGGCATTAGCATCCTTGCTCTTGAAATTTTCATGCTCACAGTGACCATGTGTAATGTCATGATCATACCTATTAGTAGGATTCACTACCTTCTTAAAGAAAATCGTGGGATTAACAGCTAGAGGCCGAACTGTGGCTTTACCTTTTCTATGAGAATTGGTAGCACTAGTTCTTCCCTTAAAGCCTAGACCAGTCTTCCCTTTTTGTGAAACAAAATTATCTATCAAAGGTAAGACTGATTTTGGCTTGGAGAATTTAGCCACTAGCTCTCTCTCATATTGAAGTTTTCCCTCCAGTTTCTTGATATGATTCTCTTTGAATGAGATTGTGCCCATTTGAATAACTGTAATGTTTTTCAATTTGGCAACCTCATTTAGTTTTTGATCCAGCAGTTTTGCTGAATCTGCTGCAGCCAGCTTAAGAGACTCAATCTCTTTGGCTTGCTCTTTAACAAGAAACTTGATCTTCTTTAGAGCATGCAACAACCCACCATACTCATTAATGAGTTGGTGAACATCCCCCTTAGACTCAGATCCATCCACTTCTTTTGAAGAAGATGCTTCTGATTCTGATCCAGTAAAGTAATCTGAGACTAGGGGAGAATTGTTTACCTTACTTGGTCCAGGCTGATTCATGCACTTATCTTCTTCAGATTGAGCCATAAGCCCTTTACAGCAATATTCTTCCACTCTATTTATGGATTCCAACATCTGTAGGAATTCTAGTTCCCTAGAATCCTCTTCTGTTGAGAAGAGTCCAACATATGCTTCTGCCTCTTCTTCTTCAGATTCTGAAGATGAAGAGTCTGTCTAACTCTTCTCCTTCTGAGCCACTAGAGACTTCTCCTTCTTGCCTTTGACCAGCTGCTTCTTCTTATCCTTTGAATCCTTTCTTTTGTCAGGACAGTCAACTATGATATGCCCAGACCTGTTGCAGCAATAACACACAATCTTAGAATTAGATTGTTTACCAGGTTTAGAGGCATACATGTCCTCCTTAGGTGTTTTCTTCTTCCTGTAGTATTCATCCTTGGAATAGGATGTAGATGAAGGCCTGGTTCTCCAATTCTTTTTTTTTTCATGAACCATTGGAATTGTCTTGAGAAGGCAGCAAAGTCTTCATCAGATGTGTGACTATACGATATACTTGTTTCAGGAACTCCTTCTTATGTTTCAGTACTCCTTCTAGGTGGAGAAGGAGATTTTCCCCTACCCTTCCTTGAGCCCTTAGCCTTGAAGGCTACTGACTTTTCTTTATGTTCAGATCTGCTGCCCCTCTCTTCCTCTTTCCTAGTAGTAAGCTGCATCTCATATGAAAGCAGTTTTCCAAAAAGTGTAGGTGGAGGTGTGTCAGCCAGTTTGGCCACTTCCCTGATGGCACATATCTTAGTGTCCCAATCCTTTGTTAGGGACCTAAGAAACTTGTCATTCAGTTCATAAGTACTGAAGACTCTTCCATATGTCATCAGTTCATTCACTATTATGAAAAACTTTTTATAGCATTCAACTATGCTGTCAGTTTTAGTCTGCCTAAAACTCTCATACTCCTGATTCAGCATAGACTTTCTGTCCTCTTTGACTTCTTCTGTGCCTTCCATATAGACAATCAATGTATCCCACATTTCTTTTGAAGTTTTACAGTGCACAAGATTCTGGAATGTGGAATCATCTATGACACGTATAATTATATTATGAGCTCTTTTATCTAATATAGCCAAGATGATTTCATCCTTAGTCATCTCTGAATAACTCTTTGGAGTTTGAATGGTTGCATCAAGAACTGAAACCTTCATTGGGATGAAGGGGCCTTCCTGTACTGTGATATAAATTCTTGGATCAGATACTTCCATAAACAGCCTGACCCTTTCTTTCCAAATGCCAAAAGATTCTTTCCTGCATATGGGCAATTTCATAGATCCAAATTCCTTTTGATTTTCACTTGAACTCATTTTTATTATCTGTTATATGCCTTGGAGAAAACCTCTGACTGTTAGGTTAAATTTTTAGGAACCTCCCTCTAATACCACTTGAAAGACTTTATTTCAAGAGCCTAAACACCTAGAGGGTGGGGGTGGGGGTGGGGTGAATAGGTTCTAATCTTTTTGTGTTTTTACTTAATTTTTAGGCAAATAGTTATAAGACTTCTTTCAGCACAGATTAATCAATCTACAGAAAATAAACACATCACAGCAAACACCAGACTTATAGTGGTTCCCCAAGATATGGGTATATCCACTTTCCCCCTTCGCCTATCCAGCAGATAACTGGATTCAGCCTAACTTCCTTCCACTGGCTCAAATCCTCAGATTTTACAATCTCAGAACAAAAGATGGTTCCTACACCTCAGACTTAGCACAAGTCCTACCTCAGATTCTTCTCCAGAATCCTACCTCAGGCCTCAGCCCTACCTCAGCCTTTATAATTAGGCTTACAACTCAGACTTTCCACAAGTCCTACCTCAGGCACACAGCCCTACCTCAGCCTTTATAATTTTAGGCTTATAATCTCAGATCTAATAGTAGATCCTACAAGAATTTGTGAGTAAAGAGTAACTGAAAACTTCACTAGCTAGATTTATCTGTTGATGTTATCTTCTTGATCAGTTCTTGTACAGACTGATCCTTTTGATCCAACCTAACTTAGCTTTTCAAAGCTTCTTGATTAGAATAAAATAAGGTGGATCTTCTCTGTTGATGAAGATAATCTTCAATCAGCTTCTTCCTTAAATTCAGATTGAACTATGAATCTTTCTTGCAGATAACCCTTAATCTGTCAGAATTCTTCTTATTAATTATTCTCCTTGTTGTTCATTTCCGATCTGTATCTATTATAGAGCTTGCTCCATGGTTACCGACTGATCCGGTTCATAACAAACTTCTGACAGTTCTGACAGTGGTGTCAGACCGGATAGTTATGACAGCTATCAAGTCACCAGTCACGTCACCAGGTTCTTCAATGTCTTTTCAACTCAGCACACAACACTCAGCAGGCTACTTCACATGTGTCGACACATATAGACTTAGTGTCGACACAAGTCTTCATGGTGTTGACACAATTACTCCAAGTGTCGACACAGTCATACTTCTGCTTCTCGACACTACTTTTATTGAATGTGTCGACACAAGTCCCGTGTGTTGACACAACTGCTTCTTATCTCGACATTTCTGTTGCAGACAGTTGGCGTTGAGTGTGTCGACACAAGTCCTGTGTGTCGACATAATTGCTTCAGAACTCGACACAGCTTTTTGAGAGTTTGTGTGTCGACACAATTGCTTTAGGTGTCGACATATCTCCTGAGTTTCGACATATCTTCAGTTTTAAGTATCGACACAAGTCCTGCTTCAGATGTCGAATCATTTCTAGATCTTGACACAACTGCTTCTTTAGGTGTCAACATAGCTTTGAGTGTCAACACAGTTTCTTTATAAGTGTCGATACAAATTCTGGGTGTCGACACAACTTCCTTATAAGTGTCGACACAATTTTTCCTGTGTCGACACAGCTTACCTGAGTGTTGACACAAGTTCCCTGAGTGTCGACACAGTTTCTCCACAAGTGTCGACACTTGTACTTAGAAAATTTTCCTCCAAATACTTAAACCTGCACAATGAAACTCAAACTTCTATCAAATACAAATTGATGCATATCATTGACTAAGTTGTGACTTCTCCAAATCTGGTACACATATTCCAATGTACCCAACACTAGGCATTGAGTGAGTAAGCACCACTCAACGCCAAAAAACTTAGAAAATTTTCTCTGCCAGTAGGCGTTCAGCGAGCAACCTTCACTCAATGCCAAAACACTTAGAAAAGTTTTCTGGCACTAAGCGTTGAGTGAGTTAGCTTCACTCAATGCCAACATACTTAGAATAATGTTTCAGCCATTTGGCGTTGAGTGAGTGAGCTTCAATCAATGCCAAAATACTTAGAACATTTTTTGCCTCATGACATTGAGAGCACTGAGTGTGTCTTCATCACTCAATGCTTTTGCCTTAGTAAATATTTCCTCTTCTTAGGATTGAGTGATCCTTCATCACTCAACACCAAAGCACTTAAGCTATTTTTTGTTACTTGGCATTGAGAGCATTGAGTGTGTCTTCATCACTCAACGCTTTTGTACTTAGCCAATTTTCTGTATCTGAAAACACTGACTCTGACTGGATGAGAATCAGTAAACGTTATTGCCCCATGGCATAAAGTGAGTAAGCTCCACTCAATGCTATTGCCCCATGACGTTGAGTGAGTAAGCTACACTCAACGCTTGACTACTTAGATAGATTTTCTGTCTCATGACATTGAGTGAGTAAGCTTCACTCAACGCCTGTGGACTTAGTCAAAATTTTACACAGAATTTCTATGGCTTTGACTGGCTGAACAATACTCAACGAATTTGATGTTATGGCATTGAGTGAGTGGACTTCACTCAACGCCTGTGTACTTAGCAACTTCTCAGCCAGTTTCTCTTAAGGCTTTGACTATATCAGCCTGTCTCACAGCCTTTTGATGTATGACATTGAGTGAGTACACTTCACTCAACGCCTGTGGACTTTACCATATTTTCAGCTTATCATAGCCTTTTAGCTATATGACATTGAGTAAGTAGACTTCACTAAATGCCTATTGCCTTAGCAACTTTTCTTGGTTTGACAACACTCTTACATATCTCTGACGTTGAGTGAGCTTGCTCCACTACATGCTATGGACTTAGCTGCTATCTTTTTGTCCAGCTTTCTTTCTTCATGCTGCTGGTGTTGAGTGAGCTTGGTCCACTCAATGCTTGTGGACTTAGGTAAATCTTCTGCCTTTCTAGCCACTTCTTTGAGTCCACCTGTCTAATCATTATAACAAGGACTATCCTACACACATAACTTACACATACATCAAATACAGCTTTGTTGGGTATTGTATCCACAATAACCTAGATTTGTATGAAGTCACCCTTAAACAAAGATAAATTAGGTTGTATTTGATTTCTTGTTCTAGTTATGTGTTTGTTGGACTTATTGCCATGTGTAGACTAATGTCAGTCTACAGTGGGTCATCAAACATAAGACCATACAATGTAATTCCTTATTGCGTGATTCATGGTGTTGACTCATGTGTAGCCTCTCTATTAGGATACACTTCTTTTTCAAGCACTTGAACTTATGAAGGAAGACTTTATGCTGTTTGGAATGGAGAACTAAAGTTTCATAAAACTGAGAATGATTCTAAGTGTTTTACTCGAGTGAAGTTCTAGTACTCGAGTAGAAACCTTAGAAGCACTCGAGTAGGTCTAGTTTGTAATTCGAGTAAAGGAAGTGGTTCTCGAGTAGCCTTAATCTAGCTCTCGAGAAGCCAAGTCCAGTACTCGAGTAGACTTTCTCTCCGTCTCGAGTGATCAATTATCAGTTCTCAGAAATTTTCTAAGTATAGCACTCGAGTAGTCTAGTTGAGTACTCGAGTAGTTGAGCAGTTTATTTCGAGTGATAGAAGATAGATCTCGAGAAGATTCTAAGATCACTCGAGTGGGACATCCTTGTACTCGAGTAGTTCGTTTTGTACTCGAGTAGTTCAGTTTCAGTACTCGAGTGATCGACATTTCCTCTAGAATTTCTCCAAGTCCAAGCTCTCGAGAAGTCCATTTCCACCTCTCGAGAAGTACCTTTAGCACTCAAGTGATCACTTATCCACTCGAGCGATTTCTTACTCTATCAAGAATTTCCAAAAAAACCTCATCTCGAGTAGTCAGGGCCATCCACTCAAGGGTCAGTTAAAGCACTCGAGTAGTATATTTCTTACTCGAGAGAGCTGACTCATTTTCTGAAATTTCCTTAAGTCTCTGTCAGATTTAATTTTTGAATTCCTTGATATGACTGGTCCACATGGCCATCATTAATGACAATTATAACTGTTAGGGAGATCTTATAAAATGTCCTTTCATTATGACTAACCCTAAGCGCGTTATTTCTTTTATTCTAAGTTTCTGGATTGGCCGACACATTCCTTTTCCATAGAAAGTCACCGCTCATCTTCAAGATCGCAAAAGGCTACTTTCAAATCCAGATCAACTTGCAGATCAAGAACGTTTCAATCTTCATCTACTCCTTGATCGTGTGAGTCCAAGTTTCTCAGAACAGATCTAACCGAGAGTCTTCTTCTACAAATCCTGATAAAGCCGCAAAGTTCAAGAAAGAAGACCTAGGGAGAGATTTTCATATCTGAGAAGATTTACTGTTTGTATTTACAATTTTTTTTTAATCTTGTAGGAGATTATTCTCCGAGTGTAGGAGATTTGTTCTCCGAGTTGTAGGAAATTTTCATCTTCTGAGTGTAGATCCCTTTTTGGATCGAGATTGTAGGAACATTGTTCCGAGTGGTAGGATTGTTTTTAATCTAAGATTAGTGGAATAGCCAAGTCTAGCGTATTGCTAGATCGGTGAGTGGAAAGTGTACGTACCCAAGATTGGGGAACCACTATAATTCTTGGTGTCCTCTATGAATGCTTGGTTGTTTCTTATGCATTAGATCACTAAAGATTTTATTCCGCAAAAGGCGCACAACTCACCTATTCACCCCCTCAAGGTGATTTAGGTAGACAAGTTGAACTCTATTTCAATTGGTATCAGAGGGAGGTTGATCATTAAAAGGTTAACACGTTGATCAGATCTGCCCTAAGTTGTCTCTAGAATTTTTCAAGCATGGACAAGGCCAAGGATTTTGCCAAGCTTTCTCTATGTACAAAGACAAACTTTCCCATGTGGAAAGAAAGAATCAAGTTCTTCATGGAAGCTGTGGATCCAAGGATCTTCATGATCTTTAAAGAAGTTCCTTACGTCCCAATGACTGCCTCCACTATAGATCCTAGAAGAAAAGTTCCTAAAAAATTAATGGATCTCGATAAGGATGAGATTGCACTTGTCTCGTTAGACAAAAATGCCAAAAACATCATAGCAAGTGCAGTCGATGAATCAATGCTGTAAAACCTCATTCACTGTCAATCTGCAAAAGAGATGCGGCAGTCCCTCATTACCCTGATGGAAGGTATAGAAGAAGTAAGGGATGATAGAAGATCCCTTCTTAAATCAGAAGTATGAAGTCTTCCGGCAAGGACCAAAGGACACCATTGCTGACACATTTGAGAACTTCTTCAAGATAGTTAAGGGCCTAAAAGTATATGGATGATTCTTCAAAAATCGAGAGCTAAACGACAAATTTCTCAGGTCCCTAACTAAGGAGTGGGACAACAAAGTCTGTGCCATCCGAGAATTCGGTAAGTTAGCCGAGACTGATCCTCAGTACCTCTTCGGAAAGCTGATGTCCTATGAACTTCAAATCAATTCTAGAAAAGCTGAAGAAGATAAGAGTCGGCTCTCTTCCAAGGAGAAGTCTGTTGCACTAAAGGCAGACAGTTCGAGGAAGGTCAAAGCTGCTTCACCTGCTCCTGCACGGGTAGAGAGTGAAGAAGAATCATCTGAGCCAAGCACTTCAGGCTCAGAGCTATCTGAAGGAGAGTTCTCACTGCTCTCAAGACAGTTCAAGAAATTCTTGAACAAGAAAAAGTAATGGAGGGACAAGGATGCCTCATACAGAAGATCATGACATGATGGTGATCGATGCAAGAGGGGCTTAAGTAGCCAGGATAGGTATAACTCTAAACCGAATAAAAATATTTCTACTGACATAGTTTGTTACTGTTGTAATAAGCCAGGTCATGTAAATGTCGATTGCCCCCATAAGAAGAGGGAGGGTGGTAAAAGAGGGGAGAAGAAATCCTCTTACCTCAAGAAGAGAACAGAGAGAAGCCTGGTAGCCAAAAAGGGAAAGACACTCAGTGACACTGACTCATCTAAGTCAAGTGAAAAAGAGGAAGCCTACTTTGGGCTCATGGCACATACTAACGAAGAAGAAGAGCCCCAGTTCACTGGGGAGGTAAAATCACATACACCCCTCTCTGAATCTGATGTCTCTGATCATGATCATGAGGACAACTCTTTTGACGATGAGTCTGAACTCATGGCCCAGTATAAGGAGTTGATCAAGGACTACGACAAATGTTGAAAGGTCGTGAAAACTCAGGCTAAAGATATTAAGTCTTTAAAGGCCGTAGAGAGCTCTCTGAGAGAGGAAGTCGTTAAGATGGACTCACTAAGAGAAGAATTGAGTACTGTTGTTGAAGAGTACAGTAAGTCTCTAGAGAACCTTGATCTGAAAGAGAAGATCATCATGGAACTGGAAGAGCAACTTGATGCTGAAAAGAAGCATGTTGAAAGATTCTCAAAGCCCAAGACTGTCCTTCCATTAGTTGTTGAATTCTCAGTTCAGACTAAGGGTGCTGGCATAGGACATGTTAAGGCTCCAAGTAAATCCTCTAGGAGAAATAAGGCTCAACGAAAGAATAAGACAGCCAAGAAGGCTTTGGCCAAGGAAATGGGGAAAGCTCCATAAGATCAGACTACATTTAAGAAGGTTGTTTTCCTACTAATAAGTTTGATCTTGACTCATCCTACAGTCACTTCACTAGGCCTACTTATGTAGAGCCCAAGTCGAGGTACAAAGGATGGACTCTCCCTCGAACCTTTGGTGAAAGTGTCCTTAAGGCACCTTATAAAGAGATCACTCTTTAGAGTTATGGCCCTTTTAATCATGGTCATAATATCAAGAAGGCTCCAAAAGTAAAGCCTATTATTGAAAAGCCTATGAAGGAGAAGAAGCCATATGATTGTCTTCACCATGAAGCTTCTACCTCTAAGAATACTGCCCCTGCTAGACCAGACTCCCTAAAAGTCAAGCAGGAGAGAGTTAGGCAAAGATATAATAGGTTTGACTGTTGGTGCTGTGGAAGAGTTGGTCACTTTTCCATCGATTGCTGGTTTAATCCTAGAAACTATGTTACCCCTCAGTTTAAGAATGAAAGAAAGACCGCTCACATTGTTAATACATGTAGGGGGAGCAAGCTAACTAGAGACCAAGGACCCAAGCAAGTTTGGGTTCCTAAGGCAAATTGATTTTTGACTGCAGGTATGTCCAAAGACCACCAAAACTCCAATCTGATACTTGGACAGTGGATGTTCTCAGCACATGACCGGGACAAGAAGCCTACTTCAGAATTACTCACCAGTCATAAACGGACCAAAGGTCATCTTTGGAGATTCTGACCGAGGAATTACGAAAGTTTATGGAATGATTACAACGGTAGTGTATCTTTTTCGGATGTGGCTTATGTTGAAGGATTGGAACACAATCTGATAAGCATAAGCCAACTATACGATAAAGGATACATAGTTGAATTTCATGTTGATAAGTGTTTGATAAAATCGGTTGACAATTTGGGAATGATCTTATCAGGCACTCCTAGTAGGAATATATTTTGTTTAAATTTTATCTGTATAGACTCCTCTACACCAGTGTGTCTTTTTGCAAAAGATAGTGCGTCTCTTGGTGACCAATGACACAAGAGATTAACACATATTAATTCCAAAACTATTAATAAATTATTTTCTCTGAAATTAGTACGTGATGCTCCAAATGTCAAGTGCGCTAAGGATATACCTTGTCACACATGTGTAAAAGGAAAGCAAACAAGGGCTACTTTTAAAAACATCATAGGCAAAGACTCTAATATGTGTTTACACCTGCTTCATATGGACTTGTTCGGTCCACTACAAGTTAGATGTTTGGGAGGTAAGGATTATACGTTGGTTATTGTTGATGAATACTCGCGCTTTGCGTGGGTGTTCTTTCTGAAACACAAGTCAGATACCTTCGATTTCTTTATAAATTTTGTCAGGCAAATCCAGAATGAATATAACTATTCCGTAGTCAAAATCAGAAGTGACAATGGAACTAAATTCAAGTCTGGTGCCATGACAGAATTCAGTGAAAACCTAGGTAACTTTCATGAGTTTTCCTATCCTCGTACTCCCCAACAAAATGGAGTAGCTGAAAGAATGACTAGAACACTCATAGAGGCCTACAGAACTATGTTGAGTGATTCCTCACTATCGAAGTACTTCTGGGCTAAAGCTGTCAACACTGCATGCGACGTGCAACATTGAGCACTCATAAACAAGAACCACAATAAGACACCTTACGAACTTATAAAGGGCAGAAAGCCGACTGTTTCATATTTTAGAATCTTTGGCTGTAAATGCTTCGTTCTTAACAATGGAAAGTATCATACTACTAACTTGATGAGACGAGCTTGCTGCAAAGCAACACTTCTAGTGTATTCATTGAAGATGCAGGTTAAAAGTAGAAAGAACTTAACTTGGATGAGTCAACTGAAGAAAAAGGATAAAAGTTCATCAAGATCACCACTCCAACCCCGATTGGAGAGGTTGATGATCAAGATGAAGAAATCATCCAAGTTGATGAAGTCACTCCTGTGGATGAAGACACCCTAGATGCAAGGACTCTAGAGCTCAGACATCTAAAGGATCACCCAATAGAGCAAATCATAGGAGATCCAAGGGATGGTGTCTGAAAGAAAAGGGAGAGTAATCTCTGGTTAACTCTAGAGGGGGGGGGGGTGAATAGAGTTAATTGAAAATTCCTTTGCAATTTTTATAAATATAAAAATAGGTGATATAGTAATAGCTAACAGAAGCAAAGATAAGCTACACTAAGCTACCACAGTACAAGCCAAAAGGAAAACAGCATACACACAGACAACACAAGAATTTTATAGTGGTTCCCCAACTGGGTACATCAACTCTTCTACCACCCTGGTAAGAATCCACTAACAGGTTTTGATCAGGTGACTGCCACCACAATATCTATTTGTAGGGAGATATTGCAACTCTTTGAGCTTTTGATCAGGTGCCCAAAAACCAAACTCAAGTCTTTTGGAAGGAGACTTGTGAACCAGCCTAACTTTTGAAGGGAGTTAAAACCTTGTACAGTGGGTGGGAAAGAAAGTGATGTTAGTCTTCCCTTTTCTCAAAAACAACTTGAGAAGAATTTGTGTAGATTCCAGATCTTGTCAATGCTCCCCCTGAAATGTAGAGATGTTCAGGAAAGAGAAGCTTTGTTCAGGAGTGTGTAGGTCTTCAGCTTGTGTAAAGTAGATCCAGGAACTTTAGACAGATGGACTATTGTCTCAGCAAATTCCTAGAAGGAGAGGATGAAGAAGACTCTTGATCAGCTTATGTTGTTCTTCTTCTATCTTTTTGAGAGCAAAGTGAGAGATGTGGATTGAGAGTTGATGTGAGATTTTTGCTCTTCTAAGAATATCTCTCTCTGTAAATTTTTATGCTCTGTAAGAATTATGTTGCTGTTCTCTGTCTATGTATCTCTGTGTCTCTTCGAAAAAGAAATCTCAGCCTCTATATTCTTCGACAGCCAATCTTGCTTAGAAATTTGAATAACTGCAATTAATGCCTTGTTGGAAAACTGGGAAGGAAAACGGCTAGCATATCTGTCATTATTCGTTTCCTTAATAGTCACGAGAAATATGTCAAATAAATCCTCTGATGAATACCATAATCAATGCTACCAGGAAACCGTTATATTCATAAGGAATATAAGCATTTATTACTCAGGGAATTTATGACTTAAAATAATAATAGAGAGGGAATAGGTAAGGAAAGAACAAAGAACAGACATCTTACAGAATTCATCAACCAGAGAACATATTTCGTTGAACTGCACTCAGAGAACGTCGACCTAAGAAATCCTATTCGTCGACCTGAGCTCTGCAAAGCACACACTGAATATACACAACTGATTCTGTGCTCCAAGAACGTCGACCTGAGAACCTGAACACACAGAAAATAGTCGAGCTGAGAATCTATCTGGAGAAAACTCATCGTCGACCTGAGCTCGAATATCATTGAGCTCAGTTCAGAGAATTAACTCTGAGTTCGTCAATCAAAGATCGAAGATCGTCGAACTGAGTTCGAAGAACTTCAAACAGATCAAGTTGTCTTCTGAAAAAGTTCTAAATCTGAATCTCCTGAGGTCCTCTGCTGGCTGGTTCAAGAAGGTTGAACTAAAAGGACTTTGCCTAATTTCTAGGACTACTAGACTAGACCCTGGCTATACAAGGTGGGTCAGACTCAGCCTAAATTAGTGAACCTAGCCCAAATCCAACTAGGGATCCAACAATCTCCCCCTATTTGGGTGAGGTCACTAAAAATACAAATAAAAAGCAATCATAAAGCAAGAAACATATATCTGGCAGAAATAATACATTCAGCAGATATTTACAACATATGCTTCGTGATATAAGCAGAAATAGAGTTTAAACAATAAAATTACAATAACTAAAATTACTGTTTCTGCTTGGGAATAGCTTTCTCAGACTTTTCAATAGACTGTTTGAATAAGATTTCTCTGTTAGGGTTAACAACTTCTCTTTTTGGCATGGTCATGTCAGATGCATCAATAATATTCTGAGAAGTTGCTATGGGTACTACAGCCTCTGGATGTAATTTCATATACTCATCAGTATTAAAGAACTTGTTAGATTTTGCATACCTTGTTAGTTCTTCTTTCCTGTAAGATGACATAGTTGAAAACTGAGAAGGATCCATGCCTTCAGCTTTAGCTTTCATAATCTGAGAGAGTCCTACTAACTCCTGAAATCTAGCCATCCTGGCAGAGGTCTCCTATTCTAGATCTACAAATGGAATAGGAGGAGACTCTGGCCTGATTGGACTAGAGTCCTGTTGTGATCTATCAGTAGTGTCTGCAGAAACTCTCTTGGAAGAAGCTGGAGGAGGATGGCTTGAAGAAGTTTGCTGACTGCCATGCCTTGACTGTCTTTGATAGGTCTTGGTTACTGGAGCAGCTCTATGAGTAACACTTCCAGAAGTACCTGAAGAGGGAGGAGGAGGAGGAGGGTCTTTCCTGAATTGCCTGGGAGGAGAATTGTACCTTCTCCTCTTCTTTCTTTCTTTCTGATCATTTTTAGACAGCCACATCCAATGGGGCATCCCTGGGTATGGAGTTATATTCTGTAAAATATAGTAGGGAGTATCATTATTGGGATTGGGCTTAGGAGCAGCCTTTGGAATAGCCTTTCTCTTCTTGATAACTTTCTTCTTAGATTTTGAGTTATCAGAATCATCTGAATCATTGTCTGTGTCATCTTCTGAGGAACTTTGGGGATTGTCATAAAGAGCATCTATTGCTTTAAATGTTTCCTATGAGATATGTTTGTCTACTTGAGGAGGAACTAGAGGTAGAGCATCTTGAGGAGGAACTACTGTATTGGAAACTATTTCAGCTTCCTGAGCCATGTCTGCAGCAAAAATCTCATCCATATTTTGTAATGGAGAGGTAGAGAAAACAAAAGTGGGAGGGGAAAAAGCCTTGGGCTCAGAGAACTCATCCTAAATAACATTAACAGGCTCAGCCTTTGAAACTAGAACATGCTCAGGCTCTGGAGCTGAAAAAGCTATTCCGAATAAGCTATAAGACTCCTGAGCTAACTAGAGCTGTATAGCAAACAATGTCTGTATAGAGCTGAGGAGAGACAAAGGAAAGAATGTTACTATACATAAGTTCAAAGAAATAAAGAACTGAGGTCAGTTCAACTGCTGGAGAAATGAAGCAGTCTCCAGAATAAATATCCAAAGAATGATCTAAATCAGTTGTCTCAGAGTCAATGACCAAGAAATTCTGAGAGTTATGCATCTAATATATCAGAATCAACAAACTCTATCTCTGCTATTGATGCTGCTGCTGTTGGAGCTACGTCTTCATGGATAATCTCCCCCTGCCTGGTTTCAGTAAGCACTAGAGCCAGGCCCCTAACTGAAGAAGGAGGGACAGGGAAGGCAGATAGTTGGGCAGTAAGAGAAGAAATAGAAGAAGCAAGAGGTGAAATGGCCTATGCTATGAGTTGCTTAAGAAGAGGGGAGATAGATTGTAGAAGAGATGAAATGGAGGGTGAAGCTATGTCCATGAATTCAGGTGGGGTTTGAGTAGATACAGATGGATTGAAGGTGGAAGAGCAAGGATGAGAATCTAGCATTTGCTCATCTAGAGGGGATGGAGAATGACTAGGGGATGAAAGAAGATTGAATGAAGGTAGAGATGATAGATTTTAAAGAGGAGGTATTTCAGCAAGATGAGAAGGAAGAGGGGACTGAGGAGGAGTAACATGCTCTGGAGAATGATTTTGAGGGGATAGATGTACTGGAGATTAAATTGGTGAAGAAATATGGATGGGGGAAGTAGGAGGTGTAGGTGGACGTGTTGGAGTTGTGGAAATAAGCTGGAGGGATGTTGAAGTCGTTTGAACAAGTAGAGGTGCAGGGGGAATAGAGATATCCTCAGCAGGGTGGGAAGTGGCTGGAACAGCCCTTGTACTCTCAAAAAATCTGGAAGAGGAAGCCTTGGAAGGCTTAGGGATTCTCCTCTCCCACCTGCTAAATAAGGTGCAGGTTAGCCTCTTAGAGGCATTAATGAATATGGTCGGGGTGACCAGTGATTCAGCAGCCTTGGCTTGAAGAAAAATTCCCAAAATTCGTCCAAAACACACTTCCTTCTTTGTGTTTTTCTTCTTAATCAAATCAAACAAAATTTTGGCCCAGTTCACAACCTTCTTGTTTGCCACTACACACATCACAAGGAACTAATGTCTAGTTATGTGATCGTGGGCGGTGTGCTTACCCAGCAGAACCTTTCCTACAACATCTGCCAGAAACTTATAATCCGCAGATAGATGTTTCTTCAGTAATTTGTTAGGGTTGTCACCAGAATAACCCATTCTATTCAACATTTCATCAAACTTAACGGAATCGATTTACAAGTCCTCTTCTCCATTCACTAAACCAAAAATTTCAAAAAGAATTTGATCTGAGTATTTAAAAAACTCGAAGTCAATATCAAAACCCATATCAAATTTCATTGCTGTGAGAGCGCTTGATGAAATCGCCATGATCACCTGCAACAAAGAAACCGAGAGATCAAGTGCAAAGGAACTGAAAGCGTGGGATGGAGCTCGAAGAAAACCTAGTTATAAGGTTTTTCAGAATATGAAATGTCAAGTTCTGTCCTTCGAAAAAGAAAATTCTTCAATCTCAGGTCGACGAAAAATTTCATGAAGAAATAAATTTGTCAATCTCAGACTAAAGATATAGAGATATTTCGTCATCCTCAAAAATATTTCCTGAAACAGGATCATCGATCTCAGGTCGATAAAACTGACTTCACATAGAGATTTCGTCGATCTCCGGTCGACTAACTCTCAACGATAAGTTTGCAAATCGTCGATCTTAGGTTAACGAATTGCTTCCAGATCATTTACACTAAGGACAGATTTAAAATTAAGCCTTTCCATCTATCATCCCTAACTAATTCAGAAAGAACAAATGTTTAGATTCATCCAAGGGCTTGGTGAAAATATCTGCCCTTTGCAAATTAATGGAGATAAATTCAATACTAATTTTCTATTTGTCCACACAGTCTCTTATGAAATGATGTCTTATATCTATATGCTTTGTCCTACTATGATGCACTGGATTATGTGCAATAGAAATTTCATTGGTACTATCACAAAATATGGTTGAATTATTTAGATTGAAACCATAATCCAGGAGTTGGTTTTGTATCCAGCAGCTACCAGCTGCCATGTATTCAACCTCAGTAGTTGATGTGGACACAGATGTTTGTTTCTTGCAAAACCAGGACACAAGTCTATCACAAAGGAACTGACATGTTCCTGAAGTGCTTTTCCAATCCACTCTACATCCAGCATAATCAGCATTAGAAAATCCAGTAAGCTCAAATGCTGACTCTGTTGGATACCAGAGTCCTAGATTAGGACAACCCTTTATATATCTCAAAATTCTTTTAATGAAAATAAGATAAGATTCTTTAGGGCTCACTTGGAACCTAGCACAAAGACATGTAACAAATATGATGTCTTGTCTACTTGCTGTGAGATAGAGTAGGGATCCAACAATAGCCCTATACTTGGTCTGATCAACTAGTTTTCCATGTTCATCAGAGTCAATCACAGCATTGGCATCCATGGGAGTTTTCATAGAGGAGGCATCAGCCATCCCAAATTTCTTAATAAGCTCACTTGCATATTTAGATTGGGATATGAATATGCCATCAGGGGATTGCTTCACTTGTAGGCCAAGGAAGTATGATACCTCTCCCATGCTACTCATCTCAAACTTTGAATGCATTAGATCAGAGAATCTCTTGCATAGTTTGGGATCAGTAGAGCTAAATATGATGTCATCTACATATATTTGTACTACTAAAATTTTATCATGATGCATCTTAGTAAAAAGGGTCTTATCTACCATGCCTCTAGAGAACTTGTGTTCTAAAAGGAAGCTTGCTAAGGTTTCATACCAAGCTCTTGGAGCTTGCTTTAGACCATAGAAAGCTTTATGCAATTTAAAAACATATGAGGGATGAGTAGAAGAGATAAAACCTGGGGGTTGTTCAACATAACTTCTTCCTTTAGTACTCCATTCAAGAAAACACTCTTAACATCCATCTGGTAGACTTTGAACTTCTTAAAGGTAGTATAAGCAAGAAAAATCCTGATTGCTTCTAGCCTTGCAATAGGAGCAAAGGTTTGATCATAGTCAATGCCTTCCTCTTGCCTATAGCCTTGAGCAACAAGCCTATCCTTGTTTCTCACAATTACACCTTGGGCATCAAGTTTATTTCTGAATACCCACTTGGTTCCAATTACTGGATAGCCTTTGGGCCTTGGAACCAAGTACCAAACTCTGCATCTCTCAAATTGATTAAGCTCCTCTTGCATTGCAATGATACAGTGGGGATCTTGCTCTGCATCATTTATGGATTGAGGCTCAACTTGAGAGAGGAAACATGCATGCATCACATCTTGGTTGAGTTGATGCCTTGTCTATACACCTGCTGACATGTCCCCAATCACTTGAGATCTAGGGTGATCCCTTACTGTGACAAGGTCAAGGGGTGGAGTTGGTTCAGCAACAGCATTTGGAACTAATTCCTCTTGTGGAATAAAGTCTGTTGTCTGATGAGGTTTAACCACTTCCAAAATTTCTTCTTCACTATCTTCATCATCTTGTAGAGGAGGATGTCATATGACCTTTTATGTAAGGTTTAACTCACCCAATTTCTCACACAAGTGTGGTACCTGCAATAAATCTGAGGTAGAAGAATCCTTCTCCTTATAAAATATGTTAGCTTTATCAAAAGAAATATGTACAGATTCTTCTATATTTAAAGATGATTTATTGAATACCCTATAAGCCTAGTTATTTTGGGAATATCCAAGAAAAATTACCTCTGTAGTCTTAGCTTCAAATTTTCTAATGTGTTTCTTATTATTGTTATGATTGAAACATCTACACCCAAAGATTCTAAAGTAATCAATTTTAGGTTGCTTCCCTTTGAGTAATTCATAGGGGGTCTTACCCTTAAGTTTGTGTATCAAACTCCTATTCAGCACATAGTTTGCTGTGCTCATAGCCTCTGTCCAAAAGGATAGGGGCAAGTGTGCATCTGCAAACAATGTTCCTGCAGATTCAATGAGGGTTCTGTTTTTTTCTTTCTGCTATCCCCATTTTGTTGAGTTCTAGGAGCAGAAAAACAATGCCTGATACCTTCCTCCTCACAGAATCTTTGCATGGGAAGAGATTCAAACTTAGTACCATGATCACTTCTGATCAATGCAATTGGAGTAGAATACTCAATTCTTATGCTCTTAAGAAAGTCTGTAAGGACTTTAAAGTTATCTGACTTGTTTTTCAAGAAGAATACCCAAGAGAATCTAGAGAAGTCATCTACAATAACTAGAGTGTAAGACTTCCCTCCTAAGCTTTGTACAGTAATGGGTCCAAAAAGATCCATATGTAGCAAGTACAGAATCTTAGGTGAGTCACTCTTATTAATTGACTTAAAGTTATTTTTAGTTTGCTTGCCTACTTGACAAGCCTTGCATAAGCTTTCCTTCTTGTAGGGGCAAGAAGGCAATCCTCTGACAAGGTTGTCCCGAGATAGCTTAGAGATGTTTTTAAGGTTAACAAGACCTAGTATCTTATGCCAACGAATATTATTATTACTGACTTGATTGAATAAACATATTTTTGAACTAGCAGAGTTAAAGTTTACTAGGTATATATTCCCTTGTCTACAACCTGTGTAAAACAGTTTGGTTATTTGAAGAAATAATACATTGGGAATTAGTAAAGAAAACCTGATAACCTGCATCACATAACTGACTTATGGATATTAGGTTATTCTTGAGACCATTTACATATGCCATTTTTCTGAAAGTGACAACTCCACTATTGAAGTCTTCATAGCCTTCAGTTTGTCCAAAGCTGGAATCTCCAAAGATCACTCTTGGACCAAGCTTTTCCTTGAAATTGATTAGGTTATCCTTGCATCCAGTCATGTGCTTTGAGCACCCACTATCCAAATACCACTTATTCTGAGTGATAGGATAGTTCTTCACCTGCAAGGAAGCAAGTTAGATGTTCTTGACCCAGGTCACCTTGGGTCCTTGTAATTTTTCATAAGAAAAACTAGAAATGTAAGAATATTCAGGTTGGCTTTTATAACCTAAGGGGTGAAATCTTCTAGGAGGAATTATCCATTGGGTGAATGGATTGATATTTTTCCTAGGTTGGTTATGGTTATGATTGGATTTTCTGTTATAGTTTAAGTTTTTGTAAGATTGATCTGGGATCGACGAACTCTGGTAAGTTCGTCGACCTGAGGTCGACGAATTGGGATAAGATATCCGATCTCTACTCGAAGGATGAAGATATTCATTCTCAGGGCACCAATATCGTCGATCTCTAGTCGACAAACCAGACTGGTTTTGTCGATCGTGGATCCAAGAATAACTATTATTGTAGTTGGCGTTCGGAGTTCGTCATTCTGAGGTCGACGAACTGTACATATTTCGTCGATCTGAGTTCAACGAAATCTGCTGAACATTGTTGTAGTTATTTTTCTTCTTGTTCTTGATTTTTGTTTAAGTTCCATTTGTTTTAAGACTTCATTTACTTTATCTACTTATTCAGTATTCTTCTTACCCTTATCTAAAATGAAATTTATAGGTTTAGATAACTGATTCTTCTGGATTATAGGTGGTTCACTAGATGATGCACCTAGTCTTAGTTTACTGTTATTATCCCTAGTATTTATAGTACTAGTTATGTCTAACAGTTGTAAGCTTCTACCATTAAGTGATTCTTCTAATTTCTTTGTTTTGCTTAATTCAGTTTTTAAGAAAATAATTTGTTCATTTGCTAAGTTAAGTTCATCTATTAGTTTAGTATTTTCAATAATGTATTTATCTTGTTCAGCTAATCTTTCTCTGAGAAGTTTGATTTCCTTCTCAGAGCCTATTAGATCTAAGCATAGATTTTTAAATTCAGTTTTAAATTCTTCTGAATTAAATCTTAAGATGCTATTACCTGGTCCTCTGTAGATAGAGATTCTTCATCTTCTGAAGCTTCAGCCTCTGACTGACTGCTTGAATTATCTATTTCCATTAAGCAAACTTCCTTTGCCTTCTCTTCTTCTTCATCATCACTGGAGCTGGAGGATGATGACTCTTCCTCAGTATTACTCCAGGTTTCTACAACAAACCCTTTCTCCTTCCTCTTGTGTTTGCTGGAGGAGGGCTTGCTGTGATGAGTTCTTTTTGAATCTTTTTCTCTTCTCTTATCCTTCTTCTGAGCTTCTGGACACTCTGAGATGAAATGTCCAGGCTTCCTGCAACCAAAGCAAACAATTTCTTTAGATGAAGTCTTGTCATACCTTGGCTTGTCATCTTGTCTAGATGACATTCTTTTGAAGTCCTTCTTTACCATTTTGAAGAATCTTTTGGCAAAGAGACTCATCAAGCTCTTCATTAACTAGGGTCCCTTCAAATTCTTCAGCAGCCTTGAATGCAATGTTGTGCTCCTTCCTGGTAGGTGTTGGAGTCTTCAATTCAGCTGCAGCTTCTCTGGTCTTCATTAGTTGCTCATAGGATTTGAGCTTTCCAAGGAGTGACTCAGTTGATATTTCTGTCTTGCTTTTGGCTTCTCTAATTGGCCAGATCCTTGAATCCCATGAGCTAGGGAAGCACATGGGGATTTTATCATTTACTTCTATCAAAGTGATGTCTTTGTCCAAGGTCTTTAGCTCATTGATGATAGAGCTAAGCCTATTGTACATATCACTCACTAACTCAGCTTCATCCTTCTTGAAGTTCTCATATTGAGAAATGAGATTGGATCTCCTATCCTTTCTCTCATCAGCAGATCCAGCCACCATCTGATTTAGAGAATCCCAAATGGTTTTGGTAGAAGTACACTCAGCCACCCTTGAAAAATATCATCAGACATAGTCTGAGCTCAGATATTCATGGCTCTGGCATCTGCAATCTTGGCTTTCCTCTGTGCATCTGTCCAATCTGGAGGTGGGACTGCACTCAGATTTGTTGAAGTTGAAGGAGTGGAGGCCACTGGAGTTGGTGGTCCTGTCAAAATTGAATTAAAAATATCTTCATCAATAGAGTTCATGTATAACTTTATTTTTTCCTTCTAGATGACAAACTTAGATAAGTTGCAAACTGGAGGTCTGGTGCTAGCATAATCCTTGTTTTGTGCTATGATATAAAATAAGATAGGAACAAGATTTAATCAGAGATTATCTTAGGATCTTGGTTTGTCCAGGTGTTAGCCTGTTAAAATAAAGATGACTAACCTCCTTCTGATACCAATTGAAAGAAAAGAGAGAGTAATATCTGGTTAACTCTAGAGGGGGGGGGGGGTGAATAGAGTTAATTAAAAATTCCTTTGCAATTTTTATAAATATAAAAATAGGTGATATAGTAATAGCTAACAGAAGCAAAGATAAGCTACACTAAGCTACCACAGCATATGCCAAAAGGAAAACAGCAAACACACAAACAACACAAGAATTTTATAGTGGTTACCTAACTGGGTACATCTACTCTTCTACAACCCTGGTAGGAATCCACTAGCAGGTTTTGATCAGGTGACCTCCACCACAATATCTATTTGCAGGGAGATATTGCAACCCTTTGAGCTTTTGATCAGGTATCCAAAAACCAAACTCAAGTCTTTTGGAAGGAGACATGCGAACCAGCCTAACTTTTGAAGGGAGTTAAAACCATGTACAGTGGGGAGGGAAAGAAAGTGATGCTAGTATTCTGTTTTCTCAAAAAAACCTTGAGAAGACTTTGTCTGGACTCCAGATCTTGTCAAAGCTCCCCCTGAGATGTAGAGATGTTCAGGAAAGAGAAGCTTTGTTCAGGAGTGTGTAGGTATTTAGCTTGTGTGAAACGGATCCAGGAACTTTAGATAGATGGACTTTTGTCTCAATAAATTCCTGGAAGGAGAGGATTAAAAAGACTCTTGATCAGCTTATGTTGCTCTTCTTCTATCTTCTTGAGAGCAAAGTGAGAGATGTGGATTGAGAGCTGTTGTGAGGTTTTTGCTCTACTAAGAATATCTCTCTCGGTAAATTTTTCTGCTCTGTAAGAATTGTATTGCTGTTCTCTGTCTCTGTATCTTCGTGTCTCTTCGAAAAAGTAATCTTCAGCCTCTATATTCTTTGATAGCCAATCTTGCTTAGAAATTTGAATAACTGCAATTAATATCTTGCTGGAAAACTGGGAAGGAAAAAAGCTAGCATATCTGTCATTATTCATTTCCTTAACAGTCCCGAGAAATATGTCAAATAAATCCTCTGATGAATACCATAATCAATGCTGCCAGGAAATGGCAATATTCATAGAGAATATAAGCATTGATTACTCAGGGAATTTATGACTTAAAAAAGTAATAGAGAGGGAACAGGTAAGGAAAGAACAAAGAACAGACATCTAACAGAATTCGTCAACCAGAGAACAGATTTCGTCGACCTGCACTCAGAGAACATTGACCTGAGAAATCCTGTTCGTCGACCTGAGCTCTATGAAGCACACACTGAATATACACAACTGATTCTGCGCTCCATGAACGTCAACCTGAGAACCTGAACACACAAAAAATAGTCGAGCTAAGAATCTGTCTGGAGAAAACTAATCGTCGACCTGAGCTCGAATATCGTCGAGCTTAGTTCAGAGAATTAACTCTGAGTTCGTCGATCGATGATTGTCGAGCTGAGTTCGAAGAACTTCGAACTGATCAAGATGTCTTTTAAAAACTTCTAAATCTGAATCTCCTGAGGTCCTCTGCTGGCTAGTTCAAAAAGGTTGAAATAAAAAGACTTAGCCTAATTTCTAGGACTACTAAACTAGACCCTGGCTATACAAGGTGGGTCAGACTCATCCTAAATTAGTGAACCTAGCACAAATCCAATTAGGGATCCAACAGTGTCAGAACTCATAGAGGTACATCTAACGAGAATTTATATTTGAGTTTATCTCACAGGTTGAATCAAAGAAGTTTGAGGAAGCAAACTCAGACGCATTATAGATAATGGCTATGGAAGAAGAGCTAAATCAGTTCAAGCGCTGCAAAGTATGGAAACTGGCTCCAAGACCCAAAGTCAAGAACTTCATCGGGATAAAATGGGTCTACAGGAACAAAATGGACGAGGATGGGACCATCATAAAGAACAAGGCAAGACTTGTCGCCAAAGGATACGGGCAGGAAGAAGTAATCGACTTCGACCAAACGTATGCTCTAGTGGTATGGCTGGAGGCAATCAGGTTATTCCTAGCATATGCTGCACTTAAGGCCTTCACTGTCTATCAGAGGGACGTCAAGTCCGCCTTCCTTAATGGTGACATCAAGGAAGACGTGTACGTAGAACAACCTCTAGGTTTTGTTGACTCTAACTTTCTTGATTATGTTTTTCTATTATCTAAAGCTTTGTATGGTTTGAAACAAGCTCCTCGATCTTGGTATGAGACGTTGTCTAACTTTCTTCTTGAGAACAAGTTCACAAGGGGAAAGATAGATAAGACATTATTTCTTAGGGAAATTAAAGGCAAGATTTTGCTAGTGCAAATCTATTTCGATGATATTATTTTTGGCTCTACAGACGACAACCTCTGCAAGAAGTTTTCTAAACTTATGCAAGGGAAGTTTTAAATGAGCAGTATGGGTGAGCTGAAGTATTTCTTAGGACTTCAGGTGAAACAATCTGAAGAATGAATTTTCATCTCGCAGACTAAGTTCACCAAGGAGTTGATTAAGAAATTCGGAATGGAGAATGCAACCTCTATGAGGACTCCAATGGGTTCAGCTATATCTCTAGACAAGGATGAGAAAGGGAAACCTTTTGATGAAACCAAGTACAGAAGCATAATTGGATCCTTTCTCTACCTTACTGCCAGTAGACCATACATAATGTTCTCTATATGTGTCTGTGCTAGATTCCAAGTGAACTGTAGGGAATCTCACTATGCTGCTGCAAAGCGAATGTTGAGATACCTTAAAGGTACACCGAATCTTGGCTTATGGTACCCAAGAAGTAATGACAGTGAGCTAATTAGTTTCTTAAATGATGACTTTGCAGGTAGTAAAGATGACAGAAAGAGCACTTCTGGGACTTGTCAATTCCTTGGAAGGAGACTCATTTCATGGAGCAGCAAAAAGCAAAATTTTGTCGCAATCTCAATGGCCGAGTCAGAATACATTTCTCTCGGTAGTTGTTGTGCACAATTGCTTTGGATAAAGAATCAAATGAAAGATTACAACTTGAAGGTCAAAGACATCCCATTGTTCTGCGACTCCTCCAGTGCAATAGCTATAGTAAGCCACCCAGTCTCTCACAGTTGGACAAAGCATATAGAGCTGAGATACCATTTCATCCGGGAGCATATGGAGCATGGGGACATAGATCTGCAGTATGTTCCAACTGATAGGCAAGTTGCAGATATTTTCACGAAGCCACTGGATGAGACCAAGTTCAGTTTCTTCAAAACTGAACTTGGTATGCTTAACAAAGAGGAATAGATAAGGAGGACTCATTTCGCAGCTCAGAAATCAAGGATAAGTCAAAAAGGTTTAAATTTCTCTATGTTGGACTTCATTTCTTGAGATAAGTAATGACTACTCGAGAACTCGAATATGACTACTCGAGTACTTCTCTAAATTCTTGAGAACTAAGTGAGTCACTCGAGTGCTATAACTCGAGTACTAAACTTCTTCTCGAGAAGTAGAAAAGTACCACTTGAGTACTGTCATACCGCCACTCGAGTACTACCATTCCATCACTCGAGTAATAAAGTTCCACTCGAGAAATGACCCGATAGTTTCTAAAATTCTTTAAAATTTTCTTTTTCGAAACCCAAGTCCTATTCGCCGCTATCTAAGGTATGTTTAAGCTTAATTACACTATTAATCATCAATTACTAGGGTTATATAAATAGGAAAAATCGAATTTTAAGGTTCTACATGAATTCAAATCCACTATCTCTCAAAAGACTCTTCGTATTGTGCCGTTGTGACAGAGCATGCCGCCATCGCCATCTTCTTTCAGTCTATCTCTCGCAGTTCTTTGAAGGATATGGCGCCGCCGTCGATGGTCGGGATAGGCAGTGAGTTGGTTGTCGCCGGCATAATAGAGATTTCAGACGATTTCAGAAATTTCTCATTCTACTCAACACAGCAGGTCTGACATTTGTTCTACAACAGTCGTGCAAGATACTCTTTCCATAGGTTGAAGAACTTTTTAAGAACTTAAAAGTCAAGAGGAATGGAAAAGTATTGAAAACCAAGGTCAAAGGAATCAAGGTTAAGCTTAACAAAACCTCGGTTTCACAACTTCTTAGAATGCCCCTGGTTGATGAAGAAGATGAACTCACTCATGAAGACTCTGACTGAGCTTGCAACTTTTATGGGATTGCAATAGATATTGATTTCATTCGTAGACCAGATATTAACCCCGAGAGCAAGTTCCTTGTGGACATCATTGGGAAAGTTCTCTTATGCAAGACAAGTTCTATAAGGGACATTTCTAATGACATGTTTGATATAATGATAGCTATAATCTGCAGGAAGAGATTTCAGTTTGGTATGCTTATTCTAGATAAGATTAGAAAGAGCATTAAGGCTCCAAATTATGCAAGGATTATCTCTTTGATGTTGCATGAGATCAATCCACATGTTTTTGATTTCTCTAAGGGAACAACCCTCCACCACATGTAGAAAGTATCAATATCCTCCATCCAGAGATGGAAATTGAAGTTGCAGAACCCAGCCCAGGCTACTAAAGCCTATGAGCAACCTGATGTAGAGGAAAGGAACCCATCTCCCTCTCTCCATAATGTTGCTGGCACATCTGGTGCAGCAACTGAGGGGGAGCCTGCCTCCTCTGTTCAGCAAGTTAGGGTGCCCTCTCCTCCTGCTCCTTCTAGTTAGCAAGACAGAATGCCTTCTCCACCTCCAGTTATATCTATCCATCCATCCATCCACCTCAGAAGATCTCCAGACAGATACCCAGGTACAAGAGACCATCCTTTCTACTACTGAAGACATAAATAAGATGATTGAAGAACTTAGCTCAGATGAGCCTCTTCCTCCCCTCCACAAAGACAATGCTGAAGAACCATCCAAGGAATCTACTCTAGTACAATCTCCTATAGCATCTCCACACTCTTTTATTGATCACTCCCCTGTTGCAGAGAAAGAATAAGAAGAGACTATACTGCTTTCAGATGAGAATGAACAGTCTCCAGAACCCGCTGAAGCTCCCTTGAAGAGCTTGAATTTCACTCTTCCCACCATCATTGGTGGGGAAGGAGATGTTTTGGTTCACACTACCAGAGCTCAGAGCTCCGTAGTTATTGAGGAAATTGCACCCTGGACTGCCCCTCCTCCTCCAGCTTCTGTTACTCCTCCTACTACTGCTACACCTGCTACTTTTGATATACTTGGTAAGATAGAACAAATGTTAATAGATCAAAGGAAGTATTTTGATGATTCCCTGAAAATTGTTCAAGACAAAGTCACTACTCTGGAAAAGGAAATGAACAGAGGATTTGCTGAGATTCAAAATAATACTGATCAACTGAAGCACCTCTTCAAGATAGGTGGAAAGGCTCTGGATCACACCATCACTTGTGTTGGTCAGGTAATGGACCAATCAGTCACCCTAGCAAATAATCAGATTCAACTTGAAAAGAAAGCTCAAAAGCACCTTCAAAAGATATGTGAAGAAGTGGGCACCTTCAAATATGAAGCCATAGAGAAGCTATGTATAGAAATCAGAAAGGGGGAGGGACTAGTGAAAGAACAGGTTGAAAAGTTTGATACTAATGTCAAGACCCTATGGACTGCAAAAATGACTGAAATTAATAAAGATGTGCTAGCCCAACTTCAATCTGTAAAATTCCATACTTATGATACTACTGTCTGGATGTACAATCAGATATTCCCAAACTTCCAAGCTGATCCTAACATCATTCCTCATCATCTGGATCCTCTTGCAGAAGGCCAGCCTACTTAGATGCCTACTTTTCCTATCTTTTCTCCTAGGCTTGAAGGGGAAGCTCTACCTCTAGAATCTTAATCTCAGATATGGGAATCTGACATTCCTCAAGACTTACAAAAAATTCATATTCCAAAGAGAAGGAAGTATGGAGATAGAGCTTCTGTCAGTAGATCAATTCCTAATCAAGAGGAAGAGAAAAGGAGAGCTCAAGAGTTTGCTGAAATCTGGAGCCTAACTTCCAAATCCTTGATTCTTGATACCATGAATCTTGTGATGGACTACAATAAAAGAGGGACTCAGCATTATAGTTCTCAGGAATGGGAGTTGTATGAAAAGTTTATGACTAAGAGAATAATTTATGACAGAGAATATGGGAGGAATAATCCTAATGCTCCACCTAGACCCTCAATGTATTATCCCAAGCCTTTTAGTTATCAAAGAAGGCAACAGGAAAAGAAGGACATGCAGCAACAAAAATAGCAGCAGCAACATCAAAGCTAGGAATGGTTATATGTTATGAGATTAAGGATTGATTCTATGAAGAGATGAAATCTTGAAACATTTCTAGTTATATAATTCTTAGTTTTGATGATTATCTCTTTTTCTCTAATCTTCATGCATTCCATTCTATGCTTACTTTTCAAATATCTAATTCTTTTTATTGTGGTATAGTTCACCTTAGTGTAGAGGGTTCTGACTTCTACAAATAGGAGGATATTGTTGGGAATTGTATCCACAATAACCTAAATTTGTATGAAGTCACCCTTGAACTAAGTGGAATTAGGTTATATTTGATTTCCTATTCTAGTTATGTGTTTATAGGACTTATTGCTAAGTGTAAACCAATATTAGTCTACAGTGGGTCATCAAACATAGGACCATACAATGTAATTCCTCATCATGTGATCCATGATGTTTACTCATGTGTAGCCTCTCTATTGGGATACACTTCTTTTTCAAGCACTTGGACTTATGAAGGAAGACTTAATGCTGTTTGGAATAAAGAACTAAAGTTTCATAAAACTGAGAAAGATTCTAAGTTTTTTACTCGAGTGAAGTTCTAGTACTCGAGTAGAAACCTTAGAAGCACTCGAGCAGGTCTAGTCTGTAATTCGAGTAAAGAAAGTGGTTCTCGAGTAGCCTTAATCTTGCTCTCGAGAAGCCAAGTCCAGTACTTGAGTAGACCTTCTCTCCTTCTCGAGTGATCAATTATCAGTTATCAGAAATTTTCAAAGTATAGCACTCGAGTAGTCTAGTTGAGTACTCGATTAGTTAAGTAGTTTATTTCAAGTGACAAAAGATAAATCTCGAGAAGATTCTAATATCACTCGAGTGGGAAATCCTTGTACTCGAGTAGTTCGTTTAGTAATCGAGTAGTCCAGTTTCAGTACTCGAGTGATCGACATTTCCTCCAGAATTTCTCCAAGTCCAAGCTCTCGAGAAGTCCATTTCCACCTCTCGAGAAGTACCTTTAGCACTCGAGTGATCTCTTATCCACTCGAGTGATTTCTTACTCTATCCAGAATTTCCAGAAAAACCTCATCTCGAGTAGTCAGAGCCATCCACTCAAGGGCCAGTTAAAGCACTCGAGTAGAATATTTCTTACTCGAGAGAGCTGACTCATTTTCTGAAATTTCCTTAAGTCTCTGTCAGATTGAATTTTTGAATTCCTTGATATGACTGGTCCACGTGGCCATCATTAATGACAATTATAACCGTTAGGGAGATCTTATAAAAGGTCCTATCATTATGACTAACCCTAAGCGCGTTATTTCTTTTATTCTAAGTTTCTGTATCGGCCGACACATTCCTTTTCCATAGAAAGTCGTCGCTCATCTTTAAGATCGCAAAAGACTACTTTCAGATCCAGATCGACTTGCAGATCAAGATCGTTTCAATCTTCATCTACTCCTTCATCGTGTGAGTCCAAGTTTCTTAGAATAGATCTAGCCGAGAGTCTTCTTCTACAAATCCTGATAAAGCCGCAAAGTTCAAGAAAGAAGACCTAGGGAGAGATTTTCAGATCTGAGATGATTTACAGTTTGTATTTACAAATTTCTTTTTAATCTTGTAGGAGATTATTCTCCGAGTATAGGAGATTTGTTCTACGAGTTGTAGGAAGTTTTAATCTTCTGAGTGTAGATCCCTTTTTGGATCGAGATTGTAGGAACATTGTTCCGAGATAGTGAAGGTAGAGTGTAGGAACACGACCGGATTGTTACAGCCACTTCCGGTGCCAGAGTGGAAGTTCGATGACATCGCCATGGACTTTATACATTGTATTCCTCGGTCACGTATGGGGAACAACTCGATATGGGTGATCGTCGACCGATTGACGAAGGTGGCCCAGTTTCTACTGATCAAGAAGGATGCTCCGGTGGGTGTTTTGGTACAGAATTTTGTGGAGCAGTTCATTCGATACCATGGGGTACCGAGGACGATAGTGTCCGATCGGGATGGGCATTTCACATCTAAAGAATGGAGGGCGGTTCAGGATTATTTGGGGTCATGGCTGATCTTTAGTACCGCCTTCCACCCTCAAACGGATGGACAGACAGAGCGCACCAATCGGACCCTGGAGGATTTACTGCGTCTTTGCATATTGGATCGCGGAGAGCCGTGGGAGAGGAAGCTACCGTTGATCAAGTTCTCGTACAACAATAACCACCAGTCCAGCACCAGTATGGCCCCTTATGAGGCTTTATACGGGCAGAGATTAAGGACTTCTCTGTCTTGGATCCAGGATTAGGATCTGAAGGCTTTGGGCTAAGAGTTTGTCGAGGATACAGATGCTCAGGTGCGACTAATACGAGATAGGATGTTAGAGGCTCAGAGCAGGAAGGCTAAGTATTACGATGCTCGGCATCGTCAAGTAGAGTTTCAAGTAGGAGACCGGGTATTCTTGAAGATCCGACCGATGCATGGAGTTTCACGTGTACATGGTCGGAAGAAGCTCAGTCCGAGATACATGGGGCCTTCCAGGATCCTGGAGCGGATCGACCCCTTGGCTTATAGACTGGAGCTATCTCCAGAGCTTGCGAGTTTGCATAATGTCTTCCATGTCTCCTCCTTGAGGAGAGGTCTACTTCGGCCGGAGCAGCAAGTTACGACTGCAGATGGGCCTATAACATCTGATCGATCGGTGCACCTAGAACTTATCTGGATAGAGGATAATGGGATGTGGGTTTTGCGATGCAAAAAAGGTCCCGTTGGTCAAGGTCCTGTGGAGGAATCACGGACAAGAAAAGCACACCTAGAACCACAGGACTTGATACAACAGAGGTACCCAGAGCTTTTCAGTTAGGTATTTCTTACCACCTCTCGGGATGTTACATTTTATTTTTCATACTTGAAATCCCATAGGCCTATATTAAATTTCGAAGATGAAATTTTTTGTTTATGTATTGGGATTTGTAACATCCCTCAGACAACTAGACTCCTAGGAATGGTTTTGTCATAATTAGATCATGACAAAACCCTAGGAAGACCAAGTGGACCTAGGAATATAGGTGAGATCACTATGGCCAAGGGGCTTCACCGTGATTCCAAGACCCCACCACAACCTCACCAATCTATTGAAAGGCCCTAAGGGTCCTTTGGGGTCAACTCTGGGTGGCCAAGTTGACCTAGGATCATCCTAGTCCTAAATTGGGCAATGTGCCCTAACTAAAGTCAATGTGCCCCTAATGAGCCCAACCAACCCTACCAAGGTATTCCTGGACCTAAAGTGGGGTCAATGGGTCACCAAAGATCCATTGGGGTCAACCCTAGAGCCTGAGTTGACCCAAGTCAACCCTATCCCTTAAGTGGTCAAAGTGCCCTAACTAAGGGGCAAGTGACCTTCAGTGTGCAAAGTTAACCTACACAACCCTTCCTAGAGCTTAGGGGAAGCCAAGGGGTCACCAAGAACTCCTTGGGGTCAACCCAAATGGTCATGTTGACCAAAGTCAACTCTAGCCCTAACTTCGTCAAAGTACCCTTCCTAAGGGTCAAGTGACCCCCAAAGTGACAAGTCAACCCTACCAAGCACTACCTAGACCCTAGGGGAGGCCAATGGGTCACCAAGGATCCATTGGGGTCAACCCAAAAGGTCAAAATGACTAAGGTCAACCCTAGTCTAGTTTAGGTCAAACTTAGCCCAAATGGGCTAACCCAAGCTTATGCCCTTTTCCATTTGGGATAACCACCTCCAAATTATATGATGATATGATTTATTGGGCTGTAATTAGGCTAAAGGGGTGACCAAGTTAGCCTTGATGACTAGGATAGAGAGCTCCACCTCACCCTTAATGGAGGAGAGAGAAAGGGGGAAGAAGAAGACCAATCATTGCATAGGAAGGCCAAGGGCCACCTTTAATGGTTGGATTCAACTCCTCTAGGGAAGAGGAGGAGTTTCTAGCCATTTTTTGGCCACACTAGCCCAAGTTCATCCCCTCCCCACCACCATGGCCAAGAATGGCATTTAATGGCCATTCAACCTACACTCTTCCCCTACCCCGTTTGGGTGTTTTAAAAGGATCACTAGGCACCAAGGAGTCATTTCCACCCTTCCCCTGGCAGTTTTGAGCTTTTCCACAGTGCAGTTGCAGAACTCCGGCGATACCACCACCGCAGATGTCAACCTGGCAATCGGCTCGACTCTAGACCACCAATAAGGTCCTCCCCTCCTCCTCTCTCTGTGGGTAGATCGTAGGAATCATTAGGGGTGAAAATCAGGCTCAATTGAGCTCGACTGGGAAAGGAGTTTTCCCGGTTTTTCCATGAAAATTGATCTTTCTGGATCGCCAGAGACGGCCCCTCCGACGGCTGTGCCACCGCCTGGCGATAGCCACCACCTCGACGAAGGTGATGGTGGCGGTGGTTGGCTAAGTAGATGGATGGGTGGCCGTTGACAATGGTTTGAAGATGGCCCAGGAAGATGAAATCCTGGCCATTGGCGCGCTGGAGACGACGACCCGATGCCGTCCATCCTTACGCCAAGATTCATGGTCATCTATTTTAAATCATAGGATAATATTCATTTCATGTGATTTTCTGTCACACATTTTGTATTTAATGTTTTTAATTATTAAAAATACCTAGAGACCTCTAGTGAAAAAATGGTAAACATCAAAGTTGTATCCCTAGGGGTATAATTTAATTTAAAATTAGTTTGAACCACTGTGGATGTCTGGTTTGACCAAGGCACTCAGTTTGGTGGGTTCTATACCTAGGATTAGTCAGAGACTAAATTAAGTGCTCCCACTCCATCCATTGTCCAAATGACCTAAAAATTTAGACAGGGAGTCACCCTAGTCTATACCTAGGTCCTGTCCAAAAATAGGAATTTTTGGAGATACTTTTTCTATAGTTTTTGGAAAAATTTAATAAACCATGTACAAATTAATTAGGTGTCTTAAACAACTCAAAACCCCCCAAAATTTTGGTGGGTGATCCTGAGAATTATTATAGGGCTCTGGTAAAATTTCACCCCTTTTGGGTTTTGTTTGATAGGGTAATTGTGTAGCCGAAAGTTGACCCTTTTAGGTCAAATTAAGGCTAAGTGCCCTAAGTGCTCTTGAGTTGGCCAACCTCATCCAAAGGTGATGGATCTTGGCACTCAGTTATATTAGCACAAAAAATACTCCCTCCACTGATATTGGGTGGAAGTTGAAGGGTGGAGCCCAAGGACACTAGGGTAGGTCCTATGTGTGCAAACCTAGGGTTTGAAGGTCAAGGAGTCAAGTGACCTTAAAATGACTTGAAACTTGGTGGAGAGGACTTTAGGTTTGTCAAGGTCCTTTGGTAAAAATATTATGAGATTTAGAGGCTGTTAAACATCCCAAAACCCTAACCCTAGTTTAGGGCACAAACTTTATACATGTAAGATAGGCCATACAAACTTTATGAAAAGTTGTGAAACTTGTGTAGTATTGTCATTGGGTTAATACGAGCCTTTAGTAATTTTATTGGAAATTTTGGAATAATAACTTTTGTACCTCCTTTGTAATACATGGATTTGCCCTTGATAGTCATTTTTTTATTATGATCTCACTGTTCATTGGGATATTATGAAAATTTGGCAGAAGAAGTTTTAGGTCATTATACTCATACCTGAATTTTATTATAATTTTTAGATGTATATTTTCAGTATTTACCTCACAAGCCTATAAATATGCAATTATGTTCACTAATAGATTCAGAGCTCAATGATTGTTAGAAATTGTGAAACTTATGCAAAGGTGTACTTAGGTCAATATAGTCAAGAGTAAAATTTTATTATAATTATTGGATGCATAATTTTAGTATTTATTTCATTAATTCATAAAAGAGGAATATTGTTCAAAATAAAAATTAGAGTTCAATATTAACTGTAAAATTTGGAAACTTGACCAGAAGTGTTTTTAGGACATCTTAGTAATGCTTTAATTTTCTGATAATTTTTGGAAGTCTATTTGTATCACTTGTTTCTTTAATTAATAATTATGTGTTTACATTTAATATATTGGATCAGAGGCCTAAACCTTACAAAAAAATTGGGAGATTTGAATTTACTATCAATTAGCTACTTAGTATTTATCATAATTTTATGGAGCATTTTGCATGACTGTAAAAGCCACTTCATATTAAAAACTAGGGCATTTAGAATTTCAGGAAAAATAATTAAATATCAGTTTAATAAAGAAAATTCCAATATTTTGGATTTAGGATAAATAAGTGATGACATGCCCCCATTAATTATCTTACGGTCATTGGATGAAGATTCAAAGAATCTCCTATCATGTATGTCATATAGTATAGGGTGGTCTGCATTTAGTAAATCTGCAGTAAAGTCAAATAGCAATTGATTTGGGCATATGGATTTGGGTTAGTGGCTTACTGGTCTGGGTGAAGTGAAATGGAGTATATCAATGGAATTTGGGATGAGTAGATTGTTAGGTTGTCTAAGATTAGGTGGTGCTCGGGATCGACGAAAGATCGTCTTTCCTGTGGAGGGAGAGAGAATGTCAAAACACACTAGGGTTAGATACAGAGTAATATTAAGGGATCGGGAATCAGGTATTAACCAATAATAGTAAGTGCCTTGCGAAAGGGAGCCTTGGACTTCAGCCCATCATAGTTCCTAGTTCCCTCTAGAACCCTTCACGGGATATGCCTTGGGCAGTCCTGGGCTAACCTAAACTATAGGTAAAATAAACTGCAAGAGTAAATAGTATAACTAGGGGTTCACCTTCACTCACCTTAGTGTCTCAGAAGGTTAGGTTGGGTAACACGGGTAGTAAGCTCGGTGATTTTTGATGGTGGGAAGGTTATCCCGACGAGCTTTGGCTCGGTTGTTGGTTGCGACAGACGAGATAGTCCGGGGAGCTTTGACTCGATTGTTGGTTGTGACAGACGGGATAGTTCGGGAGCTTTTGCTCGGTGGCTGATACATTAAGATTATATGTGCATAAATTATAAGGTGATGGGTCTTCGATATTGGAGGGTTGATGCACCGATGCCAATACGTTAACTCGACAATTGTGGTTTTGTACTTCGCCAAGTTAAGTCCGATAGACTTGCCGGTAAAGAGTATGCAGGAGCTCTGCTTAGTGCACTTGTATCGAGGCATACGATAGGTCTGACTGGTAGTGCAATTATCAGTTTAGAGGTGGGCAAGGCCCAACCCACCGCTTCCGTTTGCCACTACGGAGGTTTCCTTGGAGGTTAGGCTCCAAAAAGGGGGAACTAAAGGTCTGTTTACACAAAGTCAAATGGGTGTGTTACACTTGCATCATTCACGTCATAGAATACATGCATGACATAGCATAACCATTGCATTTAACCCTTGACACTTATTGTAAATTAGTATGAGACTCTTTATACAATAGGCCCTGCAAAACGACCCCTTAGTTTATAAGCTCGCGTTAGCGTGCTTATAAGTTAAGGTTTTATTTTATTAATATATATAATGATTGCTTAAAAACTGACACCTTATCGTATAAATTGGTATGAGACTCTTTATACGATAGGAGCCTTGTAGAAGATCCCTTAGCTTATGTGTTTTCATATAAGTTAAGGTTACTTATTTCTTGTTCAGTCTTTCTTACTTTTTTTACTGCCACAAATACTCATAGAACTGCTAGATTAGTTTCGCCGTCACCTGCTTCTTTGATCATTCTCCACCCTCACTATCTCTCCTTTCCTTCTCCCTGCTCGGTGCCTAGGATCCATGGGGGGAGGGGGAGGGGATGATAGGACTTAGTCTTTTAGACTAATGGTTTTTGGACCAAATCATTTTAGGGGATCGTGGAGCCCAGCATGGAGGAGCAGCACCAGAGGTCGGCATGCTTGGAGATGGGATAGTCTAGTACTAGAGTTTAGATAGCCAGGACAGTGAGTCCCTATCGTTAGTAGATGTTTAGTTCTTGCTTCCGCGATGAGTGAATTGTAGTGAGGACTTGATATATCGGGCATAAGCCCCATTTTCAGTACCTTTATTATTATTACTGTGGACTCTCCCTTCTTGGAGATTATTTATTATATATGTGATCTCTGTAGACATGTGTTAGAGTTGTTAATTCATGTACTCACTTACTTTTGCTACTAATCTGTGATCGATATGGCCGACAGGATCGGCATTTTGTAGTTGATTCCTTCTTGGGTGTGAAGGTGTCACCGCAAAGAGACGGTTCTGGGCCTAATACCCCGTGGTTCTTAAAAGAAAAGGGGGGGGGGGGTCTTACATAGATTGGAGCCAATAATCCCTCTATACAAAGACTCATTAATAGGTTTCCCTGCTTCATCTTTGCCTATAGGCATACTTGACCCCATGGGAGTTCTCATGGTGGAGGCATTCTCTATACCTTATTTCTTAATCAACTCCCTGGTGAACCTTTAATGGGATATGGACAATCCATCATTAGTCTGTCTTACTTGGGGTCCCAAGAAGAACTTGAGCTCACCCATGTTGCTCATCTCAAACTTCCCTTATATAAGTTTAGCAAACTTCCTGCAAAGGTTATCATCAGTAAATCTAAAGATAATATCATCAATATATATCTAGACTAGAATGATCTCGCCCTTAGATTCTCTTAGGAATAGGGTCTTCTCTATTTTCCCCCTTGAGAATTTGTTTTCAATGAGGAAACTAGACAAAGTCTCATACCATGCTCTAGGGGCTTGCTTCAGCCCATATAGAGCTTTCGTAAGCCTATAAACAAAATCAGGAAAGTAAGGGTCTACAAAACCTGGTGGCTAATCCACATATACTTCCACTTTTAAGTTTCTATTCAGGAATGCTGGCTTTACATCCATCTGGTAGACTTTGAATCCTTGATAGGCAGCAAATGCAAGGAATAGTCTTATTACTTCCTGATGAGTACAATTATGATAGGCTTTTTACTATCATAATTGTAATCATGTCCACTATTTTCTAGCTCTCTAGGAAGTAATTTCGCGAGAATAGTTAAGAATTCGCTTTATCATGAATAGAAGAGCACAGTTAGGAGTTTCTATTATTTTATATATTAAGCTATTTAATTATTCCTTCATTTTCTTAATACAGGTATTGCCAACCAGTGGAACTAAAAGTCTCGGAGCAAATAGATGAGTTCACGGATTCAACATGGCTGATGACATGACAAGAATTGGGCGAACACGGGTTGGCACACGCCTGTATCCCTACCCGTGTCCTATTCAGGACGAACCATAAGAATTGGAAGAAAAAGCCAAAGAACCACATGGGTGGGAACACGCCCGTGTGCCCACCCGTGTCCTTTTCGGGATACATTCAACATCTGCTGCCAACCAACCAGTGTTTGAAGAACACGATGAACAATACGGCCATATCAGTACCCATGTTAGATGATATGGCCCATGACCAGACATGCCTATTCATGTAGAACTGCCCTAGAACCGTCAACACGGCCTGTGACACGGCCGTGTTAGAACCCGTGTCCGACCCTGTTTGCAAGGAGACTATAAAAACCTATGTAAAAATTATAATCAGGACTTTTTGGATCATTTCATTTGGAGAACTTCTGGAGGATGAAAGTGGAGCACCAAGAGAAGGAGGAATTGAAGGAGATTTTCATATGCGTTTAATCTTTCATGTATCTCTTTTAATCTTGCCTTTCTCTTGGTGATCTAACTTTATTTATTTTTTTTATTTCGCATGAAACTTTTATTTGAAATATTTGGTAATCATGTATGTTGTTGTTTTCATCAAATTTGTGGTATTTTATTCGTATGTAGGCTTTCAAACAAAGAAATTTATCCTAGTTATGAATTTAGTTTTTGTTTTACATGAATTCCAACTTTTTAGATTGAGAAATTGGAAGGTTGTGATGATGTTTAATTGTTCATATTTAGGTGTTATGTCTCTTTGTATTTCAAATTTCATGATCGGAGATATGTAGTTTGGAAAATTGTGATATGGATAAATGGATTCATGTTATTTTAGAGATAGGATTTCATGAATTTATGTAGTAGATAGGGTACTTTATTTTAATGCGAATTTGAGTGTTGTAAATTGTTTGAGAGAAAATTTAATCAACTTAGGTTTAGATTTTGAATTACTCGAGAAAGAATTTGATAGATGTTTAACCCTTACAATACTACAAATTTGATAACCTTATTATTACATGATTACATAGAATTGAATTGATGAGCAATTATTTTCATGTGAATGCTCTTAGACTTTCGGCTTTTTATCATCTTTAATCCTCCAATATTTCTTTATCTAAGTAGTTATAGTTTGGTTAATTTAGGTTAAAAATCAATTTTAATTATAGGTATGATAATATATTGAGGATGAGTATGAGTATTTGAACGACCCTGTACGTGGAATATGACACGAGATGTAGATTTATTCTATACTATGAATTATAGGTGCACTTGCCTCAAAGTTAAATCAATCTAGCTTATGCCCATCTATATAGTTTATATTGGAGTGTAGAAAGAATCCGCATCAAGTTTACTTTGAAAACATCAAGTTTTTGGCGTCGTTGCCGGGGACCGAATTCAATATTTTGAAAGCTTAAACTACATTAATCTACCATTTTTGCTTACTAACAAATAATTGTAAATTAGTTTATAGTATAATTATATCGCTTAATCTCTGTTTTGTAGTATGTTAGTCTATGACCAGGGGAGAAATTTTTTGCTAGCACCATTTCATCCTGACTCGGAATGAATTATTCATAACACCAACCAAAGGGACATGGGATCAAATACCACAGATATTTCGAACGGACTTTCAGAAGAGGAAACAGTAAACCAAGGAGAGCATCATCCAGAAAATTTGGATAACATGGAAAACCTGAACGAGCAAACCATGTATGACTTTGCTAAACCTAATCACCAGGGTACTGGGTCAAGCATTGTTAGACCACCAATTGTCACCTACAATTTCGAATTAAAACCGAGTGTTATATAGATGGTTAAATAGTATGCCCAATATGATGGCCTGCAAGATGAGGATCCCAACACACACATAGCCGGATTCTTAGAGATATGTGATACATTCAAGATCAATGGTTTTCCAATGATGCCATTCGATTGAGGTTGTTTCCGTTCTCACTAAAGCATAAGGCGAAGCAGTGGCTTAACTCATTACCTGGAGGGTCTATTACTACTTGGGATATGATGGTTGAGAAGTTTTTAATGAAGTATTTTCCACCTATGAAGACTGCAATGCTAAGGAATGACATCTCTATGTATGTTCAATTAGAATCTGAATCACTGTACGACACACGGGAACGATTCAAGGATCTTTTAAGGAGATGTCCCCATCATGCACTACCTTCCTGGCTTCAGATTCAGACTTTCTACAATGGTCTCAATCCATCTATTAAATAGATGATTGATGTTGCTAGTGGGGGCACCTTGAACAATAAGACACCTGAAGCGGCTCAACAGTTGATAGAAGACATGACAATGAATAACTATCAATGGAGTACCGTGAGACCAAAGCCTAATAAGCTAGTAGGAATGTATGAAGTGGATGTCGTCACTTCCTTAGCCATTCAAGTGGAGAAGCTTCACCAGAAGATGGACAACCTTTCTTTAGCATCACCCTCCATGGTACCTCAATAATGGGACCCTTCACTTAGTGGATTGCCTAGTCGTGATCCTCAAGTACTTGAATATGTTGACTATATTGGCAACAATACTAGACCACCTTTCAACCTAGCAAACAACCCATATAGTTTTTCATACAATCCTGGATGGAGGAACCACCCCAATTTCTCTTGGGGAGGGCAAGGAAATCAATGCAAGTAACCTGTGTTTGGACAACTACAACAACCAGAGCAAAGGAAGCCAATATTGGAAGATGTACTTACCAATTTCATGCAAACTACTGATGTAGCTTTCCGGAATCAAGAGGGCTCAATTCATAATTTGGAGAACCAGATTGGTAAGCTCGCAAGGATGGTATCTAAAAGGCAACAAGGAACACTTCTGGGTAATACTGAGACAAACCCGAAGGAGCATGCAAAAGCAATTCAATTGAGGAGCGGAAAGGAGTTACAAGACTCAAGGCTTACAAAGGAAGCACCCCAAGAGGAGTCTAGTTGCGAAGCACCGAACGACATGTACGTGAAACCAATGGAGTATCAAACAGCAATACCATATCCAACAAAGCTGAACAAGGAGTGCATGGATGCGTAATATGGTAAATTTTTATTTATGTTTAAACAATTACATGTCAATTTACCTTTTTCTAGAATTATTCAAATGTCTAAGTATACTAATTTTTGAAGGATTTAATTTCAAATAAAAAGAAAATAGAAGAATTATCTTTAGTAACACTTAGTGAAGAATGTTCCTCTATTTTACAAAACAAATTACCACAAAAACTTAAGGATCCCGGTTCATTTTCAATTCCATGTTTAATCAGTGATTTACAAGTGAATAAAGCTTTAGCGGATTTAGGAGCTAGTATAAATTTAATGCCTTATAAACTATATTTGAAACTAGGTCAAGGAGAACTTAGGCCTACTAGAATGAGTATTCAACTAGCAGATCGGTCGGTTAAGTACCCAAGAGGAATAGCAGAGGATGTATTGGTTAAGGTAGATAAGTTTATATTTCCTGCCGATTTTGTTATTCTAGATGTGGAAGAAAATATCGAAGTACCACTTATACTAGGTCATCCATTCCTAACCACATCTAGAGTTTTTATCGAAGTACCACTTATACTAGGTCATCCATTCCTAGCCACATCTCCTCCATATTTTTCTCTTTGCCAAAGAGATCATTGAACCACCGAGATATCGCCAAGTCTTGCTCAGGGCCCCCTCGAGGTTGTTCTCTGGCATAAGACCACAATGACCACATATAATAGGGAGTTTTCGCATATGTGTAGTGGGGGCCATTCAACTCTCATACGGAGGATGACGGGACTTCGGATCCTGGCCGGCATCTAACACAGAGTGCGATTCCAGGGAGGACCCATGTGTTAGCTTTGTTGTGCTTCGCTAAAGGATACGTTACAGTTACGATGATCTTTGCATGACAAGAAATGATGATCAAGTGTAGCCTTGTCTCTTCGATCATCTCACAACTGTGACGGCCGAACACTCTTTTGTACTCTCACTCCATGCTTTTGCGGGGCCCACAACTATGCTGATCAATTCGCAGACAAGCAATAGGCCACTTGGCGTGACTAGTCTAATTGATCAGCGATGCTTGTAACCAGAGGCATAAGAGCTGTGTGTCTATCATTTCCTTCTCAGGAATTTCCGTGCTTGTTTGTCTTTTGTGCCCTTCAGAGGGAGCGCGGCTAGCCCGATCTAGGTAGGACAACACCCCAAATGATTTCTTCTTAAGGCAAGCGATGCATAATGCCCACGGGGAATACCTGTAGCAGCATCCAGTCCATTTCTAGACGATAATGATGATTATTGTTATTTTCTCATGGTGTTGATAATTTTATGACTTCTATGAATTCTAATTTATATTATAGAGATCCTTTAGAAATTTGCATCACTAACTGTTATCTAGAAGATGAAAAAAGTGAAGACATTGTTGAACATTTATTTTTTCTATATAATTTAGTTTTAATGAAGAAAACGACTGAGTATAGTTTGATTAAAGAAGGAGATCGTGAAGTTCATAAGAATAAAACTGAGGATCCATCGGTACTAGAACATAAAAAATTACCGGATCATCTTGAGTATGCATTCTTAGGAACTAATTCTTCTTACCCAGTTATTATTTCTTCTAAACTTTCTAATACTGAAAAAGCTAAATTAATAACTGTACTGAAGAAATGTAAAGGTGCAATAGCATGGCAAATATCTGATATAAAAGATATCAACCCTAGTTTTTGCACTCACAAAATCCTTTTGGAAGAAAACTATAAACCTTCTATTCAACCGCAATGTAGGCTAAACCCAAATATGAAAGAGGTAGTTAAGGCTGAGATTATTAAGTTGTTAGATGTTGGTATGGTATACCCTATTTCGGATAGTTCATGGGTTAGTCATGTACAAGTTGTTCCTAAGAAGGGTGGTCTAACAATTGTAGCCAATGATAAGAATGAATTAATTTCAACACCAACCATTACAGGTTAGTGTGTCGGTATTGACTATAGGAAGTTAAACAATGACACTAGGAAAGACCATTTCCCTCTTCCTTTCATTGATCAAATATTAGAACGATTATCAGGACATTCTTATTATTGTTTTCTAGATGGACTATCTGGGTATTTCCAAATTCCCATAGCACCAAAAGACCAGGAGAAAACAACATTCACTTGCCTATTCAGTACATTTGCTTATAGACGTATGTCATTCGGTTTATGTAACGCACCCGCCACTTTTCAAAGGTGCATGTTAGCCATCTTCAATGAATATGTTGAAGATATTATGAAAGTGTTTATGGATGATTTTTCTTTTTTTGGTGACTCGTTTGAGTTGTGTTTGAATAATTTAGAAAAAGTTCTGAGGAGGTGTTAGGAGACAAACCTAGTACTTAGTTGGGAGAAGTGTCATTTCATGGTGTAAGAAGGGTTAGTACTAGGCCATAAAATCTCAAGCCAAGGAATTCAAGTAGATAATGCGAAAATAGAAACCATAGAAAAGTTACCACCACCAACCTCTGTTAAGGCAGTGAGAAGTTTCTTAGGACACGTCGGATTCTACCGCCGATTCATTAAAGACTTCTCTAAAATCGCTAAACCACTTACTAGCTTTTAGAAAAAGACACACCTTTTATTTTCAATCAAGAGTGTCTACATGCCTTTGAGTACTTAAAAGAAAGATTAATTAATTCTCCTATTATGATCGCACCTGATTTTACTCAGTCGTTCAAGATTATGTGTGACGCTAGTAGTTTTACAATAGACGCTATTTTAGGACAACGCCGAAACAAACACTTTCACCATATATATTATGCTAGCAAAACACTTAATAATGCGCAGGGGAATTATACAACTATCGAAAAAGAACTCCTAACAGTGGTATTTGCCTTTGATAAATTTAGATCCTATTTAACATTGTCTAAGGTGGTAGTATACATAGATCACTCTGCCCTTAGATATTTGCTAGCCAAAGCCGAAGCAAAGCCTCGTTTAATCTGTTGGGTTCTTTTATTACAAGAATTTGATTTGGAAATTAGGGATAAACGAGGAGCAGAAAACTTAGCGGCAAACTATCTCTCACGTTTAGAAAATCCACTACGAGCAATGTTAGATGAATCTGTGATTTCATATACATTCCCTGAGGAATCATTATTTGCCTTATCTACAAATATAAAATCCTGATTATCTGTGGTTTGCCATTTATGCAAACTATCTTGTGGCTAAGGTCCTTCCAAAAGAATTTTCATATCATCAGAAAAAAAAAATTTCTCTGACTTGAAATATTACTTATGGGAGGACCCTTTTCTTTTTCGGATATGTGCAGATTACATTATACGAAGGTGTGTATCAGCGGAGGAGGGTTGGAAAATCCTAAAGCAGTGTCATTTAGGTCCTACTGGTGGCCACTATGGAGCAAAATGCTCAACCAAAAAGGTTCTTGATTCTGGTTTTTATTGGCCCCTTCTATTCAGGGATGCCCCAAGGTATATGCTTTCATGTTGTTTTAGACGGTCATGTTGGTTACCGTATACACCTGGCATGCTGCCTTCCAGCTAGTTTGACCACACGTCTCATGGGAGACCGTGTTTCGTGCGATAAAAGATGCCTTAACACGGGTGCACACACGACCGTGTGTGAACCCGTGTTCGTCTTCTTTATATATGGTCGTGTTCTGGCCATCTCCATCTCCTTCCCTTGTTTCCAAACTTCATCTCCTGTACCTTACTTCCAGAGCCGGTTGAAGCCTTTTTGCCTTCAAAGTCAATGGATTCGCCTCCTTTTATCGCGAAGCATTCCTCCTAGGTAAACATTTTTGGGTTTATGTTCTTATTCAACCTCTTCTTCTTCTCCACTCTATTCACCTTCTTCTTGTTCTCATTTCCTCATTTTTACTTTCCTCTTATCTCTTCTTCATGTCTTAAACATTTTTCATTGTGCACAGATCATGTCTTTAGCATATTCCCAAGGCGGTCGCCGACGTCGCCCGGATCTTCAAGCACTATGAACGAAAAGGCGCGAAGCCGCTGCACCGCTAATATTCACGGATCCAGCGCACATCAACCGCTACAACTACCTCCAGTCAAAAAAATACTAAGACATTCAAACCATTGACTGGGACGTCTTGCAGGAAATAAATCTAGCGGGCGATGTTAAGGAGTTGCTCTCTGTTGTGGGGTGGCAAGAATTTTTTGCTATCGAGGAACTAGGATTTAAAGAACTCACGCTTGAGTTCATGTCTTCTTTTTATTTAAACCTTAGACCTACTTTGACTGAACATGCAAGCGGGCAAGACGAGATCATCTCATTTCGAGTAGCGGGCACTACTCATACACTCTCTCTTCTCCAGTTCACCCAATACCTAGGGGTGTATGAGGACTCCTTCCTCTTTAGTTCTGCCTACCCCGAACTTCATTTCGATCTCCCCACTCTGGACCATGCAGAAAACATCTGGGCTCGCCTCACCTTCGACCTAAATCCTTATGAGTCCAAGAGGTCCAAGGCCTCCAAGCTAAGTTCTCCTGCCCTCTATTACGTACACCACCTACTTAGCCACACTTTGAGCGGCCGGGGTGAAAGCTCCGGTGTAGTTCGTTGGCAGGATATACTATATCTTCATAGCATGTCGTCACGTTACCCCATCCATCTGGGTTATATGCTCGTCCAGTTCATCCTTCACCAGGCCGACAACTCTCGCATAGGTTCTATTTGAGTAGCACCCAACATTACTCGCCTGGTGAAGAATATGAACATATTCTCGTCCCTTCCAGTGATGACCATGGTCGCGAAGACCGTGCCTATCACCATGGCCAGTCTTCGATCCCTCCACCTTGTCACTGCCCGTCAGGGCCGGGGTGGCATTATATATTCCCTTGCGAGGCATGGACCTTAGGCGGATGACAACGAGGTAGATCCTGACCTCGATGAGCCACTGATCCACCCAACCTGGTCCACCTACACTCAAGGAGAGTCTTCTATTGCCCCTTCTCGACCGCAATCTCAGTACGCATGCGATTTACAGCACTTCTATGATACTCAGCTCTCGTCGCGCCTTCAGCGTATAGAGGATTCGCAGATGCTGATTGAGGAAGCTATAATTCAGATAATGGCTCACTTGGGGATATCCAACCCACCGCCGGTAGCTCCTCACCCACCTCACTTCCAGGACGATCAGGACGACCATCCTGGATATTTTTGAGTTGTATTAGTGTTTTTTTGGACACGTCTTTAGTATTTTTTTTGTGTACATGTATTATCAGTTCAAATTTATAAAATTACATTTGCTTCTTTTCCTTCGTGTGCTCTTTTATATTCATGGTAGTCAATTCTCTTTTATATGTTGGTGAATTTGCTCTCTCAGTTCTTTACATTGCAATGGGGACATTGCAAATTTTAAGTCTGGGGGTGGATGTTCTTCAATTTTATACATTCTGTGTTGGACATGATTACATTTGATTATAGTTTTGCTATCATAATACTCAAGGATGTAATACACCCCTACTAAAAAAGTTTTTTTTACTCCTTTAAGCTTTTATTAATTCACTCATTTGGGATTATAACTAACTAATTTACCTTTGCACGCTGATTAAAATGAATTAAAGTAGACTCCTTGAGTGTTCAAATTTGTTGATTAGTAATTATGTATAGAAATTCATTAGCCTAATTTTCTCTATATAATTTATTTTTAAGATTAATCATTTATATTATTAACTATCAATCACTCTATTTTAGAAAATATAATTATCTATAATAAAGTGAGTCGATGAGTGTAACATTTTTATAATTTTGTATTAGGGAATCAAAATTAAAAAAAATACTCTCTATTGGTGTATAGAACTTACCCTCTAGCAATCCTCAAAACTTTTGCATAGGTTAATTAGTGAGGGCGGAAATGACTTAGGCCTCCGTTTGGATAGTTTGAGCCTTGCAAGCCCAAAACCTTAAACATTATACCCTTGCACACCCAATTTGGACCAAATACCTATGCCTTTTGATACTCTACTACTAAAATTCACCAAGGCAAAATCTTTACCTTGTCACACCTATCATTGATACCTTCTTAGAAGGAGTTTGTTCATAATGATATGTGGCCAGAGTGTGTGTACACTTGCACCCACTTGGAATGATCCCTACTATGAACCCTTGAAAAAAAAATAAACGTAGTGATATGTTGCCTGAGTTCGTGTATATTTGTACCCACTCGGAATGATCCCTATTATGGACCATTGGTTAAGAAAAATAAAAATATAGAGTATCCATTAAAAAAATAGGGAAGCATAATAATTGCAAAGTCTGGGGTGTTTTTATATAAAAAATGTATGTTAAGGTATTTACAAAACAAAAAGGCTCAACTCTGATCTAGGTGTGATAAAAACCACCGAGTTATCTTTGATTACCCCACCTATAATCTCCTATCCTAAGCCAAAAGTTACCCACAATACAAGTCTTAAGTATCTAACCTTACTAATTCTAACTAGTGTCATGGAGAGGGTGTGAAAAGGTAAGCTCATGACTAGCAATATTGGTACATATAAATTTTGAAATACTAATGCATATCTTATTGAGATTGTTATTTTCTCCTCACAATTATTATGGATGACTATACTGTTATTTCTAAGAAAGAGTGAAAGATAGTTAACAGATATATTGGAGGAATTTTAAGATAAAGGTATATTTAAAAAAGTCTGCTATATTATTTCCTATACAATTACGACATCAAATTTCTCTTTAAATTCATAGCAACCTATGTGCAGAAGAAAAATTATTTATTCGTAACCCAAGTATTTGAATTTGTTTGCTTAGGGACAAGCAAACATTTAAATCTGGGGTATTTGATGAGTACAATTATGATAGGCTTTTTACTATCATAATTATAATCATGCCCACTATTTTATACCTCCCTAGGTAGTAATTTAACGAGAATAGTTAAGAATTTGTTTTATCATGAATAGAATAGCACAGTAAGGAGTTTCTATTATTTTATGTATTAAGCTATTTACTTATTCCTTCATTTTCTTAATGCAGGTATTGCTAACCAGTTGAACAAAAAGTCTCGGAGCAAACAGAGGAGTTCACAGATTCAACATGGCTGATGATAGGACAAGAATTGGGCAAACATGGGTAGGCATACGCCTATTTCCCTACCCATGTCCTATTCGGGACGGACCAGAAGAATTGGAAGAAAAAGCCAGAGAACCACACGGGTGGGAACACGCCCGTGTGCCCACCCGTGTCTTTTTCGGGATACATTCAACGTCCGATACCAACCAACCCTTGTGCGAAGAACACGATGAACAACACGGTTGTATCAGTACCTGTGTCAAATGATACGGCCCATGACTAGACACGCCTATTCGTGTAGAACCTCCCTAGAACCATCAACATGGTCGTGTTGGAACCCGTGTCCAACCTTGTTTGCATTGAGACTATAAAAACCTATGTAAAAATTATAATTTGGACTTTTTTTTATCATTTCATTTGGAGAACTTCTGGAGGACGAAAGTGGAGTACCCAAGAGAAGGAGGAATTGAAGGAGATTTTCGCATGCATTTAATCTTTCATGTATCTCTTTTAATCTTGTCTTTCTCTTGGTGATCTAACTTTATTTTTTTTTTCGCATGAAACATTTATTTGAACAATTTGGTAATCATGTATGTTGTTGTTTTCATCAAATTTGTGGTATTTTATTCGTATGTAGGCTTTCAAACAAAGAGATTTATCCTAGTTATGAATTTAGTTTTTTTTTACATAAATTCAAATTTTTTAGATTGAGAAATTGGAAGGTTGTGATGATGTTTAATTCTTCATATTTAGGTGTTATGTCTCTTTGTATTTCAAATTTCATGATTGAGAGATATGTCGTTTTGAAACTTGTGATATGGATAAATGGATTCATGGTATTTTAGAGATAGGATTTCATGAATTTATGTAGTAGATAAGGTACTTTATTTTAATGCGAATTTGAGTGTTGTAAATTGTTCGAGAGAAAATTTAATCAACTTAGGTTTAGATTTTGAATTGCTCGAGAGAGAATTTGATAGATGTTTAACCCTTACAATACTACGAATTTGATAACCTTGTTATTACGTGATTACATAGAATTGAATTGATGAGCAATTATTTTCATGTGAATGCTCTTAGACTTTCGACTTTTTATCATCTTTAATCCTCCAATGTTTCTTTTTCCAAGTAGTCATAGTCAGGTTAATTTAGGTTAAAAATCAATTTTAATTATAGGTATGATAATACAGTGAGGGTGAGTACGAGTATTTGAACGACCCTATGGAATACGACACGAGATATAGATTTTTCCTATACTATGATTGATAGGTGCACTTGCCTGAAAGTTAAATCAATCTAGCATATGCCCATCTACATAGTTTATATTAGAGTGTAGAAAGAATCCGCATCAAGTTTACTTTGAAAACATCACTTCCAGCCTGGCTATTGGGGCAAAAGTCTGGTCATATTCTATTCCTTCTTCTTATCTGTATCCTTTATCCACCAGCCTTGCCTTATTTTTGACAATAATGTCATTCTCATCTAACTTATTCCGGTAGATCCACTTAGTTACTTTGACATTATGTCCCTAAAGTCTTGGAATTAGCTTCCAGACACAACACCTCTTGAACTAGTTCAGTTCTTCCCGTATTGCTCCAATCCAGAATTGGTCTTTGATTGCCTCTTCAAACTTCTTGGGCTCTTCTTGAGATAGGAAGCTTGAATAGAGAGATGTGTTGATGCTCTTGCTTCTTGTCTGGACTTCATGTCTTGCATCACCAATGATTTGGTGGGATGGATGGTCCCTCAGATGTCTAACAGCTAAAGGCAATCTTGCTTCATCTTACTATTCTTCATTGTCTTCAACTAGCTATTCTTTATCCTCAGCTTATGAGTCTTGAGCTCCATCTGGACAACACCCATCTTCTCTCTTATCTTGTACTGCTGGATCACCTTCCTTGATGGTGAGCTTGTCCATTACCTCCTCAAAACCTACAGAACTAGAAGAGGAGCTAGGCAGCTCATAGTTAATCATGGTTGACTTATCAAAGACAATATGAACTGACTCTTCTATAACTTGACTTATCAAGTTGTAGATCCTATATGTCCTACTATTGTTGTTTTACCCAACAAATATCCCTTCTTAGGACTTGACAACAAACTTAGTCATATAGGACTTTCCATTGTTTAGTACATAACACTTGCTGCCAAAAATCTTGAAGTAGGATAAGTTTGGTTTTCTGCCTTTCAGAATCTTATAGGGAGTCTTCTTATGATTTTTGGTGATGGAAGCTCTGTTATGGACATAACATGCAGTGCTTACTGCCTCAGCCCAGAAATATTCCGGGAGAGATGTGTCACTTAATAGGGTCCTACCAGCCTCTATGAGAGTTCTGTTTTTCCTCTCAGCAATTCCATTTTACTGGGGTGTTCTAGGAGCGGAAAATTCTTGATGAATCTCATGCTTTTTCACAGAACCTTATCATACACTCAGACTGAAATTCAGTCCCATGGTCACTTCTAATTTTGACCATAGTACTGTTGAACTCATTCTAAATTTGCTTGACAAATGTCTGGAAGACATCGGGGGTTTCAGATTTCTTCCTTAGGAAGAACACCCAAGAAAATCTAGAAAAGTCATCAACAATCACAAGGGTGTAGACTTTCCTACCTAAACTTTGAATTGGCATAAGAACAAATAGATCCATATGTAGGAGGTATAAACACCTCATTGAGTCTTTGGTGTCAAGGTTCTTGAAGGAGGACTTAGTCTGTTTTCCCTTTTAGCATGCAGAGCAGATACCCTCCTTAGTGCACTTCAACTTAGGTCCATTTCTCACTAAATCTTCACTAAAGAGATTGTCTATGGTTTTGTAGTTTAGATGAGCTAGGCTCTTGTGCCATTGGACACAATGTGAGTCTTTCTCATCTGCAACTAGGCATATGAGAGTCTTTACTTTCACAAACAAAATTAAGACAATAGACATTTCCTATCCTAGTGCCTATCAAGATGACCCCTTGGTCACTTGACCTCCTAATTTGGCACTCATCCTTGAGGAAAGAAATGTCATAGTTAAGATCACATAGTTGGCTAATGCTTATAAGGTTTTGTTGCAAACCTTTCATATAAACTACTTGTGTGATAGCTATTATGCCATTTGATATCTTACTATACCCTTTAGTCTCTCCCTTTTCTGAACCACCAAAGATGACTTTGGGTTCATACTATACTGGAGTGTACTCCTTCAGCATGCTCCTTGTTCCAGTCATGTGCTTGGAACACCCACTATCCAAGTAACATATAGAGGTATGGCTACTTGGACTAACCTGTAAGACATAAATCAGTTTACCTTAGGACCCCAATTTTTATTGGGTCCTAGGTGCATGTTAGACTTAGAATAAACATGCTTGCCTATAACATTTCTGACGGGTAAGCCAGCATTAGCTCTCTGTACACTATGATTGTGCCAACAATAAATGGCATAGTGGCCCATATTGCCATAGCACTGACACTCATAGATGTTTTACCTTCTTTTAAGGGTTGGTTTTACAGCAGTGTTGTCAGCAACTCTCAGTCCAGAAGGTACAGCAGTAGCCTTTTTCTTATGTCTTCCAATCACAGCCTGATTTGGGATATGTCTGGCAGCAGAAGTACTTGGGGTATCTTAAACCCTAACAGCAGCTGTCTTCTTTTCATAGAGCATACTCCTGATGGCTTCAGATAATCCCAAGTCTGGTTTGCTAATAGACTTACCTTTGGTCTGACTATGGATTGGTAGATCTTGAGAAGGGGCTGCAGCCTCATTCTTGAGTGTTGGGGCTGGTACACCAAATCCAAATGGTTCATGATGGGCTATTTGGATGTCCTCACGAGCTATCTTATAGGAACTAGCACCCTTGCCATATCTACCACCATAGTGGTGAACCTTTTTGTTCCCATTGGTGGATCTACCATTCTTCCAGTGACTATAGATGCTCTCTTGGTCATACCTATTAGTAGGTAACAGCACTCTCTTGAAGGGAATAGGAGGCTTGGAGGCTAGTGGCTGTACTGGAGCTTTTCCCTTCACTTTGGAATTGGCAGCTCTAGTGTTCCCTTTGAAACCTAACCCCTTCTTACCCTTGTGGGAGGAGAAGGAATCTATCAAAGGCAACACTGAACATGGCTTTGAAAACTTAGCCACTATCTTCTTCTCCTTTTGGAGTTTACCTTCAAAATTCCTAATGTGGTCATTCTTGAAACCTATGGTGCCTATCTAAATAAAAGTGATGTTACTCAGCTTACTTATTTCTTTTAGCTTCAGGTCCACCAGATTTGCTGAATCTAAAGCAGCAAGCTGCAGAGAGGCAATCTCCTGAGCCAGCTTTTTGACTAGGAGCCTACTTCTCTTCAGTGCCTGCAGAAGTTCACCAAAGTCATAAATCAGTTGATTGATGTCTCCTTCAGATTCAGAAACATCTTCATCACTTGATGCAGATGCATCTGAATCTGGACCTGTCTCATAATCTGACCCAGAGGATATAGAATGTACCTTGCTAGGACCAGGCTACTCCTGGCTAGTTTCTTCATTAGTCACAGCCATCAGCCCAAGATAATGGCTGTTATCTTCTCCTTCTTCAGTCCTGACAGCATGATTATCTTCATCAGCTTCTCCAACAATAGCAGCCAGCATCTCTAATAAATCTGCCTCTACAGCTTCTTCTTCAGCAGTGAATAACCCTATGTAGGCTTCATCTTCATCTTCCTCTTCTATCTCTGATGATGAGGAGTCAATCCAGCTCTTTTGCTTCTTAGCAATGAAGGATTTCTCCTTCTTACCCTTTTCCTGTTGGTCCTTCTTTTCACCAGAACCCTTCCTTTTGACAGGGAAGTCGGCTATTGCATGCCCTGGCTTGCTGCAACAATAGCAAACCATTTTAGAAGAAATTTGTTTGTTGGGTTTAGTGCCATACCTGTCCTCTTTAGAGGATTTCTTCCTGCCCTTATAGTAGTCTTCTTTGGGATAAAAGGAGGAGGAGGGCCTGCTTCTCCAGTTCTTCTTCTTCATGAACTTCTGGAATTGCTTGGAGAATGCGGCAAAGTCTTCATCATACATATGGTAGTCTGATGTGCTGTTCTCTAAACTTTTTGAATCAAATTCAACATCCCTACTTAGTGGAAAAGGTGTCTTCCTCCTGCTCCTTGTGGATTCAGCTTTGAAGGCCATTGACTTGTCCTTTGCTACAGATTTACTGATTTTCTCCTCCTCCTTTCTGGCTATCAACTGTATTTCATAGGACATAAGCTTTCCAAACAGTGTTGGTGGTGGAGTGTCTACAAGTCTAGCCACTTCTCTAATGGCACAGATTTTAGTGTCCCAGTCTCTAGTTAGAGACCTGAGAAACTTGTCATTCAATTCATATGTATTGAAGACTCTGCCATATGTCCTCAGCTCATTGACAATCCTAAATAATCTTTCATAGCACTCAGCTATGCTATCATTCTTGCTCTTCTTGAAGTTCTCATACTCTTGATTGAGCATGGACTTCCTGTCATCTCTTACATCTTCTGTCATCTCCATATAGATAACTAGTGTGTCCCAAATCTCCTTAGAGGTCTTGTAGTGAACTAGATTTTAGAAGATGGAGTCATCTATGACACTAACTATTATATTTTGTGCCCTCTTTTCCATAGTGCCAAGGATGACTTCATCCTTAGTCATTTCAGAGTAATTCTTTTGTGTCTGGATATTAGCATCTAGAGTTGAGACCTTCATAGGGATGAATGGTCCCTCTTTGATAGTGATAAAAATTCTAGGGTCAGCTGCCTCCATAAATAGCCTAACCCTCTCCTTCCATATGACAAACCCTTTCTTCATATAGATAGGAAGTTTCATGGCCCTCAGCTTCTTATAGTTCACTCCTGAACCCATAAGGACTATCTTTTTGCTGACCTTGGAGATCTACTCAGACTGTTGAGTCTTTAAAGAGTAACATTGCTCTGATACCACTTGAAAGTCTTGTTTTCAAGGTCAGCTAAATACCTAGAGGGGGTTAAATAGGTTTTAGGCCTTCTTTTTAATTATTTAGACTTATATCTGATTTCCTGCGCTTAGTGGTTAGTTAATTTGTGCTTTCAAGAACAATCACAGACGACACAAATATTTTTATAGTGGTTCCCCGATCTTGGGTGCGTCCACTATCCCTCTCCACCTTTCTAACAGTGTGTTAGACAAGTCTCTTCACCAATTTCTCGGCTCCTTAAGAGCTTATAGCACAATCCCGTAGGACCACTCAGTCTTCTCTAAGACCTACAACTCAGGCACTAAGCACTACCACTCAGATCCCAACTAGATCCTACCTCAGCCTTAATAATACAGGCCTACAACTCAAGCACTAATCCCTACCACTCAGATCCCAACTGGATCTTCCTCTCAGATCTACAACAGATCTTACCTCGGCCTTTATAGCACAGGCCTACACTCAGATTCCCTAAATAATCCTACCCTCAAATCCCAGATTGGATCTTATAGAGAATATCAAAGAGTTGAAACGCTCAGACACTAGAGAAAGTTATTTGTGTCTGTCTTCCTGTACTGAGCAGATATCAGCCCTATCTCCTTCTTCACAATAACAAGTTGAAAAGAAATCTTCTATTGAATCACGACTTGTTCTGGAATTAGCTTGCAGAAATCTCTGCTTCTACTTTTTCAGGAAGCAATCCTGATCTTACTGTCGCAGATGAATATTGCAGCAACTATCTCTTTTTGTGTTCAGGTTTAATGATCTCAACTCTTTCTTCTAGATCATCAAGAAGGCAACCTGTGTTGACTTTGTTGACTTTACTGATGTAACCATCTGTGGACTTAGACAAAATCAACCATCAGTAGCATAGGCATTGAGTGAATGATATTCACACAGCGCCAAAAGACTTAAACGGAAATTCTATCACTAGGCATTGAGTGAGTAAGCACCACTCAACGCCAAAACACTTGAAATTTTTCTCTGCTAGTAGGCGTTGAGTGAGCAACCTTCATGTAATGCCAAAACACTTAGAAAAGTTTTCTGGCATTAGGCATTGAGTTAGTTAGCTTCACTTAATGCCAAAACACTTAGAATAATGTTTCAACCAGTAGACATTGAGTGAGTGAGCTTCACTCAATGCTAAAATACTTAGAACATTTTCTGCCTCATGGCATTGAGAGCGTTGAGTGTGTCTTCATCACTAAATGATTTTGCCTTAGTAAATATTTCCTCTTCTTAGGCATTGAGTGAGCCTTCATCACTCAATGCCAAAACACTTAATCTATTTTCAGATACTTGGAATTGAGAGCATTGAGTGTGTCTTCATCACTCAATGCTTTTGGACTTAGCCAATTTTCTGTGTCTGAAAACACTGGCTCTGACTGGATGAGAATCAGTCAATGCTATTGCCTTATAGCGTTGAGTGAGTAAGCTCCACTCAATGCTATTGCCCCATGGTATTGAGTGAGTAAGCTATACTCAACGCCTGACTACTTAGGCAGATTTTTTGTCTCATGGCATTGAGTGAGTAAGCTTCACTCAACACATGTGGACTTAGTCAAAATTCTACATAGAATTTCTGTGGCTTTGATTGATTGAGCAATACTCAATGAATTTGATGTTATGGTGTTGAGTAAGTGGACTTCACTCAATGCCTGTGGACTTAGCCACTTCTCAGCCAGTTTCTATTAAGGCTCTGACTATCTCAGCCTGTCTCACAGCCATTTGTTGTATGGCATTGAGTGAGTACACTTCACTCAACAGCTGTGGACTTTACCACATTTTTAGCCTGCCACAGACTTTTAGCTGTATGGCGTTGAGTGAGTAGACTTCACTCAATGCATATAGATTAGCCATATTTCTTAGTTTGACAACACTCTTACTTACCTTTAACATTGAGTGAGCTTGCTCCACTGAATGCCTATGGAATTAGCTGCTATCTTTCTGTCTAGCTTTCTTTCTTCATACTGCTGGCATTGAGTGAGCTTGCCCCACTCAACGCTTGTAGACTTAGGAAAATCTTCTGCCTTTCTAGCCACTTCTATGAGTCCACCTATCTGATCATTGTCACAAGGACTATCCTACACACATGAACTAACACACACATCAAATACAGCTGTGTGTATCTTATTAACCTATTTGACATCATCAAATCAGGACCATTGGGATCAATGTACCCAACAAGTACTGTGATGTTAAATTCATTGTTTGCGACTGGGTATATCTCAAAATCAAGCCTTTCAAGGGTATGCCGGATTCAACGCTTAAAAAAGCTAAGTCTGCGATATCTTGGACCATTTGAAATTATGGAAACCAACAACCTGAGCCACCAGCTCGTAGGACTAGCAAGCCCTATATCACTCCAACCCACACATGGGTGAGATCGCTATAACATTCCTTAATCCTATCAGACTACTCTTGTCTAACTTCTGGATTACTTAGCGATTTATGGTTAACCTTTGACTTCCCGAGGTCTACCCAGTGAAGGGCTTGCAACGGTACTAGGAACTATGATGGGCTAAAGCTCATCGTTCCCTTTTTCAAGACACTTAGTAATGTTATGCTACCCTTAACCAAATCCACTCCCAGGGTTACTGAGTGTGTGATCTCCAAAGCATCAACTGCTGAATTACTAATTTTCAAAAATTGTAAAATGCATACCATATGAACATGTATGTGTGTATGAATAGAAATCCTAGAAATTTCCCAACATGAAAAAGGTAGCCCTTTGAGTCTACTTTAATTAGAAATTGAAATCAGGACATTTGAAGCACTGTAGCTCCTTGTAGGGCAGTTCTTGTGCGACTGGTCCTTAAGGTAGGACAATCACTATATCCTTAATAACTTTTAATTGGCTAAGGGTATTGACTTGAAATTTGGTTCATGTCAGAATATACCATAGATACATCGACAGTCCAAAAATGGGAATTTTTTGACAACATTTTCCTAAAGTTTTAGCTAAAATGTGATTTTTCATAAAACTGAAATATTTTGGTGAAAATAATTATCTTAATCCAAAATTTTGGTGAGAGGTTCATTAGGGTGTTAAAATACCCTGGTAAAAATTTCAGAGAATCTAGAATCCATTTGAATTAAAATAAATTTTTCATGAAAGGCAAACTTCTAAATTATCTACTTCGACTGTGGAGGTTCCCAAATTACAAAAGCGGCTCTCTCGAGAATATGCTCTCGACTAAACTTAGGTTGATCGATTAAGACCCCTCGGCCAGTCGAAACCCCTAAGCTTGCTTTATGAGGTGAATCCCACTATTGGATTTGACTCCAATCTGGAAGAGTAATGTCATCCTCTCTCGAGGAGTGCATGTAACTCCTTCTACCTTTGAGTGATCTACTCGTATCCACAGTCTCTCTATAAATCTAGGATACGGATCTAAGATCGAAATTATGAAATATGAAATCGACATGAATTAAATCAAAGATAGATCTAAGCGGGAATAAAGAGCTTGACAATTAAAAGAAATTTATTTTATTCTAAAACTTATCATGATCAAGTACTAATTTAGGATTAGCTACTTAACATGATATAAAATCTGTATAAAAAAGAGAATAACAACTTAATTGCTAAAAGAGAAGTGCTTGAATTAAAAATAGAAGCAAAATTAAACTATGAAATTGAAATTACAATAAAAAATGCAAGAACTATATACTAAATTACTAAAATTGCCTAAAATCTACTCCTAGTTGACTCCTAGATGCTTCTTAGATGACTTCCTAGATGACTCCCAAGCTCTTGGCTCTGTTTGGAATTTATAGAAATTTTTCTGGAAAGTCACGCCCCTAGGTCACTCCCGTGACTAGGGGCATGTCAGGTGCAGAACCGTCCTCTTGAAAGCACGAGAATGTTGGGAGAAAAATCGCCAAAATTGTCATTTTGTGGGGCACGCCCATGGCCTAGGGCGTGTGTCTTTACTGTTACTGGAAACGGCGGGAAAGAGAAACGGCTGGAGTTAATCTGGCATTTTTTAAAGAGGTCACGCCCGTGACCTAGGACGTGTAAGCTTGAAACTGACTGGATCCAAAACTATCTTCATAATATGCAGCACGTCTGAGCTAGATGTCACGCCTATGAGTCACGCTCATGACCCAAAGGTCACGCCCGTGTCCGAGGTGTTAAATTTAATCTAACGTGAAATTGAAATCTGGAGCTTCGAATGGGTCACGCCTGCTGGTCACGCCCATGACCCGAGGGTCTCGCATGTGAGCGGGGCATGTAATTTGTGATTTTTCCATATTTCTTCAGTTTCTTCTCCTGATCAGTCTTGCAAGCTCCAAATTGCTATTTACAGCCCAGATTAACCTGAAATAAGAAAAAGAAAGTAATTAGTAAACATATTAATATAAAACAAATAAAAATCGATTATTTATTAAATAAAAACTATATTAAAATAACTATAAATGTAGCTTTATCAAATGTGTTGGTGATGCTGCCTATCAGCTTGCTCTTTCATCAAAGATGAGTGGCTTGCATGATATATTTCATATATCAGCGTTGAGGAAGGATGTGCAAGAGCCTAATCATGTTTTTATTGCAGATCAAATATCGGTCGACGGTGGGTTAAAGACAAAAGTCAAGCCGATCGAATCAAAGACACGGAAGTCAAGCAGTTGTGGAACAAAGTGATCAGGATGATCAAGGTTTGCTGGGATATTCACAGTCATGAGGAAATTTCATGGGAGCATGAGCAAACTATGAGAGGGGAGTTCCTCGAGTTGTTCCTTTGAGTTACATTTTATATACTATATACTTGTGTTGTTTTTTGTACTAAACAATTTCGACACAAATTTTATTAAAGGGGGAGATTTTTAACACTCAGGTTTCCCATAGTTGAAAAAACAAAGAGATGAAGTTTTGGAGCTATCATTGGTTATAGCAATAGTTCTGGTGATAGAGATGCAGTCGATACTGTTGAAACTAAGAACCGGCTTCTGTGGAGTTCGGACCCTTGGGAAAGGGGTGACAGCACACTTACTTCTCCTAGCGAACTTGACAAACTGAAGACTTAGAACTCAAAACTGACCCAAGAGTCCAGCATGGAGGTCCCACCACACACCTGGAAGATCTTAGAGTGCTTCCCCTCCTTAGCTAGTACTGAGCTAAGGGTACCTCAGAAAGCGCTATAAGACAAGAGAATGAGAAAACTGGAGAGCTTGCCTTCTGAGGTACCCCCTAAGGTCTATTTATAGATTTCAATTTCAACAGCGCAACTCTGATGTTCTGAACGGATATATGCAACCCAAATCGGTCTGCCAACAACATAACTCTGCTATTTGGGGGTATACTGGAAGACCAGCAGGGGTGGAATGGTAAAACATGTTACTGGGCGAGTGGTCCTAGAATTACAACTCAGCTGGGGTGGCGAGTGCCTTAATGAGACTGACACTCACCTCCTCCATAGGGCCCATGGCGAGTGAAGATCTGACTATACCACTCGCATATCATTTATCGAGGGCCAAGGGCGAGTGCGAGCCTGCCTACTTCAGTCGCCCCACATCTGATCTACCTCTAGCCTGGGTGAGCCGAGGAGCTCTCAAGGCACTCACCTCCCTACAGACTCGCCCAAGGCTTGGACCGCATGATTTTGCTGGTTTAGCTCTTGCCGATCCCACTCAACGGATACGGGATTGTACACAATCCCCACTCTTTGCGAGGTTACTCTAAGTTTGGAAAGAATCATCCAACCCCAGGAGATTGTCGAGTGCGGTAGGTACAAGGGGAATCTTTTGGTGGGATCCACCAGCTGCTATATATATGTCTGCCTACCTGGGAGAACATTGCCAATCCCCCTACTTTTCTGCCTTTTGCCATCATGCCACTTTCAAAGGAATTCCAAGAGAGGCTCAACTGCGCCAGGGCGCTCAACTCCTCCCGTACTATCGAGCTGAGCTACTGGCTCTCAAACTCGCCACCTCATGAATAACCAAAGTGCAAGCCTGCGAAAATGGCTAAATCCGACCCTACAGTCGGTGAGGCCATCCCTGGTGATCTGGTCCCCACTCTGGATTATGGACTCGCATCATCTTCTTCCAAACCAGTCGCCCAACACAAAGGGAAGGAGGTTGATGACACCCTCGCCGCTCCTAACACTCGCCATCCTGAGGGTGCAGGCACCCCTTTGGAGTGAGACGATTCTCCACCGAAGGACTCGCACCCCCAAATAGCCATTGATGGCCATACGAGAAGTTGGGTCCCCTCCTTTAGGACTACCGGACTGGGCTCGCTTTCGCAGAAAGTGTCGTGTCACGAACCATCTCGCGACCCTACCCCTAATCCTACACTCGTGGGGGGGGGGAGGCATTAGGGACATCCTTGTTCCTTGTTTTGATCTGATCACCTACCCAAACTTTTATCTTCCAGGTTACGGCAAGATGCTCACCTCTCCTCTCACTCGTCCTCTTCAGGGACAGCCGAGTTCTTCCCATCAGCCACACCTCCAAAGGACATCCGCCTCGCATGATTAGTTGAAGCATTCACAACATTTAGAAGCCCAAGTCTCTTATTTGGATTGATTATCATCGTAGTCCTTCCCGATCAATCTGAAGTCGAAGAATGCTCCGACCCGGGACTCCACTCTCCACATCCCTCCCCCAGCGCACTGGAAAACTTCCTGGATGCCTCCATAGAGCCTGACGAGATGAGAATGTGAACTGTCGGGATCCTCAAGAAGTATAGGACCACGCTACACGAGATCCAAGAAGAGAGGGTTGTCGATGGGAAGCGGGTGCGCGCACTCGAGCAGGACTACGTGTTGCTGGTAGACGAGGTGAGGCATGTCTCGGCTAGCGGGATGACTTCCCCAGGTCCACTCGTGGATCGGATACAAGAGAACCTTCGCTTCATACATCAGGACCTGGAATTGGTCAGCGAGTTCAACAACCCTTTCCGACCACCAGGGATGGGAGCGCAAGGTCGGGGTAGATGGAAATGGCTCCCGAGCCGAGCCTACCGGCACTGGCCCCCTAGACCCCTTAGCTCTTGATTCTTTTGAACTTGTAATATATTTTCTTTTCTTTTCTTTTTTTCTATGAACACTCGCACTACTGTGCTTAACAATTTTGGCAATGTTTATTAATCAGATGCTTGTTGATCTCGCACATAATTTATTTTATTTTAGATTCGGCTCTCCTGGTGATAGAATAGATCGTGAGAACTCGCGAGATGGGGTTTGCGAGCTGGGGTTTGCAAGCTGGGTTGGATAGGTGGCTCGGCAAGCCCTAATTCATTTTCTATAAATAGGGCCCCTTACTAACCCCCAGCCCATCGCATTTACTGCAGACATACACTCCCCTCTAGGAACACTTCTTGCCACTTCCACTCGCACAAGGACTTGGTAAAAATGGGAAAAATGCGAGCTGATGCTGATGGAAGGTCAAATTGCGTGAAACAATTCTCTGAATACCCCTTCTTCGACATGAATACCTCGGAGGAGGAGTATCTCGTGTTCGTGGCAGACTATGTCCCTCCAGGTTTCACTGTACACCGACATAGGAGGGGCGAGGTGATTAACACCTTCTTCCCTGACGAACTTGCCTTCCTTAGAGTGCATAACTATGCGAAGGCCTAGAGATCTCGCCCTCCTTCAGTAATAGGAGTTAGAACACTTGCATCGCTTGAGCCCGCGACTTTCAGATATTAGGAGGCCTAGTTTCCCCAAGTTGAAAGAGTGATTAATTGGGTAGCAGTAGCCGAGAAATTCCTCGCACCTTTGCACTCGCCTGCTAATTCTCGCGTATCCCCTTGAGGACTAAGTATGAGTAGAGGGTTAGGCTCAGCCCGGCTTCTCATCCTGGAGGTATGCGAGCCCCTAGGACAGCGAGATCCACCCAGATTGGCTGGACTCTCCCTCCTTTGGTATTGCTTTGACGAGTGGTTATGACCCCCCTTCTGTTTGCGAGATCACGACTAGCTAAATCCAGGTCAGATGGATTTTGTCGGATCCAATCTCTTTGCGACCCTGAATGATTTTTTGTCTTACCGACTAGCGACAGCGGGATTTACTCAGGGTCAGTTTGGGAGATACCTCGAGTGACTTGCAGCCCTACCAGCTAATAGGAGACTGGCAGCGGGATCTACTCGGGGTCAACTTAGGAGATGCCAACGAGTGAAATCCAGCCCTGCCAGCTAATTGGAGAATCAAGGGATTTCTCATTAGAAAAAGAAATTACGTACATGGCTCAAGGGTAGAAATTCTTCAAATCGTCATCGCTCTAGGTGTGATTTAGAGTCTCCCCCTCCACATTCTTGAGGTGATACCCTCTGAATCTCAATGCTTCCTAAACTACATATGGGCCTTCCCAATTTGGGTTGAGCTTTCATACTGCCGCTGATCTTCCCGCGACATCCACCTCTTTTAGGACCAAGTCTTCTTCTATGAATTATTTTATTCTAATATATTTATCGAAGTATCTGGCCATCCGCCGCTTAATTTCTTCTTTCCTGATAGCAGCCACGTTGCAGAGTTCCTCTGTTATATTTAGAGAGAGTCGCAACTCATTCTCATTCTCGACCCTCCGTTCCTCTCCACCTTCTTCTTACTCTACTACCCACAGTGTTTGGACCTCAAACTCTACTGGGAGCAAAGCTTTGCAGTCGTGGGAGAGCTTGAAGGGGGTCTCCCCCGTGGCCTTGTTGGGAGTGGTTCTCAGGGCCCAAAGGACCAAAGAGAGTTGCTCTACCTAACTACCCTTCAGATTCTTCACCTTCTTCTTCAACAAGTTCACGATGATCTTGTTTTCTGCCTCCACCTGCCCGTTACTCCTGGGAGGTGGACCGACGCGAACCGAAGATCAATACCGAGCTGACCACAAAAATTGATGAACTATGTGATGGCAAATTGTGACCCATTGTCCGTGAAAATGGCCTGAGGTAACCGATGTCGGAAAATGATCTCTCCCCATACAAAGTTTTGAATCACCTGGGAGGTCACCTTAGCCAGCGCCTTGACCTCCAACCACATAGAAAAATAATCAATCATGACCAATAAGAACCTCCTCTTCCCATTGGCCTGGGGGAAGGGTCCTACAAGATCCATTCCCCAAATAGTGAAGGGCTAGGGGAGATTATGCTTCTGAGCCTCTGAGCTTGCAACAGTTAGAGAGGGGAAAATAGTTGGCACTTCTAACACTTTTTTGCGAACTCGGTGGCATCCTAGCCCAGGGTCGGGCAGAAGTACCCCTGTCTAACTATCCTTCTTCCAGGGTCCTGCTCCCTTAATGGCTCTCGCACTCCCCGGAGTGAACTTACTCCAAGATCTTTGGGACCTCCTCTTCATTCATGAAACCTGCTAGCAAGTCCCAGAGGGTCAAGCGATCATTAAGTAGATCTAACTTGGTGAAGCGGCTGTTGCCCGAGATACCGTCAGTGATAACGCAATACCGCAGGCGGTAGCGCTTGAAACAGAAAGTCTCAAAGTAAATATGTCCATCCATTCCTTTTGCCTTGGGCATCCTATGGATGAGTTTAAACACGGGATTGATAAGTGGTTGATGAGCTTCCATTATTCTCATTTCTCTTTTTACTCTCTCTCTCACCAAAATTAAGAAAGAAGAGAATGAGAATGGAAGGAGGAAGAGGAAAAAGGCCATTGCCATCCTTTGTAAGAGCTTTGAAGGAGTTCTTATGGTCGGAATCATGAGTCAAGACTAGATCCACAGAGAGAAAAGCACTGTGAGTGATTCCATCCGAATTAATTACAAGCTCGTTGCTCTGAAACATGCTTCGAGGGTAATAATCTTTCTCCTCATTACTAGGACATGCTCGTCCTTTTAATATGCATAAGTTGCATGAAGGTTCCTTCACTAATTGGTGGAGGTGAGACATTCCACATGTAGATATGGATTATCCCCATTAAAAATTGCATATGGAGCTCGGATCATTATACGGGCATAGGCATTCTGTGTAAAGCCCATCTAGACAAGTTGGTCTAGATTGATGATGAATGATTTGCATGTCGGAGAAGACTCTATGGAAAATCATGTAGGTTTCTTGTGTTTTGGAGGTGTTGTAGGTTGTTGTAGTAAGTCCTAAAGATACTCTCTAGGAAACCCTGAGTTTGCAACAGAATTAAAGTTCTATTGATACTGGTCGGCGGTAGTGGATACCGCTGACGATAGCTCCCAATGAGCTGTGTTGTGATGATTGTGAAGCCCGTGCCTTGGTTATTGGGTGTGTAGCATGGTAAGTTGTGAGGCCTGCAATGCCTAGCTTGGTGGCCTTGAGGGCTGACCGTAATGGATAATGTTGGTTTTCTTTAACGGGTCGAGGTGAAGCTACACCTGCATCGTGCCAGTGTTATTTCAATGATTTGAGCACGGGAAAAGCTGATCTGAACCTATCCCTTACCAATAGGTGAAGAGGTCAATCCTCGGTGCACCTTCTGATTTTGGAAGAGTTCGTACGGTAAGGATGCCTTAATAATAAAAGCTTAGTGACCATCGAAGGATGGAGGTGGAAAGTCAATACAATGATAATGTGCCCTAAGTGCATGGGGTGTGTGTCGATACACACCAATGTTTGTGGTTAATTTACAATTGAATATATATTTTTATACTGCTTGCTTGCAGGGAACGAGTACCACCGCCCCAAGAAGGGGTGGGGTTGTTATAATTAGTCAACTAAAGCTGACCATTACTTTATTTTGCCAACTCTTTGTGGCTGGTTTTGTGCAGATACTTGCAAGTCGAGCGGGAGGTAGCAGGATGAAGCCCTATTTGTTATGTTGGCCCTTGAAGTCGTAAATTCTTATTTACTGTTTTTATGTGTAACTGGCCTGCGTGCCGATGTATGTAAATTACTCTTTTGCTTACTCATGTAAGGCCTTAAAGACAAACGTTGTGTAAATAATCATTCAAAAGTTTTATATCACGGGCATTCAATCTTGTGGGTTATTGATACTCCCTTTATTCCGCTAGAATGCAACTCTGTGTTAGGCTGTAATAATGTTTGGTATTTTATTTATTATCGCCTCTATCTAGTCATGGAATATGGTGTTGGGCCCCGGCTAGACCTTTTGTTATATTATTCGTCATGGTTAGGATGTTACATTAGATACCGATATGGTTCTTATATTTATATTAGTGTGCAGAAACTGGAAATTAGAAGAATGTTTGCTAAGGACGAGGTAAATATACGAGTTGAAAATGGAGCAAAAGTTGTTATCATTATTGTAGTAGTTTACCACCTATCTTAGCCTAGTGGGCTTGTAATAGAGTCAGAAAATTGCTATTACGCTCCTGCTACTACTAGAAATATTATTTTAATTTCATGTTTTGACATGAAGTGATTTAATCTATTATTAAGAACAACAGTTGTTCAATATATTTAAAATATATTTATTAGGGTAAAGAAGATTTATTTAATGGTCTGTATGTTTTGAACTTAGAACAACCCATATATAATGTTGGGAATATTCTTCACAAGATTTCTAATTTGAAGAAGGTCTCGAGATGACAATAAATATCTTATATTTGATGTGGTTTTTAGATTTGTTGTGACAGGCTTAACAAAAGTGCTTGATTAATATAGTGTTAGGCTTATGGTCACCAAAAAAGGGTTTTGCCCTTATAATTCCTCAAGGTGCAAAACTCATGTTGACCTATGATCTACTCCTATATTAGACATGTCATTATCATGAGAAAAGTCACTGAAGTTAAAGGAACTTAAAGGTAGGAGCTAATATTAATCTAAGTCATATGTCAACTACATGGGCTAGAAGCTAAGTGTTTTGTCGACTGCATTGGCTGAATGACTTAAGGAAAATATCGAGTGCATCGACTGAATGCCTAAGGAATAATTCAGCTGCATCAATTACAAACTCAGTTAATTATCGATTGAATCGTTAAAAAATTTATCGGCTGCATCGTTTAGAATTTTATCAGCTGTATTAGCTACATAATTAAAAGTTTTGTCTACTGCATCGGCTATATCATTTGGAAGACTATAAGTTTTTGTTGACTGCACTATGACAGAAGGATTTTTGCAGAGTTAAAAGCTTAAGTGTTGGATGCTTTCAGTTATGTTCTTGAAGTACATCATTGTTGAAGCAAGGAAAATTCTCTACTCCAAAATCCTCTTCCATAGAGGTGAGATGCCTGCGATTCATCACGGTATCGCACAACCAATGGGGGATGTTGTGCTCGCTAAGCTGAGGATGGATGGCTTCCTGGGTCCGAAGTCCGCCCACTTAACGGTAATGGACCTCATCCCCGGCATGCTAGCCTTCTGTCTTCCACCACTGACTCTAACGAGGATGAAGTTGATGAGGAGGAGGAGGACGGTGATGCTGGCGACAAGAATGAGGGAGAGGACGAGGAAGATGATGACGATGAGGAAGATGTCGTGATCAAGGATGATGTGGAGGACAAAGTAGATACTGGTGATGATGAGACTTAGTCGGTCGGCGACCTCCTACAAGCCATTATGTGCATTCTGTGTAAAGTAGTTAGATATTTTTGGACGAACCTTACACAAGACATCATTGCACTTTTTTGTAATGTAACGCTCGCCGAATATATGAAGAAAGACATTTTTTGTTTTGCTCGCTTGCTTTCATTCTTGCCAATCTTCGATACTCACTAGGCGCGTAGGCATGAGAAAGTTGAATGGTCGTTATGTTTGTTCCTTACTCGCATACTTGTACTTGTATGCCCATACATCATTGCTCGCACCTATATTGCTCACACCACATGCTCACACCTGTATACTCACACAACATTGCTCGCATCTACATGCTCACACAAAGAATTCATCACATCTATTTGTTTTTCAGTCAATGAATTCGCATAATTTAAATATTTGTTTGAAGAAGAAAAACTTTTTCTATCCACTTGCTAATTGTAACCCTTTAGATAAGGGAGTGGCACTCGGGGGATCTCGCAAGACACACACATGTACATGAGGCTTCGACTCAACCTTTATAGGCAAAAGAACTGAGGGTATCCATAGATAGGGAATGATATTCGGGGGGTCCCACAATATGCACAATCTCAAGGTCTCCATCCTATCACGGATCTCACCTCCCAAAAATCTTTTGCTTAGTCAATTTCCAAAACATGGTGGGTTATCCCCACCAAGGCACTAACAAGATGCAAAGAAGCTTCCTGCTTTGCAGGAAAAAAGACTCTAAGAGCGGATCTTTAGTCTTTTCAAAGACCGATGATGCCTTTACGCAAAGAGTCACTTTGTTAAGTCGACCTTTCATCGAGTTTGGGATGTTGGCATCCAGACTTGTTTCTAATAGTTCCTCCTATCAGATGAGAAGTGTGATCGGAAGGTAGCGAGGCCAACATACAAGAGGTGTGTTGGGTATTATATCCACAATAACCCGGATTTGAAGAAGGGTCCAGTTAAGCTAAGTTGAATTGTGACTATATTTGATGTTGTTATTTGAGTTATGTACTTGCAGGTTTACATTGCTAAATACACATCAATGTCAGGCTACAGTAGGTCAGTAAACACAGGACTATACAATGTAATCCCTCATTTTGTAGGTCATGGTGTTGACTCACATATAAGGATCAAGGAAGGACCAAAGCTTGGAATCAGAAGGACAGGAATTTGCCTAAGAAAAATTCGTCGAGTATGGCTAGGAATACACGTCGAATTCGTCGAGTATGCTCATTCATATTCATCAAATTCATCGTATATACCTTCCAACACTCGCCAAATTCACCATATTGTACTTAGGGAAAATTCTCTGAGAATTGGAAAATCTGCCAAGTAAAATTCGCCGAGTATCATCGTGTATACTCATCGAATTCATCGAATGTATCTAACGATACACGCCAAATTCGTCGAATATACTAGACGATACATGCTGAATTCGTCGAGTCCATTCGACGCTACTTCTCTTGATTTTTCTAAGTCTCATTCGTCAAATATTACTTGTCATAACTTCGGGAGCGTTGAGTCATTCAGCCTATACTCGATGAATTCGTCGAGTATACTAGTTGATACTCGATGAATTCATCGAGTATGGTTCTCCGCTTTGGCGTTGAGTGTATTGCTGGCCTGAGCTGATTTGTCTATGTCTAATTCATCGTATATCATAGAACATTCGACGAGTATAATAATGATACTCGGCGATACTCGACGAATATGACTTAGGGCATTTTTTTCCAGAAATTTTCAAATCGCTTGTTCTGGTTTTCTGTCGGCCATGCACAGTAGATTCTAGGTTTCGTTTTTGGAAATTTATTTCTAACCGTTGGCTAAGGATTCACTATAAATATGTAGGATGAATTTCTTTCCAATCTAACGTGATATTGATCTCATTCCAAACCTAGAAATATTTCCAAAATCGGATTTCCGCCTGATCGGCTGCCGACGCACAGTAACTTCGCGATTTCTCTGATCGGTCGTTGACGTACAGTGCGATTCATCTTATTCGACATACTCGACTGGATCGATTCTCTCTCTACAGATCTATACTCCTCCAGATCAAGTCGTTTGAAGATTCAAGGTCCTCGAAGATTTCAGATTCTCCCGTGTTCTCCAAGTGATTTCAAGATCCATTATTTTTGAAGAACGACGGACTGAAGTTTTCAGATCTTGTGTAATATTGTTGTAATATTCTTTTAGATATTGTAGGATATTTATCTCCATGTTTGTAGATCCGTTTGTGGATCGAGTTTATAGATCCGTTTGTGGATCGAGTTTGTAAATCCATTTGTAGATCGAGTTTGTAGATCAGTTGTGGATTGAATGGTAGGAGCGTCGTCTCCGAGTTGTAGGAGTTACGGCTCTAATGTGTAAGATTTGAAGAAATTTAAGTATTGGTGAAGTATCCGAATCTAGCTCTTCGTGGTAGATAGGCGAGTCGGGAAAGTGGACGTACCCAACTCGGAGAACTACTATAAATCTCGGTGTTTATGTGCTTGTTTTAAAAGTAGTTTTTATTTCGCGTAAAGACACAAACATCACCTATTCACTCCCCTCTAGGTGATTTAGGTAGATGTTAGACACTTTCAATTGGTATCAGAGAGAGGTTTTGTTCGATATAAGGTTAACACCTTAAACAAGATCCCTGTTCTAGCGTGAAGAGATTCTGTCTAGTAACCATGTACAAAAGTAAAGACATGTCTTCTATGAAGCTACCAGTGTGCACAAAGGAAAACTTTCCCATGTGGAAAGAAAGAGTAAGGTTATTCATGGAAGCTGCTGATCCAAGAATTTTTCAGATTATGGAAGGACCCCATATACCGACTCAACCATCAGCTCTGAATCCTATAGTCATGATCCCCAAGAAGATGATCGACTTGACTAAGGATGAAATTGCCTTAGTCTCTCTTGATAAGAAGGCAAAGAACATCATCGCAAGTGCAGTGAACGACTCAATGCTTCAGAATCTATTCCACTGTAAATCTGTCAAAGAAATGTGGGATTGCCTAGTTGTGCTGATGGAAGGGATAGAAGAAGTCAGAGATGACTGCAGATCGTTGCTGAATCAGGAATACGAAGCATTCAATAAAGGATCAAGTGATAATATTGTTGACAACTTTGAGAAGTTCTTTAAGATTGTTAACGGTCTTAGGAACTATGGTCGTACTTTCACTAATGGCAAGCTCAATGACAAATTTCTGAGATCCCTGACAAATGAATGGGACACCAAAGTAGTAGCCATTAGAGAATTTGGAAAGCTTCCTAAAATTGACCCGCAGAACCTCTTTGGGAAATTTCTCTCCTATGAACTACAAATGAACACCAGAAAGAAGGAAGAGCGAAACAGTCGGACTTTCAGCAAAGATAAGTGGCGGCCCTAAAAGCTGAAGGTTCAAGAAAGTCTAAAGTTGTTTCACCAGTAAGGACTCGTGCTCTTGACTCCTCAAAAGACTCTGAGCCTAGCACATCTGGCTCTAATCTATCGGATGGAGAGTTATCTCTAATATCTAAGTAGTTCAAGAAACTACTCAGCAAGAGGAGACAGATTAAGTATCAGTCATCCTCATCTGACTTCAAAAAATCTCATCGTGATGGTTACCATTCCAGAAAAAGCTACAACCGAGAGAAAAGGTACAGATCTAAACCGAACAAACATTATTCCTCTGACATTGTGTGCTACTGTTGCAATAAGATAGGTCACATGATTGTTGAATGCTCATACAAGAAGAAGGAAGGCTCCAAGAAAGAGGAGAAAAGATCCTTCAATGGCAAAAGAAAAGAACAAAAGAGCTTCATTGCCAAGAAGTCCAAAACTCTCAACGATAGTGACTCAAGTTAGTCGAGCTCTGAGAATGAGGAAGCCTACTTTGGGCTTATGATTCAATCAGATGAGGAAGTTCGTGAATCAGAGTATCGAAGGAAGATAAACTCATACACGATACTCTTGGAATCAGAAACATCCATTAATGGTCACGAAGGTATTCTTCTGAAGAGGGCGAGTCTGAGTTAATGGTCCAGCATGAGAACCTTTTGAAGGCTTTTGACAAATGTCGAAAGGTAGTCAAAAAGCAAGCAAAAGAGTTTGCTTCTCTCAAGGCAGTGGAATCAAGCCTGAGGGAGGAAATGGCAGAATTGACTCCTCTCAGAAGTGAAGTTCACTCCTTGCAAGAGGAACTGAAAAGCTTGGCTGAAAAATTAAATCTAAAAGAGAAATATCTTGATGAGCTGGAAGAAAAGCTTTTGGTGGAGAGAAAACTTATTGAGAGTTACTCCAAGACGAAGACTATTCTCCCTCACATTGATGAGTTCTCAGCTCTGAAGAAGGGTAGTGTTCTTGGCCATGTAGTTGGAAAAGGTAAGGCTGCCAAGAAAGCTAGTGCCAAAGAAAAGGGGAGGGCATCTTTAGGTCAACCCTCATTTAGGAAGGTAATCTTTCTGACGAACAAGTTTGACCTTGAGTCGTCCTGCGGTCATATTGCTAGGCCTACTTATGTAGAGCCCAAGAAGCGATACTAGGGATGGATCCATCCCCGAGACTATGGTGCCAGTATTTTCAAAGTACCATACGATGAGATTGAACTCAAGAGTTATAGTCCCTATGATCATGGGCATAACCATAGGAGGCCACCAAAAGCCAAAACTTTTGTATCTAAGGAAAATGAGATGGAGAAGCCTTATGTATGCTGTAATCAGGAGGCTTCCACCACCAAGTATATTGCTCCTGCTAGACCTCATGTTCGAAAGGTAAAGCAGGAGTACAAGAGAAGGTACAACAGGTTTAACTATTGGTGCTGTGACAAAATTTGTCATTTTGGCTAAGATTGCTGGTTTAACCCTGCTAATTTTATAACTCCACAAGTTAACCATGCGAGACTGACCACTCACAGAGTTAATATTCCTAGTGGTGTTAAGCTGACCAGGAACCAAGGACCCAAATACATTTGGGTTCCTAAGGTAAAGTGATTTGTCATTGTAGGAATGTCCAAAGGCCAACAAAAATCCTATCTGGTATTTGGACAGTGGATGCTCACGGCATATGACCGAGACTAGAAGCCTGTTTCTTAATTTCACCCCAGTCAAAGACGGACCAAAAGTCATCTTTGGAGGGTCAGACTGGGGAACTATAAAAGGCTATGGTATGATTTCCAATGGAGTAGTCTCTTTCACAGACGTGGCTTATGTTGAAGGGTTACACCATAATCTTATAAGCATAAGTCAGCTATTTGATAAAGGCTACACTGTTGAGTTCTGCAAGGACAATTGTTTGATAAAGTCGTCTGCAAATTTAGAGATGATCTTAACAGACACTCGGAGCAAGAATGTTTTCTATTTAAATTTTCTTTGCTTAGACAATTCTACACCAGTCTATTTTCTTGCAAAAGATAGTGCGTCTTTTTTTGACCAATGACACAAGATATTAGCACATATAAATTTCAAAACCATAAATATGTTATTCTCTCACAACTTAGTGCGAGATGCCCCCAGCATTAAGTTCCTTAAAGAGAGTCTGTGTCACTCATGCCAAATGGGTAAGCAAACAAGGGTTACCTTTATTGGCATCGCTAAAAAAGATTCTTCAAGAAGTTTACACTTACTTCAAGTGGACTTATTTGATCCTATGTCTATTCATAGCTTAGGAGGTAAGGTCTACACGTTAGTAATTGTTGATGAATACTCGTATTTCAATTGGGTGTTCTTTCTGAAACTCAAGTCAGACACCTTCGACACATTCACAAATTTTGTTCGACAAATTCAGAATGAACTGAGCTGCTTAGTGGTCAAAATCAGAAGTGACCACAGAACAAAATTTGAGTTTTGTGCCATGACAGAATTTTATGGAAGTCAAGGTATCTTTCATGAGCTTTCATCCCCGCTCACTCCACAACAAAATAAAGTTACGGAGAGAAGGAATAGAACCCTAATTGAAGTATATACAACTATGTTGAACGATGCTTCACTTCCAGAGTACTTCTGGGCTGAAGCAGTCAACACAGCTTGTCACGTGCAAAACAGAGAACTTATCAACAAAAGCTACTGTAAGACCCCTTATGAGCTATTGAAGGGAAAAAAACCGACTGTGTACTATTTTAGAATCTTTGGAAGTAAATGCTTCGTACTTAATAATGGGAAGTATTACCGCACGAAGTTTAGTGAAAATGTTTTGAAGGTATTTTTGTAGGTTATAGTAGCCATAGTAAGGCATATAGGATTTTCAATAAGAAAACTATTATGGTAGAAGAGTCAATCAATGTTGTATTTGATGAGACAAACCTATTCCAAATAGCTTTTCTAGAGTTATTGGTGCAGATACATGTACAAAGTTCAAGAAACTAAGCTTGGATGAAGCTGTCAAGGAAGAAGCTCTAAGCTCGGTCAAGATCATCGATCCAGGCTTAGTGGATGAAGAACCCCTAAAGGAAGAATTGCTTCAACCTCTATAGGATGCACCGAATACTGCAGAACCTGTAAGTGGGAGAGCAAGAAATCTAGGGTTCAGACAACTAAGAGATCACCTAGTTGATCAAATCATTGGAGAGCCAGATGACAGTGTTAGAACCAGAAGAGGTACAGCTAATGAGATTATGCATCTTAGTTTTCTGTCACAGGTTGAGCTGAAGAAATTTTAAGAGGCAAACAAGGATGCTTCTTGGATTTGGCAATGCAAGAGGAGCCCAATCAGTTTGAACATTGCAAAGTCTGGGAGTTGGTGCCCAGAAGCAAGGGACAGAATGTGATCAGCACCAAGTGGATTTTCAGAAAAAAGTTGGACGAAAAATGGAATCATTATCAAGAATAAAGCTAGGCTTGTTGCTCAAGGATACATACAAGAAGGAATCGACTTCAACCAGACCTTTGCTCAAGTGGCTAGGCTCGAGGCGATCAAGTTGTTTCTTGCGTATGCTTCCCTTACAGGCTTCACCGTCTACCAAATGTATGTGAAGTCTGCATTACAAAAAGGGAATCTGAAAGAGGAAGTATACGTAGCGCAGCCCCTAGGTTTTGTTAATTCCAATCTCCCTAAACATGTTGATTTTTTAAACAAAGCTCTATACGGCTTAAAGCAAGCTCCCCGAGCTTGGTATGAGACGTTGTCTAGCTTTCTTCTTGAGAACAAGTTCACAAGAGGATGTATAGACAAAACATTATTTCCTAGGGAAGTAAAAGGCAAATTCTGCTAGTGCAAATCTATGTCAATGAAATCATATTTGGCTCTACAGAAGACAACCTTTTCAAGAAGTTCTCCAAACTTATGCTACAAAAGTTTGAAATGAGCTGTATGGGAAAGCTGAAGTATTTCTTAAGACTTCATGTGAAGCAATCTGAAGATGAAATTTTTATCACTCAGACAAAGTTTACCAAGGAGATTCGAATGGAGAATGCAATCTCTATGAGGACTCCAATGGGTTCAACGGTGTCTCTGGACAAAGGATGAGAAAGGGAAACCTTTTGATGAAACCAAGTATAGAAGCATAATTTGATCTTTGCTCTACCTCACTGCCAGTAGACCAGATATAATATTTTAAACATACGTCTGTGCTAGATTTCAGGTGAACTCAACGGAATCTCATTACATTACTGCAAAGTGAATTTTAAGATACATTAAGGGTACACCCAATCTTGTCTTATGGTACCCAAGAAATAATGATGTCGAGCAAATTAGTTTTTTAGATTTCGATTTTGTAGCAAGCAGGAATGACAGGAAAAATACTTTCAGGGCATTCCAATTCCTCAGAAGACGGCTTATTTCATGGAGCAGTAAGATGTAGAATTGTGTGGCAACTTTTACGGCTGAGTCAGAGTATATCTCTGCGGGTAGTTGTTTTGCACATCTTCTATGGATCAAGAATCAACTAGAAGACTACAACTTGAAGTTTAAAGAGATTCTGATGTATTACGACTCATCCAGCGCAATAGCGATCGCGAATAATCCAGTCTCTCACAGCCAGAAAAAGCACATCGAGGTGCGATATCACTTCATCTGGGAGCATGTGGAGAACAAGGATATATCCCTCAGTTATGTCCTGACGGATAAGCAGATCGCGGACATTTTTACGAAGCCATTGGATGAGGACAAGTTCTCGTTCTTCAAAACAGAACAAGGGATGCTGAAGATAGACTCGTGAAGAAGGCCAAGCAAGCAGGAACTCACTTGGGAATTATTTCACAAAGTCAGAAAATTGTCCCAAGGCAAATTCATTGAGTATCGGAGCTCAAGTCGCCAATTTGTCGGATATTCGTGTGATACTCGCCGAATCGGACTCGACCACCATCGAAACTCACCAAATCTCACTTAGGGAAAATTTCAACATTTCTTTATTTGATCCCGAAGAGTGGCAAATTCTAGGTACATTCCTTCTAGGTCAATTTTAAAAATCAAATATTATATATACATATAATATACGAGAAAAAGGGCTTAACCGACAACACTCGCCGATTCAAAGCAAACTTCCTCCCAACGATTCGGCTCCTACGGCACGATGTATTCTTACTCCCGTAGTTTTTTCTTTCGCTCATCGTTGCTAGGTCAGTGGCAGGAATCCACAACGGTATCCCAAGGCTCCAGCAGACCTAAACCCAAAATCAGTTTCCTGTGATTGCTCTTCCGTCAGCGTGTAATCCCGACACCGTGTCCTCATTATTTCCGACAAGCTAAAGCAAATCAGTAATCCAGCTATAGTTTCTTGATTCTCCATGGCTCCCATAAGCACCAGTGGTCTGCTAGGGGAGGAGAACTAGTTCGCACAGGGTTTGCCTCAGCCTTCGATGAATTCCGCAACATTATCCTCATGCTGGAGACCGCTGGAATCTCCTTTGTCCTCGAACATCAATGCAAGATTCTGGACAAGAAAGTTCTTGAATTCTTCCATAATGTCAAGCTCCATCTTGAAGATACAGTCATCAAGAGCAAGGTTCAAAAGACCATGGTCAAAGTGAATGTGTCACTCCTCTCAAGGTACTTGCGGCTCCCTACTTGTTAAGAAGCCGACTACCTAGACGAGGATGACTTCACTAGGTCTCTCTTATTTTATGGACTGCCCCGAGGTACCAAAGCAGTTAAGCACAAAGGAATGAATAAAGAAGGCAAGCTTTTATCAGACATCATGGGCAAAGTGCTATTATGCAAAACCGGTTCCCATGACTACATCTCTTTTGAGATGTTCAAGACTCTGGTAGCCGTTATCTATAGAAAGAGACTTGATTGGGGTTCTTTGTTGTTTGAGAAGATCAAAGATAGCCTCCTCACTCCCAACTTTGGGAGGATTATCATCATGTACCTGAATAAGTTTGATGGTGATAGGTTTGATATGACTAAAGGCGTGCCTATCCATCACTTGAAGAAAATAGATCCTTCCATATTTTCCAGGTGGGATAGGAGGATCATCAGGCAGGGGGGGACCCAGACCTATATGTGGAGGAGGTAGAGCATGTACCTGAGGATAGGATTCCTACTCCTCACCCTAGTGAAATTCCTGAGAGTTCGAGTGCAGGAATTAAGGGGGGTCAGTCGACACACAAGTGGCCACTAGCATAGTGGCCTTGAGTGTGATTCTAGAATCAGTGGCAGTTACAGAGGCTAAAGTTATAGAGATATAGGATCTGATGACAGAGGTTACCGAGATGGCTCAGAATGCTGTTGAAGAGTTAGTGGCTGAGGAGGTTGAGGATGAGGTTATTGCTGAGGATGTTGATGAGGATGCTGCTGCTGAAAATGGCTTGGAAACTGATGATGCTGCTTATGATGACCTAAGAGTTGATGCTTATGATATTAATAGTGTTGCTGATGAGACAAGGATTGATTCTGATAAGTCAAATGTTATTATTGATGAGGTTAATGCTTGTGAACTAGTGGTAATGAAGAACTTGACAGTCCCTCTCCCAGAAATTGTTCTGGCTTCATCTTTTGAGGGGGAGGTGACTAGGCATTCTATATCAGTTTCTACTGAGGTTGTCAGGCTCATGCGCAACCTTGAGAAAAGAATAGGCAAGATTCCATATGCACCTCCTACTGCTGCAGAGGAGGTTGTAGTTCTTTCTGATGAGGAAGTAGTTGTGGAGGGGAAAACTCCAGTTCTGATTGTTGCTGTAGACCTTGGTACAACTTCTAAAGCTCATTTATCTCCAATAGATGAGCTTCCAATGAGGATCTACCCAGCACTCCCATCCCTGAGACACTAGTTTTGTCTGCCGAAAATACAATCCTATAAAGCATAGAGGCGATGTTGGCCAAGCAGAAAGCATACGTTGATTCCTCCATGCAGAAAGTTCTTAAAAGGGTGAAAGAAATAGAAAGAGATCTGAACAATGGCCTAGCTGAGGTTAACATTAGATTTGATAAGCTAGATGCCAAGTTAGACTCCTAGTTTACCCAAGGTGAAAAATGAGTTGAGTTTGTTATGATAGTTTTAGAGAGCAATCAGAAAGTTATGTGCAATGTTGACATTAATGCCAAAACTATGTTTGAAGGTCATAATCAAGCGTTGGCAAATTATGACGATAACATGCAAGCTTATGCCAATGCTTTGTCTTAAGTAGTCAGAAAGGGGGAGGAGACCCTGGAAGCTAAGGTGGTAACTAAGGTAAATGCGCTTGAGGAAGCGATGTTAGCAAACTTCAAAGGTGTAAATGACTATAGTTATGATAATTGTGTATGGCTTCATAGTTAGTTAACAGGATCTCAAGTATCAGTTGTTCTTGTACCAGCACATGATGAGACTCATCTAGCCCAGGATTACTCTCAGTACTGGTCAGACACACAAGATTTCTCTCAGGTTAGTGCTGCTACTACTGCTGAAGCTCCAGAGGTAGAACTTGTTGAAGAATTCCCTCCTCCGATTTACAAGTGAAGAAGATCGATATAGGGAAGGCCCGTCTACAGTAAGGTCAAAGCCAGTTCGAGTAGGGATAAACAGAGAAATGGAAGAGGTTTGGAGCCCAATTTCCAGAGGAGTTATCTTAGATACGTTCTCCTTGGTTGACCTTGGTGGTGAAAAACATCAGCACCACTACGATCAAGAAGAATGGTACAAGTATAAACTTTCCTGCACAAAGCAAAGGATACATTTCAAGAAATATCAGAATGCTTATCCAATGCCTTCAGCCCCTCCAAAGTACTTTCCGAAGCCAAGGGCTTATTTTGAAAGGCAGAGATTGAAGAGGCAGAGCAGGCAGAGCCAACCGTCATATATTTTATGTGTTTCATTTTGAGTGTTGTGGGTTGCCCCCCTCCCAAAATAATGAACATGTTGATATATATATGATTTTTATGTTGACTACGAATGCGTGTTGTTATTTTTTTTAATCTCACTTATTCTTGTCAAGTCTTATGGTTTTATTATTTGCTATGTACAATTCACCTTAGCTTATAGGGTTCTGACTTCTTCAAATAGGTGGAGATTATTGGGTATTATATCCACAATAACCCAAATTTGAAGAAGGGTCATATTAAGCTAAGTTGCATTGTGACTGTATTTGATGTTACTATTTGAGTTATGCACTTACAGGTTTACATTGCTAAGTACACACCAATGTCAGGTTACAGTGGGACAGTAAACACAGGACTATACAATATAATCCCTCATTGTATAGGCCATGGTGTTTACTCGCATGTAATCTCTCTATTGGGTTGTAATTCTATCCCAAGTATAGGAGAATGATCAAGGAAGGGCCAAATCTTGGAACCAAAAAGATAGGAATTTGCCTAAGTAAAATTCGTCGAGTATGTCTAGGAATACAAGTCAAATTTGTCGAGTATGCTCATTCATATTCATCAAATTCGTCGTATATACCTTCCAACACTCGCCAAATTCACCATATTGTACTTAGGAAAATTCGTCGTATGTATCTAACGATACTTGTCGAATATACTCGAGGATACACACTGAATTCATCGAGTCCATTCGACGCAATATCTTTTGATTTTTCTAAGTCTCATTCGTCGAATATTACTTGTCATGGCTTTGAGAGCGTTGAGTCATTCAGCCTATACTCGATGAATTTGTCGAGTATACCAGCTGATACTGGACGAATTCGTAGAGTATGATTCTCTACTTTAGCGTTAAGTGTATTACTGGCCTGAGCTGATTTGTCTAAGTCTAATTTATCGTATATTATAGACCATTTGGCAAGTATACTAATGATACTCAGCGATACTCGACGAATTTGACTTAGGGCTTTTTTTTTGAAATTTTTAAATCGCTGGTTCGGGTTTTCGGTCGGCCATACATAATAGATTCTAGGTTTAATTTTTGGAATTTTATTTCTAACCATTGGCTAGGGATTAACTATAAATATGTAGGATGTATTCCTTTTCAATCTAATCATGCTATTGATATCATTTCAAACCTAGAAATATTTCCAAAATTTGATTTCCACCCGATCGGCCGCCGACGCATAGTAACTTCATGATTTCCCCGATCGGTCCTTGATGTATAGTGCGATTCATATTCTTCGATATACTCGATTGGATCGATTCTCTCTCTACAGATCTATACTCCTCCAGATCAAGTTGTTTGAAGATTCGAGGTCCTCAAAGATTTTAGATTCTCCCGTGTTCTCCAAGCGATTTCAAGATCCATTATTTTCGAGGAACAACGGACTGAAGTTTTCAGATCTTGTATAATATTGTTGTAATATTCTTTTATATATTGTATGAGATTTATCTAAGAGTTTTTAGATCCATTTGTGGATCGAGTTTGTAGATCCGGTTATGGATCGAGTGGTAGGAGCATCGTCTCCGAGTTGTAGGAGTTGTGCCTCCGAGGTGTAGGATTTGAAGAAATCTGAGTATTGGTGAAGTAGCTGAATCTAGCCCTTAGTGGTAGATAGGCGAGGCGGGAAAGTGGACGTACCCAACTCAGGAAACCACTATAAATCTCGTTATTTGTGTGCTTGTTTTTAAAGTAGTTTTTATTCCGCATAAAGACACAAACATCACCTATTCACCCCCCCCCAGGTGATTTAGGTAGATGCTAGACATTTTAGGGGAGCTAATCTCGACCGTCAATTCAGGGGTTTGGTCTTACAAGAATACTTTAAATCCATACACACTGTCTCATCATCTGCTCTAGGATTTTAGAAGAATCAGGTCAGAGGAAAGTTTCTCATACCGATCGAAGGGATTGACCTTTCTACTTTTAGCAATCTTGAGAGAAATCTTAAACAAGAAAGATAACTTGCTCAATCCAGTGTTTTAGGGGGCGAGGAATTCTATTAAAACATGATCAACATTTTATATATAGGAAGTCATACCCCTTTACCGATAACGATAGAACCTTTTAAGTCATCATCGCTCCAGGTGCTTCTCAGTAGCTCTCCTTCCTGGTTCTGAAGGTGGTATCCTACAATGGCTAGAGCTTCTTGGATGATGAAGGGTCCTTCCCAATTAGGATTCAGCTTGCCGATGTTAGCTATCATTCCTGCCGTATCCACCTTCTTCAATATAAGATATCCTACAAGGAATTGTTTGATGCGGACATTTTTGTCGAAGTGTTTTGCTATCTGCCTCTTGAGCTCCTCTTGGCGGATAGAGGTTAGGTCTCGAAGCTCTTTGATATAATCGAGGGAAAGCTTTTGAGATTCTTCATTCTCCAAGCACTATTCTTCGTCACCTTCTCCTACCGTAATGACTCACGGGCTCCAGACTTTGAACTCCACTGGGATGAGAGCCTCAGACCCGTACGATAACTTGAAAATTATTTCCCCCATGGTTGAGTTAGGAGTGGTTCTTAGAGCCCATAGAACTAAAGGAAGCTACTCTTCCAAGTTCCCCTTTAGGCCGGTGACCTTCTTCAGGAGGTTGATGATCAGCTTGTTGACGGCCTCTACCTGTCTGTTGCTCCAAGGAAGGTGGATGGAAGTGAATCGAAGATCCATTCCTAGCTGCTTGCAGAAATATTCTAGCTCCTGGAAAACTATGGGTCATTGTAGCTGATGGTGGAAAGAGAGATCCTGAATCTACATGCGATCTCTTCCCAAATGAAGTTCTTCGTGATTTAAGATGCTATCTTGGCAAGAGCTTTCACCTCGATCCATTTGGAAAAATAGTTGATCATGATGAGGACAAACCTCCTCTAACTACTGGCTTAGAGAAAAGGAACTGTTGGGTATTGTATCCATAATAACCATGATTTGAAGAAGGATCCAGTTAAGCTAAGATGAATTAAGATTGTATTTCATGTGGTATTTTCAGTTATGTACTTGCAGGTCTATATTGCTAAGAACACACCAATGTCAGGGTACAGTATGTTAGTAAACACAGGACTATACAATGTAATTCTTCATTGTGTAGGCCAATGTGTTGACTCATGTGTAATCTCTCTATTAGGGTGTACTTCTATCCCAAGTGTATGAGGAGGATCAAGGAATGAGAAGGTTCAAATTCAGAAGAACAGAATTTTTTCCAAGTAAAATTCGTCGAGTATTGTAAAGGATACTTGTCGAATTCGTCGATTATTCTCATTAATACTCGTCGAATTTGTCGGATATCCTTACTAACACCCGTCGAATTCATCATATGTACTTGTGATAGAATTTCTGAGAGTGGAAAAATAGTTAAGTAAAATTTGTCGGGTATCATCAAGTATACTCGTCGAATTCATCGAATGTATCTAACGATGCTCGCTGAATTTGTTGAATATACTTATCGATACATGCCTAATTCGTCGAATTATCTCGACGCTACTTCTCTGATTTTTTCCAAGGCATTTTGGTCGAGTGCATCGATGGCGTCGAGTGTGTATATGGCATCGAGTGCGTCGATGGCGGTGAGTGCATCGACAACGTTGAGTGCGTTGAGTCATCCAGCTGATACTCATCGAATTCTTCGAGTGTACAGTCGATACTCGTCGAATTCGTCGAGTATGACTTCAGCATAGGCGTTGAGTGGCTAGCTTGTCTGAGCTGAATTTCTCTAAGTCATTTCATCATATATCAATGACTATTCGACGAGTATACTAGCTATACTCGACGAATATGACTTAGGTTATTTTTTTCCCGACAGATTTTCAAATTGCGGTTCAGGTTGGACGATAGTTATGCACAGTAATTTTTGCAAGTTTCTTTTAGAAAGTCTTTTATAGTAGTTACTTTTAAGGACGCCTATAAATACTCAGGGTGGATTTTTCATCAACCCTAATCGTGTTAATCATGCTAATTTCTCCAAATTCAAAATCTCCCAAGATTCCAAAAATGACCCGTCGGCTCTGTACGATTCACAAACTTCTGTTCCACCGACGCAAAGTGTGCACAATTCAATCTTCTTCAGATTCAACTGGATCTTTGCAATCTGAAGGCTTCTATTCTCCTAGATCTAGACGATTCAAGATTCATAGTATTCACAATTTTCGATTCTACCGCATTCTCCAAGATATTCAGGTTTGACCTAAATGAAGAACGATGGACAGAAGACTTCAGATCTTGTCAAAGTTTATTTGTATAACTTTTGTATAATTTTATTTTACATTTATAGGAGATTTATCTCCGAGTTGTAGATCCATTTGTGGATCAAGTAGTAAATCCATTTGTGGATCGAGTTGTCGATCCGGTTGTGGATCGAGTGGTAGGAGAGGTTGTTCTCCAAGTTATAGGAGTTGTGGCTCCGAGGTGTAAGATTTGTTGAAATCTGAGAAAGATGAAGTAGAAAAATCTAGCCCTTTGTGGTAGATAGGCGAGGCGGGACAGTGGACGTACCGAATACGGGGAACCACTAGAAATCTCTATGTTCTGTGTGCTCTCAATTTTTTAAAGTAATTTTATTCTGCGAAAAGACACAGACATCACCTATTCACCCCCTCTAGGTGATTTAGGTAAACATTAGATACTTTCAATTGGTATCAGAGGGGCGTTCTGTTTGATATAAGGTTAACACCGTGAATAAGATCTCATATCTAACGTCAAGAGATTCCGCTTAGTAGCTATGGACAGAAGCAAGGAAATGTCTTCTATGAAGTTACCTGTGTACACCAAAGAGAACTTTCCCATATGGAAAGAATGAGTGTGATTCTTCATGGAAGCAGCAGATCCAAGAATTTTTCAGATCGTGGAAGAAGGACCTCACATAGATACTCAAGCCTCAGCTCTGAATCCGGCAATTATGATCCCGAAGAAAATTATGGACTTGACCAAGGATGAAATTGTCCTAGTCTCCTTGGACAAAAAGGCTAAGAACATCATAGCTACTACAGTGGACGTCTCAATGCTTCAAAAATTATTCCATTGTAAGTCTGCCAAGGAGATGTGGGACTACCAGGTAGTCCTCATGGAAGGAACCAAAGAAGTTAGAGACAATCGCAGTTCGTCGATGAACCAAGATTATGAAGCATTCAAGCAAGGTGTAAATGATACTATTGCGGATAGCTTCGAGAAGTTCTTCAAGATCGTGAATGGACTTAGAAACTACAGCCGCATCTTCACTAATGGTGAACTGAACGATAAGTTCCTCAGATCCCTAATAAAGGACTGGGACACAAAGGTAGTAGCCATTAAAGAGTTTGGAAAGCTGTCGAAGACTGACCCCCAGAACCTATTCGGAAAGCTGCTCTCCTGCGAGCTTCAAATGAATACCAGAAAGAAGGAGGATCAAAGCAGCAGGACTTCAAGAAGAGATAAGTCAAATTCTCTCAAGGCCGAAGGTTCGAGAAAATCTAGAGCTGCATCACTAGTAAGGACCTGAGCTCCAGATACTCCTGAAGACACTGAGCTAAGCACATCATGCTCCGAGCTATCCGATAAAGAGTTCTCACTCATCTTCAAGCAGTTTAAAAAATTACTGAGTAAGAGGAGGCAGATGAGAAATTAGTCATCCTCATCTGATTTCAAGAAATCACATCGTGACGATGATCAATCTAAGAAAAGCTACAATAAGGAGGACAGGTATAAATGTAAATCGAATAAGCATTCTTCCTCTGACATTATGTGCTAATATTATAATAAGCCAGGACACATGATTGTGGAGTGTCCCTACAAGAAAAAGGAAGGTTCCAAGAAGGACGAGAAGAGATCCTTTAAAGTTAAAAGGAAGGAAGAGAAAAGCTTCGTAGCCAAGAAGTCCAAGACTCTTAGTGACAACGACTTCAGTGAAATAAGTTCGGAGAATGAGGAAGCTTACTTCGGGCTTATGGCTCAATCAGACGAGTAAGTTGGCGACTCTGAGTACCACGGGAAGGTAAACTCACACACAAAACTCTCTCGGTCGGAAACCTCCTCAAATGGTCAGGGAGACTATTCTTCTGAAGAAGATGATTCAAACTTGATGGTTCAACATCAAGAACTTTTAAAAGCTTTTGATAAATATCATAAGGTAGTAAAAAAGAAGTTAAAGGAGATTGCCTCCCACAAGGCAGTAGAAATAAATCTGGAGGAGGAAATTGCAAAATTACTTCCTTTCAGAGATGAAGTCCACTTCTTGAAAGAGAAATTGAAATGTTCCACTAAAACATTAAGTCTGAAAGAGAAATACTTATACGAGCTGGAAGAAAATCTCTTGTTAAAGAGGAAACTTGTAGAAAGTTACACCAAGCCGAGAACTATTTTCCCTCTTATCGACGAGTTTTTTGCTCCTAAGAAGGGAAGTGGTCTTGGCCACATTGCTGGAAAAGGTAAGGCTGCTAAGAAAGCCAGTGAAAAAGACAAAGGAAAGGCACCACAAGGTCAACCCTCGTTTAAGAAGGTAATCTTCCCGACAAATAAGTTTGACCTTGATTCATCCTACGGTCATTTTGCTAGGCCTACCTATGTCGAGCCGAAAAAGTAATACAAAGGATGGACCCATCCCTGAGACTATGGTGTTAGTGTTTTCAAAGCACCCTATAAAGAGATTCAACTTAAGAACTATGGTCCTTATGTTCATGGACATAACTATAAGAAGGCACCAAAAGCCAAAACTTTTGTACCTAATGCAAAGGAGATGGAGAAGCCTTGTGTCTATTGTAATCAGGAGGATTCCACCTCTAAGTATATTGCCCCTACTAGACCTTAGTTTTAACAGGTAAAGCAGGAGTACAAGAGGAGGTACAATAGGTTTGACTATTGGTGTTGCGACAAAATTTGTCATTTTGACGTAGATTATTGGTTTAACCCATGAAACTCAACGAGTTAACAGTGCAAGACCGACCACTCGCAAAGTTAAAGTTCCTAATGGTGTTAAGCTGATAAGGAACCAAAGAACCAAATCCATTTGGGTTCCTAAGGTAAAGTGATTTATGTTTGCAAGTATGTCCAAAGGCCAATAGAACTCTGATCTAGTATTTGGACAGTGGATGCTCTCGGCATATGACCGGTACAGAAGCTTATTGCTTGATTTTACCCCAGCCGAAGAAGGACCAAAAGACACCTTTGGAGGGTCAGACAAGGGAACTACTAAAGGCTATGGTATGATATCCAATGGTATAGTTTCCTTCACTGAAGTGGCTTATGTTAAAAGATTACACTATAATCTTATAAGCATAAGTAAGTTATGTGATAAAGGCTACATCATTGAGTCCTACAAGGACAAGTGTTTGATAAAATCTTCTGATAAACAATAAACATGTTATTTTCTCACAATTTAGTGCGAGAAGCCCCCATCATTAAGTGCCTTAAAGAGAGTCCATGTCATGCATGCCAAATGGGTAAGCAGATAAGGGCTACCTTCAAGGGTATTGCTGAAAAGGATTCTTCGAGAAGTTTATATTTACTTCATATGGACTTATTCGATCCTATGCCAATTCATAGTTTATGAAGTAAAATCTATATGTTGGTAATTGTTGATGACTACTCTCATTTTACTTGGGTGTTCTTTCTAAAACACAAGTCGAACACCTTTGATTATTTCACTAACTTTGTTAGGCAAATTTAGAATTAATTAAACTACTCGGTGGTAAAAATCAGAACTGATCACGAAGTAAAATTTGAGTCTGGTGCCATGATAGAATTCTATGGAAGTCAAGGTATCTTTCAAGAGTTTTCCTCCCCGAAAACTCCACAACAAAATGGAGTTGCTGAGAGAAGGAATAGAACCCTAAATGAAGTATGTATAACTATGTTGAATGACGCTTCACTACCAGAGTACTTTTGGGCCAAAGCAGTTAACACAACTTGTCACGTGAAAAAAAACACTAATCAACAAACACTATCGTATGACTCCCTATGAACTATTGAAGGGCGGAAAATCGATTGTGTCTTACTTGAGAATCTTTGAAAGCAAATGCTTTGTACTTAATAATGGGAAGTATTACCACACGAAGTTTAGTGACAAATGTTTTGAAAGTATCTTCATAGGTTATAGTAGTCATAGTAAGGCATATAGGATTTTTAATAAGAAAACCCTTGTTGTAGAGGAGTCTATTAATGTTGTATTTGATGAGATAAGCATGCTCCATAGCAGCTCGTCTAGTGTTGTTGAAGCAAATATAGGTACCAAGTTCGAATAACTAAGCTTGGAAGAATCGGTCAAGCAAGATGCTCCAAGCTCGGTCAAGGTCGTCGATCCAAGTATGGTGGATGAAGAACAACTAGATGAACCAATCACAGAGGATGTGCCTAATACGGCAGAACCTGCTGGTGGAAGAGTAAGAAATCTAGTGTTCAAACACCTCAGAGATCACCCTATTGATTAGATCATTGGAGAGCCAGGCGACGGAGTTAGAACCAAAAGAGGTACAACTAACGAGTTTTTGCATCTAAGTTTTCTGTCTCAGATTGAGCCAAAGAAGTTTGAATAAGCAAATAAGGATGCCTCTTGGATCTTTGCAATGTAAGTGGAGCTCAACCAATTCAAAAGGTACAAAGTCTGGGAGTTGGTGCCCAGACCCAAGGGATAAAACGTGATCAACACCAAATGGATTTTTAGAAACAAGCTAGACGAGAATGGCGTAATCATAAAGAACAAAGCCATGCTTATAGCTCAAGGGTATAGATAAGAAGAAGGAATTGACTTTGACTAGTCCTTTTCTCTAGTGGCCAGGCTCAAGAAAATTAGGTTGTTTCCTGCGTATGCTTCCTTCAAAGGCTTCAAGGTCTATCAAATGGACATGAAGTCAGCATTCCTCAATGGAAATCTGAAAGATGAAGTATACGTAGCACAACCCCCAGGTTTTGTCAACTCTATTTTCCCTGAATACGTTTATTTTCTTAATAAAGCTCTTTACGACTTAAAACAAGCTCCCCGAGCTTGGTATGAGACGTTGTCTAACTTTATTCTTGAGAACAAGTTCACAAGAGGAAAGATAGACAAGACATTATTTCTTAGGAAAGTAAAAGGCAATATTTTGGTAGTGCAAATCTATGTCGATGACATTATTTTTGGTTCTACGGAAGACAACCTTTGCAAGAAATTTTCCAAACTTGTACAAAGAAAGTTTGAAATGAGAAGTATGGGAGAGCTGAAGTATTTCTTAGGACTTCAGGTGAAACAATCTAAAGATAGAATTTTCATCTCTCAGATGAAGTTCACCAAGAAGTTATTGAAGAAATTTGGAATGGAGAACGCAACCTCGATGAGGACTCCAATGGGTTCAACTATGTCACTGCACAAGGATGAGAAAGGGAAACTTTTTGATGAAACCAAGTACAGAAGCATAATTAGATCCTTGCTCTACCTCACTGCCAGTAGACCAGACATAATGTTCTCAACATGTGTCTGCGCTAGATTTCAGGTGAACACAAAGGAATCTCATTGCATCGCTGCAAAGAGAATCTTAAGATACCTTAAGGGTAAACCCAATCTTGTCTTATGGTACCCAAGAAGTAATGATGTCGAGCTAATGGGATTTTCAGATGCAGATTTTAAGGAAGCAGGGATGAAAGGAAAAGCACTTTCAGGACGTGCCAATTCCTTGGAAGAAGGCTTATCTCATGGAGCAGTAAGAAGCAGAATTATGTGGCAACTTCAACTGCCGAGTCAAAGTATATCTTTGCGGGTAGTTATTGCACACAACTTCTATGGTCCAGGAATTAGCTTGAGGACTACAACTTAAAGTTCAAAGAGATTCAAATATATTATGACTCCTCCAGTGCAATAGCAATCACAAACAATCCAGTCTCCCATAGCCGGACAAAGCACAATGAGTTTGATATCACTTAATCTGGGAGCATATGGAGAACAAGGATATAGCTCTTAGCTACATCTCAACGGATAAGCAGGTCGCAAATATATTCACGAAGCCGCTAGATGAGGCCAAGTTCTCATTTTTCAAAATGGAATAGGGTATGCTGAACAAAGACTCATGAAGATGGATAAGGAGACAGAAATTCACTCAGGAAACTCTTCAGAAAACAAGAAAAAAATTTGTCCGAGGCAAATTTGTCGAATATCGGTCAGCGTAACTCGGCGATTTGTCGGATATACACGGATAATTTCGATGAATCTGACTCTGCTTCTAGTTAATATCGCCGAATCTTACTTAGGTCAAAAAAAAATATCATATATTAGATCCGAAGAGTCACGGCTAATCAAGTACGCGCCTTTCCTATGTCAAATTTAAATTATATATATATTATAAGGGTTGGGGCAAACCGCCACATTTCGTCGAAGCTAGACTACCGTCATGCCGACCTGCTTTCCTCTCGATGATTCATTTCGCGGTACTATTCATCATCCTCCTCCCATCACATTATTTTGTTCCTCTTCTATTAAGTCAGTACAAGCCACACAAGTAAGAGTAGGGATTCTAGCAGCATCTTCTAGCAATTTCTTCCCGAGGGTTGATCCCATTGCTGACTTGTTCTCGCAGATTCTGTCAGTAGAAGAACTCTATTCCAGTTTGACAGACAAGTTCAGAGCCGTTGCATCCTTCTGTTTGATATTTGACTCTCAACTACTCCTAAAAGCACTAGCAGTTTACTAGGTGGTGGAGAACTAGTTCGGACAGAATTTGCATCAGCTTTAGAAGAGTTCAGGAACGTGATTATCATGCTGGAAACTGCAGGACTTTCTTTTGTACTAGAGCACCCGTGCAAAGTTTTTGACAAGGACATTCTTGAGTTCTATCAGCATGCCAAGCTTCGAAGGAAAGATTCTGTTATCAAGAGCAAAGTTCATTCGACCAAAGTTAAAGTGAAGGCTTCCCTCCTGACAAGGTACCCGCGGCTTCCTTCTTTTGATGAGGCCAATTACCTCGAAGAGGAGGACTTTACTAGAGTTCTATTGTTCTATGGACTACCTAGAGGCACAAAATCGGCTAAGAGGAAAGGGATGAACGATGAAGGAAAGCTACTTTCTGACATAATTTGTAAAGTTCTGCTCTGTAAGACCAGTTCTCACGACTACCTCTCTTCAAAGATGTTCAAGATTTTAGTGGCGATCATCTGCAGAAAGAGAATGGATTGGGGTGCATTGCTGCTTACTAAGAACAAATACAATATCAGTACTCCCAACTTTGGAAGGATTATCAACTTGTTCTTGAATTAAATGGACAGCAAAAAGTTTGATATGACCAAGGTGTGTCTATTCATCACTTAAAGAAAATCGATTCATCAATATTCTCAAGGTGGGATAGGATTATCTTGAGGCCAAGGAGAGCCCTAGATTTGTCTGAGGTATAGGAAGAGGATGCTCCTACTGATAGGATTCCTACTTCCAACCCAAGTGAAATTCCTTATAGTTTGAGTGCAGGAATTGAGGGGGAGCAGTCTGATACACAAATGGAAACTAAATCAGTGCCCTTTAGTGTTACTTCAGTTGTAGAGATTCCACTCCCAGTTCTAGCTGCCGAGGTTACAGTTACAAAGACAGGGGATATTCTAATAGAGGTTATTGAGATTGCTCAGGCTGTAGTTTAGGAGTTAGTGTCTGATGTGGCTGAGGATGATGTACATAATGTTGTTGATAGTTTGACTGTTACTACTGAAGATGTGGATGATCTAGTAGATGACACTGCACTCGATGTGGCTGATTATGAGATTGATGAGGATGAGCTTGGAGCTACTGATAATATAAATGATTCCTCTGTGCTCACTATTCTAAAGAATCTACTTACACCACTCCCATATGTCCTACCAGTAAGGTCTGAGGGGGAGCAGAGCCATCCTTCTGTATCCATACAAAATGAGTTGGATAGATTCATAAGAAATCTTCAAAGAAGGATTGCTGCAACCCCAGGTAGACCAATAATGGAGGAGGTCGATGTCATTAACGTATCTGATGAGGAAGGAGATGCTGAGCTGCACTCTCCTATCCTAGAAGCTAATGTGAAAGAGAGGATAGATACAACTCTAGAGGGGAGGTGAATAGAGTATTCAAAAATTATGACACCTTACTTAACTCTCTTAGAGTTAATTTGCGGAATGAGTTTATAGATATTTGAAACCCTAGAGCCTAATACAAAGTGAAGTGCACTAGAGAAAGCTAACTGTAATTACAGTTGAGCTTTGGTCCTATCACAGCAACTAGCAATCCTAGTTATTTCTACTCACAGCCACAGTACAATAATTAAATGAAGCAACACAGATGACACAAGAAGTTTATAATGGTTCCCTCTAAATAGATACGTCCACTCTTCTACCACCCTGGTAGGAATCTACTACAGGTTTTTGTTCAGGTGCCCTGCCATCAACTGATCTGCTTCAGGTAGATCAAGTAGACCCTTTGAGCTTTTGATCAGGAGCTCAAAATCCAACACAGGTTTTTGATCAGGTGCCCTGCCACCAAGGTTCACTTTTGAAGGGAGTAATAACCCTTTATACAGGAGGTTGAGAGAGTTAAAGTTTCTTCTCTATTGTTAAAATAGATTAGAGAAGCTAGTGGATTGCATAGAGCTAGAAAGCTCAAAAGAATCAAAGCTCCCCCTAGCTTAGAGAATATCCAGGAAGAAGTCTTGCTTTAGGGTGCAGGAACTCTTCTGAATTCTTGACAGAGAACTGTCTTGAGATTCTGAAGGAGAAGCTTGAAGAAGACTCTTGATTTGTAATAGGTTGTTCTTCTTTAATCAGCTTCCTTTCTTCTTCTTCTTCTTCTAGACACTGAGTAGATGTTCCTATAAGCAGGATGGACTCAAGGTTGAAGAAGAATGTTGAAGAGAGTAAATCTCCTCAGTTGAATGTATCAATGACTGAGAGTTGTATATGTCTTCTTGCTTTGAATCTGTGTATGAATATCTGTGTTGATCTCTATTCTGTGTGTTTCTATGTATTGTTGTTGTCTTTTGAAAGCACTTTATATATATTGGCCTTTGCAACGGCTCTAAACTTTGTTTGAACTTTGTCTTCTTCTGAGATCTGCAATCTGGGCTGCAAATAGCATAAAGCAAAACATATCCTGCAGACAGACATGCTATAAGGGGATAAAGCTTTCTAAGAAGCTGCAAATCCAATCTGATAAAAGGAGTACAAAAGAAAGTCACATCAGACTAAACTCTTTACGGCCAAAGAAGACTTTTGTGTCTAACGGCTATAAAGGACAGCATGGCAGAATAAAGCAAAAAGATATTTCAACTAATAAGACAAAAAACTTTGTCAGATAAAGCTTGACTTATGCACAAAGGATGGGGCAAAGATTTCCTTGAGATGTATGCATAAAATCAATGAAATAATCTTTAATAAAATATGCCAAATAAATAGGAATTAAATCATAGAACAGAAGGAGTACAAAATTACTAAAGGCAGACAAAAGAACGTCGAACGACCCTCGGAGATCGTCGAACGAGGAACAGAGATCGTCGACCTATCAGAAAAGATAGTCGAACGATACAGATAGTCGAACTATCAAAGCAGATAGTCGAACTACCACAGCAGATAGTCGAACTATCAGAACAGATAGTCGAGCTATAAGATAGTTGAGATATCAAGACAGATAGTCGAACTATCAAGCAAAACAGATAGTCAACCTATCAAACAGATAGTCGAGCTATCAGATAGTTGAACTATCCAAGCAGATAGTCAAACTATCAAACAGAACAGATAGTCAACCTATCAAGACAGATAGTCGAGCTATCAAGCAAAACAGATAGTCGACCTATCAAATAGATAGTCGAGCTATTAGATAGTTAAACTATGCAAGCAGATAGTCGAACTATCAAACAGAACAGATAGTCGACCTATCAAACAGATAGTCGAGCTATCAAGCAAAACAGATAGTCGACCTATCAAACAGATAGTCGAGCTATCAGATAGTTGAACTATCCAAGCAGATAGTTGAACTATCAAGAAATCTATCTATTCAAAAGAAGTCGAGCGGGGTTTGACGATCGACGAGACAGATACCACAGATCGTCGAGCTAACAAGAGTTGAACTAACTCAGAGATAGACGATCTGTTGACTGACGAAAGTCGACCAACTGATAGACGATCGTCGAACAGTTGATAGACGATAGTCGAGCGGCGTTCGACCATAGTCGAACCAAAAACAACTTAACCAAATTTTCATCTGGATAAGTGATAACTCTATAACTAGAGCAATCTATTTAAACAACTAACCTTTGACCATAGATAAATCTTGGGTCAAGAGACTAAATGAGAAGACTAAGCCCAAATCCAAACTAGGGTACCAACATAATGCTCTTGAACTTCTTTCAAAGGCTACTATTACTCCCATGGAAGAGTCCTCCAGTGACTCCAAGGGAAGTGCAGACCCCTCTACCCCTCCCAGTGTTCAGGCTGCTGATATACCATCTTCTAGCTCAGATAGTTCCATTCTGAAGGCGATAGAAGCCATGTTGGCCAAACAGCAAGCCCATTTTGATCATTCCTTGTAGAAGGTGATGAAAAAGGTCAAGGAGACAGAAACAGATCTGAAAAATAGAGCCAATGCTGTAGCAGATGAAGTCAGAAAGGGGGAAGATGCCCTTAAAGCCATGGTGGATGCTATTTAAGCTAAAATGCTTGCAAACTTCCAACAAGTCAATGACTACAACTATGAAAATTTTGTGTGGCTACATAGACAGATATTTAGCTCTCAAGTACATGTTGTGCCTGCTCATATTGAAGTTCATCCTGCTAAAGATTACTCTAAATATTGGATAGACGCACATGAGCTCTCTCAAGACAAATTTGTTGTTATTACTGATGTTGTGTTCCAAGATGTTCAAGTGACTAAAGATTTTCCTCCTCCAGTGTACAAGAGAAGAAGATATTATGAAGGTACCTCTGCTGTCAGGTCAGGGCCTGTCAGAGAAGAGCTAGTTAGAGATATGGCTGAGGTGTGGAGTCCAATATCAAGAGGAATTATCTTAGAGTCTTTCACCTTTGTCGATGTTGGAGGAGAAAGCAGGTAGGATGACTATGACAGATATGAGTAGCACAAGTATGAGGTGGCCAGCGCAAAGAGAAGAATTCACTTCAGAAAGCACAGACATGATGATCCAGCTGTACCTCAAGCCCCTCCAAGATACTATCCAAAGCCCAAGGTGTATTTTTTTAGACAACTTCAGAAGAGCAAGGGCAAGCAGGGCTAATGAGTTCTTTATTATGGATAATTGTGTGTGGTTGTGGTTGCTCCCAAACATTAACTCTAATTGATATATATATATATATGATTTAAATATTTTTACTGGAATGTGCGTTGTGTTCATTTTCTTTAATTCTTATATCATTTCAGTTTTATGCTTTATTATTGTGAAATTAACCTTAGCTTATAGAATTCTCACTTCGTCAAATAGAGAGAGATTGTTAGGTATTCTATCCACAATAAACCTGATTTGAAGAAGGTATTTATTGGGTCCATTAGTCCCAATGTCCTAGATTTATAAGAAGTCAAACAAGTCAATGGTATACAAATAGTTGTATTTGATGTATGTTTAAGTTCATACATGAAGGTTGGTCTATGTCATATTGATTGGATAAGTGGTTCAAGTGACATTGATAGGTGGACTCAAAGAAGCTAACTGGATAGGCAAGAGTTTGCCTAAGTCCACAGGCATTGAGTGAGGCAAGCTCACTCAATGCCAAAAATCAAGGCTGTTGCTAGAGAAGCAGGAAAAATAACTAAGGCTCTGTTTGGGACAGCTCTGGCAGATTGAAAAGCTGCTGTTCGGATAGAGCTGTTTTAAAATAGATCTCTGGGGAGCAGTTTTGAAAAGCTGCAGAGTGTTTGGGTGTTCTGTGCAGAAGTGCACTCGGAATCGCCAGAGAAAGGCCATCGGGGGCTCGGAATCACCGGAGGAAGGCCGTCCGGGGCTCGGAATTGCCGGAGGAAGGCCGTCCGGCCTCTGAGCATGTTCCAACTGAAGAAACCATTAGATTTCCAAAACCTGTGAGAGAGAAAGCTATTTTGCAGAAGCTGAAGCTGGGGGGGAGATTTCTAAAGAGCTGCAAAACAGCTCCAGATTTCTGAAAAGCTCTTCATAAAGAGCTGTCCCAAACAGTTAAAAAACAGCTCTGGTGGCTGGAATAGAGATTCTTCAGCTGCCAGAGCTGCGCCAAACAGACCCTAAGTCCACAGGCATTAAGTGAAGCTTATACACTCAACGCCATACAGCTAATAGGGATGAGAGAAGGCAGGACAGTCAAAGTCTGGCAGATTGGAAAGCAGAAAAATGGCTAAGTCCACAGGCATTGAGTGTAGTCAACTCACTCAATGCCATATAGCAAGAATCGTTGAGTCAAGTTTATTATGTCAAAGGCTAAGCAGTGGAAGCTAGAAAAATAGCTAAGTCCATAAGCGTTGAGTAAGCTCAACTCACTCAATGTCATGCAGTTAAATTAGTCAAGTATTGATGTCTAAGTCAAATCCACAGAGTTTTTGTCAAAAAAAAATACGTTAAGTCTAGAAGCGTTGAGTAAAGCCAGTTAACTCAACGTCATACTATTTCTGTCATTGCCAAAGAAGATGGACTTGAAAAATTCGTCTAAGTCCACAGGCATTGAGTGAAGCCAGTTCACTCAATGCCAGATGACAGAAAGCTTTGAGTCAAGCTCTAGCAGTCAAAGCCAAGTCTAAGAGCGTTGAGTAAAGGTCATTCACTAAACGCCACTCAACGCCTCAACAAGAAGGCAAGGTTGTAGAAATATGGCTAAGTATAAAAGCATTGAGTGATGAAGCTACACTCAACGCTCTCAACACCATGTAGTGAAGCAGTTGCGGTAAGTCCAGAATCATTGAGTATTGCTCATTCACTCAACGCATTCAATGCTTCTAGACTTGTCTGAAATTTGCTAAGTCATGATGCTGACGTCAGCAAAGTAAACAAGTCAACAAATTTCAACTTCGTTATAAAAGTGCTGCAAATCGCCATTAACGTCGCAGTCAGCCTGCTGTTAATCTCAATTTGTAAAGCTAAGGATATAATCAGGCGTTAAAGTAGTGACACGTGTCAATCGATTCGCAGGATGACGCAATTATAAATATACGCTGAGATCTGGATCGAAGGATCAATCAATCAATCATTTTTCTGATAGAATTTCATTTCAAAAATGAGGAGCGGGAGTTCGTCGTCTTCGCCTGCCATTATTACAGAAACAAAAGCTTTAATTCAAAGAATCTGAAGGTTTCTGAGATAGCTGAAGCAATCGATATCCGCTTCAGCAAGTACATAGGATTACTCTGAGGAAGTGGAATTAGTTAAGCAAGCCCTAACTGAAAGCTACTTCTCGATTCAATCTGAGCTGAATCTAAAGATCTTTCTTTGAATCGAAGAAGAAGAAGATATATATACCAGATTCTCATTGGACAGAAGGGAAGGCAAAAGAATTGTAATCTGTCCTACAGGTTAGCTGATTAAAGATCGTTTTCCCCTTTTCATCAGCAAGATTAGAATCAAGATTCTGAATAACTTTCAGCACAAGCCGTAGATAATTGAAAAATCATCTTTCTTGTTGCTGAGAAGATGATAGGGTTGAGAGTCACTCAGCTCAGGAAGAATTTGATTCAGAGAACATTATCTCTCGAATCAAAATTTTAATTAACATTCAATTTCTGTTGGATCTGTGTTAGATCTGTGTTGTAAGGCCTAGAGTATAAAGGCTGTGTGAGGATCTATGTGATCTATTGTAAAGCCTAAGTTATAAAGTCTAAGAGAAGGATCCAGTGTTGGATCTGTGTGGGGCTGATCTCCCAGCCTGTGTTGAGGGCATTTATGCCTGTGTTAAGTGATTAGGTGATTACTATGTGGGTGTCCTGTTAGCCTGTGTATTAGTCTTGGTGAAGACTAACTGATCCAGTGGGATCGTGTTGTAATCTCTATGGAGCCAAAGTTTTTGAAGAAGTGCCTTGTCTAACGTACTGTTAGAAAGGCAGAGAGGAGCAGTGGATGTACCCATATACTGGGGAACCACTTTAAAAATTTGGTGTGCTGTGTGTTATTTTCTTGAAAGCAGAACTAAGCAAACATAGTAGGATCTAAAATAGTAAAAGGTTTTAAGGAAATTAAAAAAAAAACTGCAATAACCTATTCACCCCTTCTAGGTGATTAGCTACCCTTGGATTTAAAGACTTTCAAGTGGTATCAGAGGGAGGTTACTCAAAAAAGGCTTAACAATCTAAATAGATCTCCAGGGTAGCTAACAGTTAGCTCAGATGGGTTCAGGAGAGTCACAAAGAGCTAGGATCCATGAAACTTCCTCTCTATAGGAAGGAGACTTTTTGTATATGGAAGGAAAGGGTCAGATTGTTCATGGAGGCATCTGATCCTAGGATCTACATAACAGTTCAGGAAGGACCCTTCATCCCTATGAAGGTATCTATTCTTGATGCAAATATTCAGACTCTAAAGAAGTATACTTAAATGACTAAGGATGAAGTCATTTTAGCTACAATGGATAAGGGGGCACAAAATATTATAGTAAGTGTCATAGATGACTCTACCTTTCAAAACCTAGTGCACTACAAGACCTCAAAGAAATGTGGGACACTTTGGTAGTGTACATGGAAGGTACTGAGAAAGTTAGAGATGATAGAAAGTCAATGCTCAATCAAGAGTATGAAGCTTTCAGACATATCAGGGAGGATACCAAAGCTAGCTACTATATGAGGTTTTTTAGAATAGTTAATGAACTAAGGACTTATGGCTGGGTCTTTAGCAACTATGAGCTGAATGATAAGCTTATTAGGTCTCTTACCAGATACTAAGATACAAAGATATGTGTCATTAGAGAAGTGGCTAAGCTGGTAGATACTCCACCATCTATACTATTTGGTAAGTTGTCATATGAGATGCAGCTGACAACAAGAAAGGAGGAAGAGAAGACTAGCAGAGCCCAGGCCAAAGAATCTGTTGTGGCCTTCAAGGCTGATAGCTCCAAGAGGAGCAAGGATAAGAATCCTTCTCCACCTAGATGGTCAGCTGAGTCAGAAAGTTCATATCAAGAGCAATCAAGAGTTTATATGTCTGATGAGGAGTTTGCAGCTGTCTCAAGGCAGTTTCTGAAGATTATGAAGAAGGGGTGAAGGAGCAAACCTACCTCTTCTTTTCAACACAAGGAGGACTATTATAGAAATAAGAAGAAATCCTCCAATGAGGGCAGGTATGACCCAAAAACTAGTAAACATATTTCTAATAAGATTATACGTTTTTATTGCAGTAATCCAGGTCATGTTGTGGCTGAATGCCCTGAGAAGGAGGCAGGTGAGAAGAATCATCACCATAAGAGAAGCAAGAAGAAGAAGACCTTCATTGCTAAAAGGGAGAAAAGCTGGATTGATTCTTCCTCATCAGAATCAGATAAGGATGATGAAGCCTACATTGGGTTGATGGCAAGACTGGATGAGGAATCCTGCCAGGATCATCCTAGACCATATAAGGTACACTCTCCATTCAGCTCTTCATCTAAGTGTAGTTATAAGACTGGTCCCAGTTCAGAAGCATCCTCATCCAGGGATGAAGATGGTTTTGAATCTCAGGAAGACATCAATCAAGTGATTGATAAATATGGTTAACTTATGGAAGCATTTAGAAGAAGTAAGCTGCTGACTAAACAGCAGGCTCAAGAGATTGCATCTCTAAAGCTTGCTGCTTCCCAGCACTCTGAGATAGCAACTCTACTAGAACAAAAAAATAAGGAAGTCAGACAACTGAAGATTAACACATACATTCAGATATGCACCATAGAGTATAAAAATGTCCTTATTTGGAATCTATAAGAACAGCTCCAAAGGGAGAAGAGAATTGTAGCAAGTTTTTCTAAGCCCAATTCAGTATTGCCCATTATTGACTCCTTCTCCTCTTAGAGAAAAAAAAGGAGTAGGATTCAAGGGAAATGCTAGAGCTACCTCTTTCAAATAAAAGGGAAAAGCTCCAGCTAAGCCACTCATTGCCTTTAAAAGGGAAATACTCCCCACTAACGGGTATGGCCAGGAATCTATGTATGGTCACCTAAAGAATGGGAATTCTTCCTATAAGGATACTGGTGCATCTTCCAATGTAAGAAGTAGAGGAATGGGGTTTAGTGCCTTCAAGGCTGCTCATGAATAAATACAAATGACCCATAATTAACCATTTGTGTTTGGTGCACCTACCCCTACACTCAAGGGTAAGGCAGCAGTCCTTACACAGAATTTCCCTACCCACTCTCAGTCCAAAGGCAAGTCTGTCAGCAGGCTGGACTTGGGTATATCTAAAGCCATCAAAAGTATGTGTTCTGATAAGAAGACTGTTGCTGGTATGGTTCAAGATACTCCAAGTACTTCTTCTGCAAGACCCATCTCAGGTCAGACTGTGGCTAGAAAATCAAAGATTAAGATTGCTGCTCCACCTTCTGAACTCAGAACTACTGTTGACACTGCCAACAGGCTTACTCAAAAAAGAAAATATAATATTCATGAGTGTTGGTGCTATGGCAAGATAGGCCAATATGCCATTGATGGAACAACCCGAGTGTGTCCAAAGCTAAAGTAAGTCTACTTATCAGAAAAACTGCTAGTAGACATGTTTATTTTGAGACTAACATGCTCCAAAGACCCAATAGATATTTGGGTCCTATGGTAAAATAAATATGTTTTACAGGTTAGTCCAAGTATCCATACCCCTATTTAATACTTGGAAAATGATTGTTCCAGGCACAGGACTGGAATAAAGAGCAATTTGAAGGGGTTCATTCCAGTAAAGGATGGACCCAAGGTAATATTTGGTGGATCAGAAAGAGGGATCACCAAAGGTTATGGTAAGGTTACAAATGGCCTAATCACTTTCACAAAAGTGGCTTAAATGGAAGGGTTGCAACACAACCTTATAAGCATAAGCCAATTATGTGATCTTGGTTATATCATATCTTACCACAAGGATAAGTGTCATATTAGGAGATCAAGTGACCAAGAGGTCATTTTGACTGGCACTAGGAGTGGGAATGTTTATTGTCTAAATTTTCTTTATCTAACTTCAGACTCTCTCATTGCCTAGTTGCAAATGAGAAAGCCTCACACTATGTCAAATGGCATAAGATGCTAGCTCATTTGAATTATAAGACTATAGGTAAGATCTATAGTAAAGAGTTAGTTAGGAACGGTCCTAACATGAAGTGCTCTAAGGAAGGCATTTGTTCTGCATGCCAAACGGGCAAGCAGACCAAAGATTCATTCAAAAGTATTGAGACTACGGATTCTGTGAGGTATTTATACCTCTTGTATATGAACTTTTTTGGTCCAATGCCAGTTCATAGTCTAGGTAGGAAAGTCTACACCTTTGTGGTTGTTGATTACTTTTCCAGATTTATTTGGGTTTTCTTTTTGAAGAAAAAGTCTGAAACCTCTGATGTCATCTAGACATTTGTCAAACAAATACAGAATGAGCTGGACAGTACTATGGTCAAAATCAAAAGTGACCATGGGACTGAATTTCAATCTGAATGCATGACAAAGTTTTGTGAAAAACTTGGGATTTAGCAAGAGTTTTCCTCTCCAAGAACACCCAGTAAAATGGGATTACTGAGAGGAAGAATAAGACTCTCATAGAGGCTGGTAGAACATTACTGAATGATACTTATCTCCTAGAATATTTCTGAGCTGAGGCTGTAAACACAGCCTATCAAGTCCTCAACAGGGCTTCTATCACTAAGAGCCACAAAAAGACTCCCTATGAGATCTTGAAAGGTAGAAAACCTAACCTTGCCTATTTCAGAATTTTTGGGAGCAAGTGTTTTGTGCTCAATAATGGGAAATCCTATATAACTAATTTTACTGCCAATTCTAATTAGGGGATCTTTGTTGGGTACAATAATCATAGTAAGGCTTATAGGATCTATAACTTGACAAGTCAAGTTATAGAGGAGTTAGTTAATGTAGTATTTGATGAGTCAAATATGATTAACAATGAGCTGTCAAGCTCTTCTTCTAGTTCTATAGGTACTTAACTAGTGTTGGATAAGCTCACTTTTAAGGAAGTTGCTCCAACAATTCAAGACAAAGTTGAGGGTGTGTGTATTCTAGAGGAAGCACAAGGCACATAGGAAGTGGATGAAGATCTGCATCATGAAGAGCATGATGATGAAGTAATACTGCCTCTAGCAGTAAGACATTTGAAGGATCATCCAGGCCACCAGATTATTGTTGATGCAAGCCAAGGAGTAGTGGCAAGGAGCAAATGTCTCAACAAAGCAATGTACTCCAGTTTCCTGTCACAAGTGGATCCTAAGAAATTTGAAGAGACTAACAAAGACTAGTTCAGGATTATAGCAATGCAAGAGGAATTGAACCAGTTTAAAAAGATATAAGGTAGGGAAGCTGGTTCCCAGACCTCGAGGACATAATATCATTGGAACCAAGTGGATCTTCAGGAATAAACTTGATGAAAATGGCATTATAGTTAAGAAAAAAACTAGGCTGGTAGCTCAGGGGTACAGACAAGAAGAAGGTATTGACATTGATCAAACCTTTGCCCCTGTAGCAAGACTAGAAGCTATCAGACTATTCCTTGCATATGTTGCATACCAAGGTTTTAGAGTCTACCAGATGGATGTGAAATCAGCCTTCCTGAATGGAGACTTGAAGAAAGAAGTCTATGTTGAACAACCTCAAGGTTTTGTTGTTCCAAACCATTCTAATTATAATTATAGACTAAGAAAAGCTCTATATGGGCTAAAGCAAGCTCCTAGAGCTTAGTATGGGACATTTTCTTGTTTTATCATTGAAAATAAATTCTCAAGGGGGAAGATAGATAAGACCCTATTCCTTAGGAAATCTAAGGGCAAGATCATCCTAGTCCAGATATATGTTGATGACATTATCTTTGGATCTACTGATGACAACTTTTGAAGGAATTTTGCCAAACTTATGTAAGGAAAGTTTGAGATGAGCAACATAGGTGAAATTAAGTTCTTCTTGGGTCTCAAAGTAAGATAGACTGACAATGGATTATTCATATCCCAGTCTAAGTTTACCAGGGAGTTGATTAAAAAGTTTGGGATGGGGAATTCTTCCACCATGAAAACTCTCATAGGATCAAATATGTCTTTAGACAAAGATGAGGCAGAGAAACCTGTTGATCAGACTTTATACAGAGAGATAATTGGATTACTTTTATACCTCACTGCTAGTAGGTCAAAGATCATGGATGCTACCTGTGTTTGTGCTAGATATCAGGCATGCCCTAAAGAGACTCATTACTCTACTGCTAAGAGGATTTTGAGAAATCTAAAGGGCACACCAAATTTTGGCCTATGGTACCCTAGGAATAGGGATTTTGAGCTAAGAGGCTATTCAGATGCAAACTTTGCAAGCTACAAAGAGGATAGGAAAAGTACTTTAGGTTTCTGTCAGTTTCTAGGTAGAAGGCTAGTGTCCTGTAGCAGCAAGAAGCAGACAAGTGTATCTATTTCTACTGTAGAATCAGAATACATAGCTGCAAGAAGTTGCTGTGCATAATTGCTGTGGATTCAGCATCAACTCCAGGACTATAACCTCTAAATAAGTAAAAGCTCTTTGTTTTGTGATTCTACTAGTGCTATCACTATAGCTAGGAATCTTATATCACATAATAGGACTAAGCACATAGAGATTAGATATCACTTTATAAGAGAGCATGTGGAATGTGAGGATATTAGTCATGAGTTTGTCCCAACAGACAAGAAAGTTGCTGATATCTTCACCAAGCCACTAGATGAAGCTAAGTTCAACGCCTTCAAGTTTGAATTGGGTATGTTGAACTTGGTATAGCTTCAGCTGCTCTTCATATTATTTTGTAGCAGGAAATATTTCATCTTACAGGTTGGATTAGACTAAAGTGACTGTCAAAAGGGTTGATAGTCATTGTTCTTACTCAGGGGGAGCAAGTCCAGTACTAGTTGTTTATCTGTACTTATAAAGGGGGAATAGATAATCAAAGATTGCATGTGCTCCCTAGTTATTTCACAGAAGTAAAAAGGGGAAGAAGTAGCTAAGGGGGAGAAGTAGCAAAGGGGGAGAAGTAGCAAAGTAGTAGTATAGGGGGACCAGGTGAAGCAGCTACATCAGGAAGCAGCTATAGCAAGAAGCAGTTATAGCTATAGCAGGAAGCAACTATTGCAAGGGGAGCAATCAAATGGTTTGTTACTGGTATTCCCATTCACAGGGAAAAGGATGCCGCAAAGTAGGGGGAGTACAATGGAAAATATGGTAACTATTATTTCTCTTAGGTTAATACATTATTGATATTATAGCAACATATGTTAGTGTATAACATTGACAAAGGTTTTTCAAGTGGTATTTTGACTTCTTCAAATAGGGGAAGATTGTTGGGTACATTGGTCCCAATGTCCTAGATTTGTAAGAAGTCAAACAAGTCAATGGTATACACATAGTTGTATTTGATGTATATTTAAGTTCATGCATGCAGGTTGGTCTATGTCATATTGATTAGACAGGTGATTCAAGTGACATTGACAGGTGGACTTAAAGAAGCTAACTGTATAGACAAGAATTTACCTAAGTCAACAGGCATTGAGTGAGGAAATCTCACTCAACGCGAAACATCAAGGCTATTGCTGGAGAAGCAGGAAAAATGACTAAGTCCACAGGCATTGGGTGAAGCTTATACACTCAATGCCATACAACTAATAGCGCTGAGAGAAGGCAGGACAGTTAAATCCTGGCAATTTGGAAAGCAAAAAATGGCTAAGTCCACACGCATTGAGTGTAGTAAACTCACTCAACGCCATATAGCCAGAATCGTTGAGTCAAGTTTATTCTGTCAAAGCCTAAGCAGTGGAATCCAGAAAAATAGCTAAGTCCACAGTGTTGAGTGAGCTCAACTCACTCAACGCCATGCAGCAAAATTCGCCAAGTATTGTTGACTAAGTCAAAGCCGCAGAGTTTTTGTCAAAGAAAAATATGCAAAGTCCAGAAGTGTTGAGTGAAGCCAGTTCACTCAACGCCATACTATTTTTGTCAACGCCAAAGAAGATGGACTGGAAAAATTCGTCTAAGTCCACAGGCATTAAGTGAAGCCAGTTCACTCAATGCTAGATGACAAAAAGCTTTAAGCCAAGTCTAAAAGCGTTGAGTAAAGGCCATTAACTCAACGCCACTCAATGCCTCAGCAAGAAGGAAAGGTTGCATAAATATGGCTAAGTATAAAAGCATTGAGTGATAAAGCTACACTCAACGCTCTTAATGCCATACAGTGAAGCAGTTGCGACCAAGTACAAATAGAGTTGAGTGAAGGCCATTTACTCACCGCCACTCAATGCTGAAAGAGCTGAAAAGTTTCTAAGTCCAGAATCGTTGAGTATTGCTCATTCACTCAATGCACTCAATGCTTCTAGACTTGTTTGAAATTTGCTAAGTCCAGATGCTGACATCGGCAAAGTCACCAAGTCCACAAATTTCAACTTCGTTATGAAAGTGTTGTAAATTGTCATTAACGTCGTCGTCAGCCTGCTATTAATCCCATTTTTAAAGCTAAAGATGTAATCAGCCGTTAAAGCAGTGAAATGTGTCAATCAATTCGTTGGATGACGGAATTATAAATAGACACTTAGATCTGGATCGAAGGATCAATAAATCAATCATTTTTCTGATAGAATTTCATTTCGAAAAAGAGGAGCGGGAGTTCGTCGTCTTCGCCCTCCATTGTTGCAGAAAAGAAAGCTTCAGCAAGTACAGATGAATACTCTGAGGAAGAGGAATCAGTTAGGCAAGCCCTAACTGAAAGTTGCTTCTCAATTCAATCTGAGCTGAATCTCAAGTTCTTTCTTTGAATCAAAGAAGAAGAAGATATTGTACCGGATTCTCACTGGACAGAAGGGAAGGAAGAAAAATCTTAATCCGTCTTACAAGTTAGCTGATTAAAGATCATTTTTCCCCTTTTAATCAGCAAGATCAGAATCAAGATTCTGAAGAACTTTCAGCACAAGTCGCAGATCATTGAAGATCATCCTTCTTATTGCTGAGAAGAAGATAGGGATGAGAGTCACTCAGCTCGGGAAGAATTTGATTCATAGAACATTATCTCTCGAATCAAATTTTTAATTAACATTCAATTTCTGTTGGATCTGTGTTAGATCTGTGTTGTAAGGCCTAGAGTATAAAGGCTGTGTGAGGATCTGTGTGATCTATATTGTAAAGCCTAAGTTATAAAGGCTAAGAGAAGGATCTAGTGTTGGATCTGTGTGGGGCTGATCTCCCAGCCTATGTCGAGGGAATTTGTGCCTGTGTTAGGTGATCAGGTGATTACTATGTGGGTGGGTTGTGAGCCTGCATATTAGTCTTAGTGGAGACTAACTGATCTAGTGGGATCGTGTTGTAATCTCTGTGGAGCCAAAGTTTTTGGAGAAGTGCCTTATCTAACATACTGTTAGAAAGGTGGAGAGGGACAGTGGATGTACCCATACACTGGGGAACTATTATAAAAATCTGGTGTGCTGTGTTTTGTTTTCTTAAAAGCAGAACTAAGCAAACACAATAGGATCTAAAACAGAAAAAGGTTTTAAAGAAATTTTAAAAAAACTGCAATAACCTATTCACACCCCCCCCCCTCTAGGTGATTAGCTACCCTTGGATTTAAATACTTTCAGTATTATCAGTTATATACTTGCAGATCTATATTGCTAAGTACGCACCAATATTAGGGTACAGTGGGTCAATAAACACAGGACTATACAATATAATCCTTCATTGTATAGGACAATGTGTTGACTCACGTGTAATTTCTCTATTGGGGTATACTTCTATCCCAAGTTCATGAGGAGGATCAAGGAAGAAGAAGATTTCAGATTCAGAAGAAAAGAATTTTGCCTAAGTAAAATTCGTCGAGTATGGTAAGGGATACTTGTCGTATTTGTCAAGTATACTCGTTAATACTCGTCTAATTCGTCGGATATCCTTACTAGCACCCGTCGAATTCATCATATGTACTTGTGGTAGAATTTCTGAGAGTGAAAAAATAGTTAAGTAAAATTCATCGTATATCATCAAGTATACTCGTCGAATTCGTCAAATGTATCTAATGATACTCGCCGAATTCTTCAAATATACTTATCGATACACGTCGAATTCGTCAAATTATCTCGACGCTACTTCTCTGATTTTTTCAAAGGCATTTTTTTCTAGTGCATCGATGGTGTTGAGTGTGTCAATGGCATCGAGTGCGTCGGTGGCGTCGAGTACATCGACAGCGTCGAGTCATCCAGTCGATACTTGTCAAATTCATCGAGTATACAGCTAATACTCGTCGAATTCGTCGAGTATGACTTCAGCAGAGGCATTGAGTGTGTAACACCTCCATCCATCACATGAAATATAACAAAGGGTCTGGCCGGGGCCCTACGCTATATTCTGCAAATAGTCGGCAAAGTTACTTATTAATATCAAACACCACGCGCGTCCTAACTCAGAGCATGCTAACAGAAGCTTTAAGGATATATGAACTCAAAGTCATTTGACTGTCCACAATATATAAATCCCCATTTATATATATAAAGTATAGAAATGTCACTTACAAATACACAAAGGTTATGGCCTTAAGGCCTTACAGTTACATTTGACTAGTGTGGATTACAAACATCGGCACGCAGGCCAGCCACACATGAAAACAGTAAAAGTCTTCAATTTGGCCTTCAAGGGCCAACATAGCACCACCATGGGCTTTAGCCCATAATTTCCTGCTCCCGCTCAGCTCTCCAGTACCTACACGAAGACAATCCACCGCAACGGTGGAAAACAAGGCAACGATCAACATTCAACTAACCAATTTATAAAGACTCTACCCCTTTCCCGGAGCAGTGGTATTCCTTCCCTGCAAGCATAGTATTTTCACAAGCAGATATATCACAAAACGTGCACTCACGCACAGTTAAATATATCACAAACATCGATCGCACGTCCCGACACTCCGTGCACTCAGGGCACATTATCGGTGTACCAAAAAATCAGGGTCCTACCACCGTTCAAAGGTCCAGGACCTAATGGTAAACATTGAAATTCATGCTCCACGGCCCACGGTCGGAGACTTCAGTCTTGATGGCGTACATCCCAAGACTCTCATTATGTGATACTAACGAATGCCAATAACTTAGACACTCAAGTTAGACAACCATAACGCGGATACAGTTCTTCCCTTGCCTATTGCTCAAATCGCCAATTCAATGTCTAGACTGACGCAGGTCGGCTTCCACTTGTCCATTCAGCTTAATGGCCTTTAGGAGCTCGCAACTCACAATAGCCACACAATCCTCCAAGGACTGGCTTCAAAATTAAGAAGGGAGTTAGTGTCAGCGTTCATCACGATCTCTTGGCGGGGCTAACAGAAGCTCTCTTTCTACCCCCAAACTCAACCCAAACCCTGCAACATCCTGCAGTGCCAGAAATACTGGTCTTTCCATAGATTATAGCATATGAATTCCTAGGGTGTTTTCTTGGAACTCTACTCCAATACTTCATGTTACTCCACTTCAAAAGCACAACCCACCGACTCTACAAAATACTGATTTATACGCGGAGTCTTCTCCGGTGCACAAAATAAAGCATCACGAATCCGTACCAACCCATCTGGATGGGCTTCACACAGCATGCCTATTCCGTACTACACATTTCCGGATCTATAGGCAAGGCTTACTGGGGATCACAGGAATCAACCCAAAGGAACTCCCTCGATTCTCCACCTATTGGTGGGGGATTCCATGCATATGCCAAAATAAGGACTTCACATGTCCAAGAAGTAAGGGTGTTACCCTTGTAGTTCTCTTTGGAGCCATGACAAAGCTTTTCTTCATGGATGGAAATGATTGCCTCACTTTCCCTTTCGCAATTCTAGCTATGGCTCTTGATTCCAGCCACAAGATCTTCTCCAGCAACTTCAAGTTTCACCCAAAACCCTAGCACCAGCCGAAAGGTCTCTGCTCTAGAACTGGTAAGCAACGAAGAGAGAGAGAAAAGGAAATAATAACTTCATCAATCCCATCCCTCTGCAGATATGGTCTCGGGTTTTACCCCATCCATACGATCTCTTCACATCAAAATAAAGCAACGAATCTGCTTTGAGCTGACAAAGTCAACAACCGCTACGTGGCCGCACACCAGCCACCTGACACGAGTCGCCACTTTAGCGACATCTCATCTCGACAATTCGTTGAACAGAGTCAATTTCGTCGAACACAAGTCGTTGAACGGGAGTGAGTTTGTCGAATGGGCCATAACACAGAACAGCGCTCTGCTCGACGATTTCGTCGACCTTTGCTCGACGATTTCGTCGACCTCTGCTCGACGATTTCATCGACCTCTGCTCGACGATTTCATCGAGCTCTGCTCGACGATTTCGTCGAGCTCTGCTCGACGATTTCATCAAGCTCTACTCGACCATTTCGTCTCACTCTGCTCGATGCTTTCGTCATGCTCTGCTCGACGCTTTCGTCAGGCTCAGGTCGACTTTTATCCTATTACTTTTTGGGGTGTTACAGAGTGGCTAGTTGGTTTGAGCTGAATTTCTTAAAGTCAATTTCGTTGTATATCAGTAACTATTCGGCGAGTATACTAGCTATACTCAACGAATATGACTTAGGTTATTTTTTCCCAGACAGATTTTCAAATTGCAGCTTGGGTTGGACGACGACCATGGATAGTAATTTTCGTAAGTTTCTTTTAGAAAGACTTTTATAGCCATTACTTTAAGGATGCCTATAAATAATCAGGGTGGATTTTTCATCAACCCTAACGTGTTAATCGTACTAATTGGTCTAAATTCAAAATTGCCCAAGACTCCAATAATAACCAATCGACTCTGTACGATTGTCGAACTTCCATTCCACTGATGCAAAGTGTGCACGATTCGATCTTCTTCCGATTCGACTGGATCTTTGTAATATAAAGGCCTCTATTCTCCTTAATCTAGTCGATTCAAGATTCAAAGTCTTCACAATTTCCGATTCTACCGTGTTCTCCAAGATATTCAAGTTTGACCTAAACAAAGAATGATGGACAGAAGACTTCAGATCTTGTCAAAGTTTATTTGTATAAGATTGTATAGTTTTCTTTTACATTTATGGGAGATTTATCTCCGAGTTGTAGATCCATTTGTGGATCAAGTTATAGATCCATTTGTGGATCGAGTTGTAGATCTGGTTGTGGATCGAGTGGTAGGAGAGTTTGTTCTCCAAGTTGTAGGAGTTGCGTCTCTGAGGTGTAAGATTTGTTGAAATCTGAGAAAGGTGAAGTAGCCAAATCTAGCTCTTCGTGGTAGATAGGCGAGGCGGGACAGTGGACGTACCCAACACGGGAAACCACTATAAATTTGTGTTCTGTGTGCTCTTAATTTTTTAAAGTAATTTTATTTCATGAAATGACACAGACATCCCCCTATTCACCCCCCCAGGTAATTTAGGTATACACTAGATACTTTCAGTGCCTATCAAATCCATTTTATAGATGGAAAAAGTCCAAAGAGCAGTAATCGAATGAAGATGCTAAGCTGGCTGTAACTAGAGGGGAGCAAAGAGTTGATACTCCTAACACTCTTTTGAGAAGGCTTCCACATCCTTCCTAATGGTGGGCCAGAAGTAGACATGCCTGAGAAGTCTCTACTCCAGAGTATGAGTCCCAGAGTGGCTACCACACTCTCCTGAATGGATCTCTCCCAGTACCCGAAGAATTTTAGGTTCTAACAAGCATCTATCCATAGGGGCCGAGATGGTTTTGCGATACAGCTCTCCTTCATGCAGCAGATAGTAGGATGCTTTGTATCGAAACTTCCTCTGGTAAGAAACATCAGCATGAAGCCGAATTGTTGCTAAGAAGGTGAAGAATGGATCTTTTCAGGAAGCTAGTTGTTTGATCTCCATCATCTCCCCCTCTTCGATAGATGGTAGAAACAACTCAGTCACAATTCTACCGGCCCTTGGGCCATACTTAGCAAGGCGGTCTGCTTCTGAGTTCTCCTCTCATGGCATATGTTCGAAAAAGAAAGATTGAAAGCTTCTAACCAAGCCTCTCGCTTTTACTAAGTATCTTTGTAGGATGGGGTTGCGCACTATGAACTCTCCCCTAATTTATGAAGCGACCACCATTGAGTTGATTAAGGCCTTGATATCTTATATTCCTAACTCCTTGGCAAGATGCAAGCATGTCATCATGGACTCATACTCCGCCTGATTATTCGTGATGGGGAAGAGAATCTCTACTTCTTTCTCAATCCTAATTCCTTGCAAGCTCACCAGCATGAAACCGGCTCCCACCAAATTTTTTCCTGAAGCTCCATCCACCAACATCTTCCAGGAGACTGGGCTTGAAGATACTTCCTCTCCTCCTGCCTCAACTGATAAGTCAGCCAAGAAATCTGCAACTACTTGGGCCTTGATTTCCACCAATTGTGAGAAAGAGATATCAAACTCGCAGAGCTTTACCGCCTACTTTGCTAGCTTCCCTGAATGTTCCACTCCATCCAAGATACTTTGAAGAGGATGGTTGAAGATGGCCTTGATGGAGTGAGATTGAAAATAAGGTCGTAGATTCCATATTGAAATTACCAAGGAGAAGGCTAACTTATCTAAGATAGGATATCTCATCTCCACCTTCCTGAGCACCTAACTTACACAAAAGATGGGAAGTTTCCCCTTCGCCTCTTCCCTGACAAGTATCGAGCTGACTGCTTCCACTCCCACTCCTAGATAAAGGAGGAGATATTTGTCTTCCTTAGGGCCTTGGAGTAGAGGATCATGGGTTAGTTGCTACTTGAGCTTTTCAAAATCTTCCTCACACTTCTCGTTCTACTCGGACTGTTGATTGCCTCTGAGAGTTTTGAAAAATAGAGAGAACTTCTCCCCTACCTTGGATAGGAAGCGGCTAAGACCTACCAGCCTCCATGTCAGCCTCTGGACTTCCTAGAATTCTTCAGGGATGTCCTCTCCAAAATTTCTTTGACTTTATTGGGGTTTGGCTCAACCCCCCTTGGAGTGAGGAGGTGAACTAGGAACTTTCCTCTCCCTACCCCAAATATGCACTTTATCGAATTGAGTCCCATCTTAAACTTTCAAAGCTTCGCGAAGGTTTCCACCAGATCTTTAGTGTGCTCCACGATGCTCCTGCTTTTGATAAGGAGAACATCAACATACACTTCCAGGTTCCACCCTTTTTGCTCCTTGAAGACTTGGTCCATCATTCTTTGATATGTTGCGCTTGTGTTCTTTAGCCCGAAGGGAATCATCTTATAGTTATAGTAACCATCTATGGTGATGAAGGAGACATCACAGCAGTTAGGGAAATACATCCGGATCTGGTGATGCCCTGAAAAAGTATCAAAGAAACCTATCACAGAAAAATTGGCAGATGGATCGATTCGAGGAAAGGGGTAGCAATCCTTCGGGCAAGCTATATTTAGCATAGAAAAGTTGATACATAGCCGCCAGCCCCCTCCGACTTTATTCACCATTACAACATTGTAGACCCAGCTAAAATACTAGATCTCCAAAACAAAACTTGTATCCAACAGTTTACCTACTTCCTCCCTGATTGACTCGGCCAATATAGTTGCACTCTTCCTTTGCTTTAATCGAATGGGTGTGACTTTAGGGTCTAGATTGAGGTGATGGCAGGCAACCTTTGCATCGATCATTAGCATCTCCATAACACTCTAGGAAAAGATATCTATATTTTCTTGCAGATAGGCCATCGTCTCCACCTTTCCTTCCAGTATCATGGATCCTCATTTCTTCAGCAGTTCAGGCTCTCCATTCTTGGATATCACCTCTGTAACACCCCAGAACTCAAAATATGTTTTTGCACAATTTTGAGTAGCAGGCTGGTAGACACGGCCTGGGACACGGGCGTGTCCCAGGGCGTGTCGGGGGTACACGGCCTGAGACACGGGCGTGTCCCAGGGCGTGTTCGATTTAAATCTCAAAGTTGGCCTATTCGGGTCAGAGCCGTACACGGCCGTGAACACGGCCATGAACACGGGCGTGTTAGGCTGGACACGGGCGTGTCGGCTGCCGTGTTCCGACCCGTGTACTGGTTTTGGAAGTCGATGGGTGCCGTGTAGCAGGGGACACGGGCGTGTCTCAAGAATGACACGGGCGTGTCAGGTTCGACACGGGCGTGTCGAGCCCCGTGTTGTTCAGTCGGTTCGAAACCGCGTGTGCCGCTTAGGGTACACGGCCTGTGACACGGGCGTGTCACAGGCCGTGTCAGGCAAAAATTGGGGTTTTGGGCAGATCTCGGCCGTTCGTTTCCTTCTATTTGGATCGTGTGGTCCATAGCTTTTCCAGCCTCTTTAAGGCCGTGGATTGAGTTGAAAGCTCATTCCACTTAGCCTTTCTTCTTAAGAAAGAGAGGAGAGCTTGTAGGAGGAGGAGGAGGAGGCCGGTGGAGCTTCGTCGAGCCAAATAGAGAGCCGAGTGCAGCGTTGCGGAGGCAAGGCCGCTGCGGTGATTTCCATCCGGCTAGTTTTCTATGGCGCCGAAGCGATCGTCAAGGGTAACGATCTTTCTTCCTTGGGCAGGTGAAGCCCTTTGTTTTGCATGTGCATGGGATCCTCCATCAAGAGATGGAAACGCCTAAGTGATTCCAGCAGTTGAGTCTGCATCTAGAGCCGGAAGTCTGTAGTACGGCATAGGCATGCTGTGTGAAGCCCATCCAGACGTATGTCGGGATTGGTGATGTTTATATTGCGATCCGGAGAAGACTCCGTGTATGCATCGTTTAGCCTGCGGAGATGGTGAGGACGATGTGTTTGGTGTATAGGATGCTTTGTATAGCTCCTTTGGTTGCATGCTTGTTAAGAGCTGGTTGATGGAGTGCGGACACCTCTGAGTGGGTGGGTGCGAGAGGTCTTCAACAGGGGTTTGGAGGCTTATGCCCATTTCACCAAGTGGCAATGTTAAGATCGGGTGAGCGGTCGATTGGTAGCAAAGCAGCAGGGCGAATTCCCTAGGCTTGTTACACTACGGGGGTAGGTCGACTGATAGTGCTCACGGGTTTTGGTGTGGTGCGTACCTCTGAGTGAGACGGGTGCGTGAGGTCTTCAACAAGGGTTTGGAGGCTTATGCCCGCCTACCAAGTACAAACCATAGAAGGTGAGGGAAGACAATATAACCAAAAGACATTGCCGTTGGAAGAAATAAGGAAGCTGAAGAAGAACATCTAAATCCAGATCTCTAGTCTTCTTCAGGCCTTACTCCTTCAGAACCTCGTGACAATATTCTGTCATAAGTTCTGAAGAGTCTCTTATGCTTCTCTAATCTGTTTTAAAATAGAGAAGACAATCTAACTCTCCTTCAATATAAAGTCAGATAATAAGACAAAAGACATTGCCAGAAAGATTTGTTGTTGTTGCCGATGTTGGAAGACCTGTCAAAATAGAAGAAAATATTTCTTCATCAATATTGTTCATAAATAATTTGATTCTTGCCTTCCAGATGCTAAACTCAGCTAAGTTGCAAGCTGGAGGTCTGGTGCTTGACCATTCTTCATTTTGTGCCATGAAAAACTCTTAAGAAATAAGTATAAGATCTATCTCAGGGATCTTTTGATTCAGGAGTTATCCTGTACAAACAATCAACCTCCCTCTGATACCAATTGAGAGGACCGGCGCCTACCGCTTGAGCCAAAAGCTCGGACTGATGGTAAGGGCGCTACCAAATCTTTATATCAACGGTCCATTGGCGAATCACGGGGCAGACAGTTAGTCCATTACCGATATGGCACCGCAGCGCGGGGGCGATTCCGGACCGCAGCCCCAACAATCCCCCCCCCCGGAAACGACCCCGGGGCTCGAACCCGCACTCCCTCTGATACCAATTGAAAGTGAGGGTAGATCTTATATTTTCTTTTAGGAAGAGTTAATGCGGAAAATTAAAAATTAAAACACATAACAGAGCATAGCACAAAAGAAACAGAGCAAGCACACCAGACGACACAAGGAGCTAAAGTGGTTCCCTCTCAATAGGTACGTCCACTCTTCTACCACCTTGGTAGGAATCCACTACAGGTTTTTGCTAAGGTGCCCTGCCACCAATGATCTGATTCAGGTAGATCAAACAGACCCTTTAGACTTTTGATCAGGTGTCTAAAAACCAAGCAGGTTGTTGATAAGGTGCCCTGTCACCAACGTTCACTTTTGAAGAGGTGTGAACAAACTCTTTACAGGAGGGGGAAGGAGAGTTAGATTGTCTTCTCTATTTTAAAACAGATTAGAGAAGCATAAGAGACTCTTCAGAACTTATGACAGAATATTGTCACGAGGTTCTGAAGGAGTAAGGCCTGAAGAAGACTAGAGATCTGGATTTAGATGTTCTTCTTCAGCTTCCTTATTTCTTCTTCTTCTTCAGAGAAACTCTGAGTGTATCTTCCTGGAACAGGAGCACTCAGGTTGAGGAAGAGCAGAAGAGATATCTTCACAGTTGGATAGATATTGCTGTGAGCAGCTGTATCTTTTCTTTCTTGAAGACTGCTGAATGTTGATGGTAGCAGTCTTCTTTCACATTTGTTCTACAGCTTCGTCTGTGTGTTTCTGGTCACTGTCTTCTTCTTGTATGTTTCGTGTGTGTCGTGTGTCTTCTTTCTTTCTCCAAAAGAACTCTTTAAATAGGTGCGGCAGCAACGGCTCTATTAGAGCAAGACTTTTGTCTTCTTCTCAGATCTTGAATCTGGGCTGCAATTAACACAAAAACAAGTCTTGCAGATATATCCTATAAAAGGGAAAACTACAGCAGCTGCAATAAATAGACTTATAAAGGATGTTTGATAAATCACATCGGAAATAGCTCTTTACAGCCAACGGCTATAAAGGACAGCTGCAACAATAAAGTCAGATAATAAGACAAAAGACATTGCCAGAAAGAATTGACTTATGCATAAATATAGAAGCACGTTTGCTTTGAGATATATGCATAAGATCAATTAAATAATCCATAATAAAACATGTCAGAAAATATAGGAAATAAAACAACAAATAAAACGCATATAATATTACATATGCAGACCAGAAGATAGTCGAACGATCCTCGACGATCGTCGACCGACCTACTGAGATCGTCGACCTATCAATAGATAGTCGACCGACTCAGAAAGTCGAACTATCCAGGCAGATAGTCGACCAGAGCTCGACGATCTAGCAGAACGTCGAGCTGACCAGAGACAGACGATCGTCGACCGGCTGATCGACGATAGTCGATCGGTGTTCGACGATAGTCGAACCCGAAAATCCCTTAGCCAGAATTTTACTGGAAAAGAGAAAGCTCTACAACAAGACTTTGACCATAGATAAATCTTGGGTCAAGGACTAAAAGGAAAGACTTAACTCAAATCCAAACTAGGGTACCAACAATCTCCCCCTATTTGGGTTAAGTCTTTCAAAAACTAAAACTACTGAAAATAAGCTAAACTAAGCTAAAGCAACTTAATAGAGATCCTAGCCCAAATCAGAACCAGGGTTCCAACAATCTCCCCCTATTTGGGTGAGGATCCTATTAGCAAAATAATAAAAATTTGCAAAGCATAAAATATATAAAGAAAAGCTTTGATTGGCTGGCTGCTTGCTGGCATTTGCAATCTCCCCCTATGTTGATGCAGTACATGTGATTTGGACTCAGCTGAGATGACTTTGAATATTGATTGAGTCATCCAGCTAACTCCTGTAGATAGTACCTGCAGAAGGCTATGGTAGAGATTGCTCTCTCCTTGAAAAAGGGTATATTAGCAGCAAAAATGATATTTTGTCCAGCAAATTTGATTAAGATTCTGGATCTGAAAAACAAAATCAGATATCTTCCTTCCTATAGAATTTCTTTTCATTAGACGAGATTCAAACTCAGCTGACCAATGCAACTAGAGTAGAGGACTCAATCTAAATGAAGTTAGAAAAGGATCTATAAGAAATAGAGTTATCTGACCGAGAATTTCTTTATACAGAAATCTGAATGAAATATTTGAACATAACATCAATCAGATATAATCAGCTATAAGAAAAGAAGATGCTTCCTAATAAATCTGTTCCTAATAATAAAATGATTTGAAAATATTTAACTATGAGTATAAAACAGATTTATGAAATGGCAAACTGAGATTGAAAGTTTTGTAGAGTTTGGCCCTGTTCTTGATCATCTCTTCATGTTGGAAATTTTGAGTCTGTAATCCTGCAAGACAGAAAACAGATCAAGTGCAAAGGGAACAAGAAGAGATGCAGTTTTTGCTTTTGTGTATGAACAAATGAATGAAGCAAATCTTGAAGAAGAAAAAAAATGAGGGCAGAGAAAATGACAGGGGAATGCAATTTAATGAGCACAGCACTCATTAGGATAATCTGAAAAAGATTTTGAAGAAAATCTTTAAAATCAGAAAGGCACTGTCTGATAATTCCCTTCCTATAGAATCACTTTATCACAAAAAAAAACTTCAACACAGTGTGATGATCCACTGGATCAAGTCTGTGTTGAGTTTTAGTGTAGATAATTTTGTGAAAAATCTGTAAGGATGTAGAATTATCTTACTATGCCTCTTTGAGATCTAAGATTCATCAAAAAAGAAAATTTTCAGACCATAAATGTAATGAGGTTTTATTGGTTTATTAAATAAATTTTTCAAAAAATATTTCATGTATGTTTGAAAAATTTGAGAAAACTTTTGAAAAACAAAATCAATGTTGTTGAATTTTCTTAATATTTCTCTTGAAGGTTTAGTTGTATTCAAGTTAGAGATTGATTTAGGATATTTTGAAATGTAGTTAGTATTGGATATCACCTGATATTTTCTAAGTTCTGATTCAGGCTTTTCCTTGTTGTTTGATGCATTTATGGCCTTTAAGCAGAATTCTTTGGCCCTTGCTTCCTCCTCTTCATCTTCAAATGATGAGTCATCATCGGAGACATCCCAGATAACGTCTAGGGATGTTAATTCTTCTTCGTCAAATGAGATGATGTGGCTTCCTTCTGATGTGTCATCCACGGGTTCAGAAGCCATTTGGTGAAGGGAATCCCACATCTCCTTAGCTGTTAAACATTCAACAATCTCTTGAAAAATGTCATCAGACAATGACTGAGCTAGGATATTCATTGCTCGGGCATTAGTTAGCCTGGCACTTTTTGTTGTTGTTGCCGATGTTGGAAGACCTGTCAAAATAGAAGAAAATATTTCTTCATCAATATTGTTCATAAATAATTTGATTCTTGCCTTCCAGATGCTAAACTCAGCTAAGTTGCAAGCTGGAGGTCTGGTGCTTGACCATTCTTCATTTTGTGCCATGAAAAACTCTTAAGAAATAAGTATAAGATCTATCTCAGGGATCTTTTGATTCAGGAGTTATCCTGTACAAACAATCAACCTCCCTCTGATACCAATTGAAAGTGAGGGAAGATCTTATATTTTCTTTTAAGAAGAGTTAATGCGGAAAAAAAAAATTAAAACAGAGCATAGCACAAAAGAAACAGAGCAAGCAAACCAGACGACACAAGGAGCTACAGTGGTTCCCTCTCAATAGGTACGTCCACTCTTCTACCACCTTGGTAGGAATCCACTACAGGTTTTTGCTAAGGTGCCCTGCCACCAATGATCTGATTCAGGTAGATCAAACAGACCCTTTAGACTTTTGATCAGGTGTCTAAAAACCAAGCAGGTTGTTGATAAGGTGCCCTGTCACCAACGTTCACTTTTGAAGAGGTGTGAACAAACTCTTTACAGGAGGGGGAAGGAGAGTTAGATTGTCTTCTCTATTTTAAAACAGATTAGAGAAGCATAAGAGACTCTTCAGAACTTATGACAGAATACTGTCACGAGGTTCTGAAGGAGTAAGGCCTGAAGAAGACTAGAGATCTGGATTTAGATGTTCTTCTTCAGCTTCCTTATTTCTTCTTCTTCTTCAGAGAAACTCTGAGTGTATCTTCCTGGAACAGGAGCACTCAGGTTGAGGAAGAGCAGAAGAGATATCTTCACAGTTGGATAGATATTGCTGTGAGCAGCTGTATCTTTTCTTTCTTGAAGACTGCTGAATGTTGATGGTAGCAGTCTTCTTTCACATTTGTTCTACAGCTTCGTCTGTGTGTTTCTGGTCACTGTCTTCTTCTTGTATGTTTCGTGTGTGTCGTGTGTCTTCTTTCTTTCTCCAAAAGAACTCTTTAAATAGGTGCGGCAGCAACGGCTCTATTAGAGCAAGACTTTTGTCTTCTTCTCAGATCTTGAATCTGGGCTGCAATTAACACAAAAACAAGTCTTGCAGATATATCCTATAAAAGGGAAAACTACAGCAGCTGCAATAAATAGACTTATAAAGGATGTTTGATAAATCACATCGGAAATAGCTCTTTACAGCCAACGGCTATAAAGGACAGCTGCAACAATAAAGTCAGATAATAAGACAAAAGACATTGCCAGAAAGAATTGACTTATGCATAAATATAGAAGCACGTTTGCTTTGAGATATATGCATAAGATCAATTAAATAATCCATAATAAAACATGTCAGAAAATATAGGAAATAAAACAACAAATAAAACGCATATAATATTACATATGCAGACCAGAAGATAGTCGAACGATCCTCGACGATCGTCGACCGACCTACTGAGATCGTCGACCTATCAATAGATAGTCGACCGACTCAGAAAGTCGAACTATCCAGGCAGATAGTCGACCAGAGCTCGACGATCTAGCAGAACGTCGAGCTGACCAGAGACAGACGATCGTCGACCGGCTGATCGACGATAGTCGATCGGTGTTCGACGATAGTCGAACCCGAAAATCCCTTAGCCAGAATTTTACTGGAAAAGAGAAAGCTCTACAACAAGACTTTGACCATAGATAAATCTTGGGTCAAGGACTAAAAGGAAAGACTTAACTCAAATCCAAACTAGGGTACCAACACGGTCGATTGGTAGCAAAGCAGCAGGGCGAATTCCCTAGGCTTGTTACACTACGGGGGTAGGTCGACTGATAGTGCTCACGGGTTTTGGTGTGGTGCGTACCTCTGAGTGAGACGGGTGCGTGAGGTCTTCAACAAGGGTTTGGAGGCTTATGCCCGCCTACCAAGTACAAACCATAGAAGGTGCCCTGAGTGCACGGAGCGCCTGGCATTGAGGCCGGCGTTTGTGATGTTGTGTGTATGTTATATATATGTTGAAATTGCTATACATGCAGGGAAGGAACCACTGCCCCGGGTAAGGGGTGGGGTCGTTATAATTGGTCAGCTGAATGCTGACCGTTGCTTTGTTTATCACCCATGGGGTGGACGTCCATATGCAGGTGTTGCGGGCTGATGGATTGAGCGGGCAAAAGCCCATGCTGCTGGTAGGCCCTCGAAGGCCGTGCGAAGTGTTGGATTTCATGTGTGGCCGGCCTGCGTGCCGATGTATGAAATTATATGTGTTGTTAAGAGTAACTTGTAAGGCCTTAAGGCCGTGTGTGGTGTGGTTTTGTAAACATTCCTGGTTATCTATATAAATGTGATATTTATATATTAGTGGACATTCAATGGTATGAGTTCTTGCACTTAATAAGCTTCCGCTAGAATGCTCTGAGTTAGGACTCGATTGGTTTGGTATTACCCTGTGACCTCACCGTCTGTTTGTGGCATATAGTGTGGGGCCCCGGCCGGACCTTCTACTATACGTCATTTAACGGATGGGGTCGTTACATTTTGGTATCAGCGTTTGTCGGTCTTCCCTTCTGAATTCGTGGTCGAATTCTTTTGTGGGGTGGCGAGCACGTGTTTGTGCGACCTGCTGTAATGCTAATGAACTCAAGAATGTCCACTAGGAATGTGTGTGTGTGTGTCTATTCGGTGAGTTTGCCGTATTACCATGGAAAGTAATGCTATCTTGTTCACCTATAGGTGACGAGGAGTGGAGCTGGGCAGTCGGAGCCCCAGCGTTCGGATGAGAGTGCGGCACCACCTGAGGTGCCTACACCTCCCCCTTCTGCGGAAACGGTGCGCTTAGTTGCGGAGATGATCTTTGCTATGCTTCAGGCACAACCTTTTGGGCAAGCAAGGCCCGCTGTGGCGCCAGTGCACGTTGGTGCGAGGCAAGAGCATGTTGAGGTTGGTGCGAGGCAAGAGCATGTTGAGGTTCCGGTTGCTGTGCAAGCAGCGGACGAGCAACTTAAGCACTTTATGGAATTTAATCCGCCTACGTTTGTCGGGGCAACGTCTCCAACAGAGGCCGAGGATTGGCTCTCTAGAGTGAAAAGAATCCTGGCTGCGCTCAGGATTAGTGAGGAGCAGAAAGTCCCGTTAGCCACTTTCCTCCTGGAAGGAGAGGCGAGGCTTTGGTGGGATGAGATCGAGTTGCACCAGTTGGGCGGGAGAGATCTGGGCGACATATCGATGGACGAATTTTCTAGATTGTTTTGGGCGAAATATTTGCCAATGGCGCAGAGAATTGCAATGGAAAATGAATTCCAACGTCTGGTACAGGGTGATAAGACCGTGGACGATTACCTGCATGAGTTTACCAAGCTCGGTCGTTATGCGGGGTCGACGTTTGCGGACCAGGCGCGGAAGACAAATAGGTTCTATGAAGGGCTGCGTGATGAGCTGAGGTTGGCTCTCCCGAGTTCAGTGAACCAAGGATTCCAAGCATTGGTGCATACCGCTAGTGCGCTAGAGAAGGATTTGAAGCGGGTGCGGGAGAAGAAGATCGTAGCGGTGGAAAAGTCCGACTTCAAAGTTCCGCCATCAGAGCAGTCCGATTTCAGGAAACGTGATAAGAAGCGGTTCAGGCCTGCGGAACAAACTTCTTCAGATGTTGCGTCAGGAGCAACGTTTGGGCAAGAACGGGTTGAGCCGCGGACATGTTTCATTTGTGGGAGGCCAGGACATATCGCGCGATTTTGCTGGAATGGTGCGTCCAAGGGTGAAAGAAAGTCAGGTGCGTCTTATGACGAGAAGGGTAAAGCTGTGGCAGAGTCGTCTGCATCGCGGGCGCAACCGCGAATATACACTCTTGAGATGCAGGAGCCGCAAAGCTCAAATCAAGCAGAACAGCAAATCCGTGCTTTGGACTTAATGGAGGCCGCTAGACGGATTCTGCGAGATGCGGAGAAGCCGAAATAAAGTGGAGTGTGCACTTTATTTTGTTGTTTGTTGTATATATGTATGTATGTTTTTCTGTTTGGGACAAACAGTGTGGTGGTACGATTCCATGGGGCGAGCCAAGCTGTGGCCTCTGAGCTCTCAACCTGGATCGTTTTGGGTTGTATCGCAACAGCGTGTTGTGTTGATACTTGTGCGTTGCGCTAAATTTCGGGACGAAATTTCTATAAGGAGGGGAGGGTTGTAACACCCCAGAACTCAAAATATGTTTTTGCACAATTTTGAGTAGCAGGCTGGTAGACACGGCCTGGGACACGGGCGTGTCCCAGGGCGTGTCGGGGGTACACGGCCTGGGACACGGGCGTGTCCCAGGGCGTGTTCGATTTAAATCTCAAAGTTGGCCTATTCGGGTCAGAGCCGTACACGGCCGTGAACACGGCCATGAACACGGGCGTGTCAGGCTGGACACGGGCGTGTCGGCTGCCGTGTTCCGACCCGTGTACTGGTTTTGGAAGTCGATGGGTGCCATGTAGCAGGGGACACGGGCGTGTCTCAAGAATGACACGGGCGTGTCAGGTTCGACACGGGCGTGTCGAGCCCCGTGTTGTTCAGTCGGTTCGAAACCGCGTGTGCCGCTTAGGGTACACGGCCTGTGACACGGGCGTGTCACAGGCCGTGTCAGGCAAAAATTGGGGTTTTGGGCAGATCTCGGCCGTTCGTTTCCTTCTATTTGGATCGTGTGGTCCATAGCTTTTCCAGCCTCTTTAAGGCCGTGGATTGAGTTGAAAGCTCATTCCACTTAGCCTTTCTTCTTAAGAAAGAGAGGAGAGCTTGGAGGAGGAGGAGGAGGAGGCCGGTGGAGCTTCGTCGAGCCGAATAGAGAGCCGAGTGCAGCGTTGCGGAGGCAAGGCCGCTGCGGTGATTTCCATCCGGCTAGTTTTCTATGGCGCCGAAGCGATCGTCAAGGGTAACGATCTTTCTTCCTTGGGCAGGTGAAGCCCTTTGTTTTGCATGTGCATGGGATCCTCCATCAAGAGATGGAAACGCGTAAGTGATTCCAGCAGTTGAGTCTGCATCTAGAGCCGGAAGTCTGTAGTACGGCATAGGCATGCTGTGTGAAGCCCATCCAGACGTATGTCGGGATTGGTGATGTTTATATTGCGATCCGGAGAAGACTCCGTGTATGCATCGTTTAGCCTGCGGAGATGGTGAGGACGATGTGTTTGGTGTATAGGATGCTTTGTATAGCTCCTTTGGTTGCATGCTTGTTAAGAGCTGGTTGATGGAGTGCGGACACCTCTGAGTGGGTGGGTGCGAGAGGTCTTCAACAGGGGTTTGGAGGCTTATGCCCATTTCACCAAGTGGCAATGTTAAGATCGGGTGAGCGGTCGATTGGTAGCAAAGCAGCAGGGCGAATTCCCTAGGCTTGTTACACTACGGGGGTAGGTCGACTGATAGTGCTCACGGGTTTTGGTGTGGTGCGTACCTCTGAGTGAGACGGGTGCGTGAGGTCTTCAACAAGGGTTTGGAGGCTTATGCCCGCCTACCAAGTACAAACCATAAAAGGTGCCCTGAGTGCACGGAGCGCCTGGCATTGAGGCCGGCGTTTGTGATGTTGTGTGTATGTTATATATATGTTGAAATTGCTATACATGCAGGGAAGGAACCACTGCCCCGGGTAAGGGGTGGGGTCGTTATAATTGGTCAGCTGAATGCTGACCGTTGCTTTGTTTATCACCCATGGGGTGGACGTCCATATGCAGGTGTTGCGGGCTGATGGATTGAGCGGGCAAAAGCCCATGCTGCTGGTAGGCCCTCGAAGGCCGTGCGAAGTGTTGGATTTCATGTGTGGCCGGCCTGCGTGCCGATGTATGAAATTATATGTGTTGTTAAGAGTAACTTGTAAGGCCTTAAGGCCGTGTGTGGTGTGGTTTTGTAAACATTCCTGGTTATCTATATAAATGTGATATTTATATATTAGTGGACATTCAATGGTATGAGTTCTTGCACTTAATAAGCTTCCGCTAGAATGCTCTGAGTTAGGACTCGATTGGTTTGGTATTACCCTGTGACCTCACCGTCTGTTTGTGGCATATAGTGTGGGGCCCCGGCCGGACCTTCTACTATACGTCATTTAACGGATGGGGTCGTTACAACCTCCACTTCTTATAGCTCCTTCGCCGCTCTCAACTGGTCCTCTCCTTCCAAGATCCTCTTCAGCCTCTCTGCATCCTACATCTAGTTGATGGTACTGATGTCACTAAGAAAGTCTCCCTCGCAACTTTAGTATCTCCCTGGATCCTCACTTAAACATCGCCCTGACAGTACTTTAGGCATGGTTGGTAGGAAGATTGAACAACCTTGAAGTAGTTGATGAGCGGCCTCCCGAAGATTGCATTGTAGCAGCTTGGTTTGTCAATGATTACGAACCTGCACTTGATTGAGGTGCCACCAAGTGTTATTAGTAGATCTTCTCCTCCCTCCACCCCTTTCTTCTCTCCGGAGAAGCCAAAGAGGGATTCGTCATCATCTAGGACCCTAGATGCCTCCTCCTACAACCAGATGAATATCCTTTTGAAGATAACATTTATCGAGCTCCCATTGTTTGCCAATATCCAGTCGATGGTGAAATCTTTGATGGCGTCTTGGATGATGAGGGCATCATGAAAGGGATTCTCATTCCCCAACATGTCCTCCTCAAAAAAGGTGATCTCCTCCAACAGTGGCAGTGCTTGAGAGGTCAAACTAATGCTCTTGCGGTAGATATGATGGAGACTTCCCTTTTGGGAAGCTCCTAGCTCAGCTCCTCCATGGATCACCCCCACTTTTCCTCCTCCTGTTCCTTGGACTACCTCCCCACAACCACCTTGGTCAACCCAATCTTCATTCCTCCTCCTCCCCAGAGCTTGGAATGTTATCGGTCCCGCGTGGGCCACTTGCCTTTACTGCTCCCTTTCTACCACTCCTCCTTACAGACTTCTCTTTGCTTTCTAAAAATCAGGGAAAGTCAAGGTCTCGTGCCCCTCTACTCGATGCAGCTTGGGGTAAAATGGAATGTCGTCTGCCTGATTCCTATTTGGTTGGTTCCTCCTGTGATGTTTATTCCCCTGTCGGGAAATATCTATTACCTCCTCCTGGGCTCTTCCCTGTCTCCTCTCTTACTAGTTAGCATGCCTCCTCCCTGATTTTGGTACTAGCGTCTTCTAGCTGGTCTCCACTAGGGTCAGTTCATGGGATATTAAAACCTTTGTGCTTCTTTCCTTCTTTCTAGATCTACTACGGGCCTCATCTCCTCTTGCCTACGAGGCCTCTCCAACCTCCTAGGCTCCTCCACCCTCCTGGGCTCTTCTCTCCTCATTAGTTCTTCTCACCTCCTCTCTTCCTACCTCCCTTGGACTACCCTATCTCTCACTATAGAAGTTACTCCCCTCTCCTCTCCTTGTGTCACCCTATCTAGCTTGTCTAAAAAGTCAACATTTATCTCTTCCCCCTGCATGAACTTGTTATCCCTTTCGATCAAGTCCTCATAGGACACTAGGGGATTTAATCCAATCTCCATGCTGAAGAGATCTTGCTTTAGGTCAAACATCGGGACCAGCTGCAAGATAAATCCATCCACCTCTTCGATGCCGAGAACACCCTCCTAGAATCGGTTGATGTAGCGGTCATACCTCTCTTGCTTCCCTTTCTTGATGAGGAAGAGAGAGGTTGCCTTCTTCTTCTTCAATATCAAAAACCTCGCCATCAGACCTCGACGTGGGTCCTCAAAGCAGTAGATGAAACTTCTGAGTAGCTAGTGAAATCAATATCTTGTCTTTCCCTTGAAAGTGATGAAGAAGAATCTACACTTGAACACACTTATCATGTTGCGGATAGACACCACTTCCTCAAACTACTGAAGATGCCTGATCGAGTCATCTCTTCTAGAATAGTAACTCAAGACTGGCTCTCTAAATCCTTCTGGAACTGGGGCTGCCAGCACTTCATCATAGAAAGGGCTTCTCCCTCCTCAGAGATGATGGATCTCGTACTGGTGAGTATCTCCTCCATGCTCGCCACCTTGCCGAGTGTCCTTGAATCTCATCGAGTTCTCCACATCTCGAAACCTAATTCCTTGGTAACTCGTCAGGCAAAACTGTGACTACACTAGTCACTTTAGCTCTTCAACAACATGCTCCTTCCTATGATGCGTGGGGGGACTCTTCCTCCAACGGTGTCACATGACGAGGCAAGGTCACCGTACCATTTGGGTAAGGAAGGAACCCGGCTCCTATGGTCCCTTCTATCCTTCACACAAACTCTTCAAAGACCGCCACGATCACATAGCCGCCCCCTCCTGCCTAGTTATCGATTATCTCTCCATTCTCATCTGTATCATCCATCTCGCCTACTCGCAAAACTTTCTTCCTCGGCTACGATTCATGCTCACCACACCAAAGTGTTAAAGCTGGTAAAATTCCCTACTCTAAAATTTGGATCAATGCAGCCTAAGGTTATCGGTCCAGCAGTCGGGCTCGGCAGCATAGCAGACTAAAACACAGAAACAAAAAGAAAAAACTAAAAGTACCCCAGGTGTTGTGGCAGGGAGGTCTCACTACGTACCTGGATGCTTAAAAGAATATTCCCCTCCATAACCAAAGATGGTCGACCATGGTACAAGGTAGGCATTAGTTGCCGACTATCAGAGGATGGCGATCGAGGAGATGATCACTATCGTACGACTAGAAGTCCAGAAAAAGGTCCAGCTGAGATCTTTTTCAAGATTCCGAGGTCCCTATCTGTGTACCCCTGAGGTTTTATTTATAGGAAAGGGATGGGGGTCTTATTTATATCCTAACCCCTACCTGGCGACTAGACGGCTTCCGGGGGAGCTGGCCCACTTGGGTGAGTAGTTGTCCTAGTCGCCTACCTGGCGAGTATAAGAGGGGAGCTCACCATACTCACCTAGGCCTTCATTTGTCTTGAATGTTGACTCTAACTTCTATCTTGACTTGTTGACTTTGACTTCTTGCTGACTTGGCTCTGAGTGGGCCTACCCTTGACGAATATGAGTTGTACAATCATGTTGGCTACATAACATCTGTAAGAGCTAAAGGACTTTGTTGGAACCCTTGTTTGATTTGGGCTAGGTCCACTCTTAGGATGTTGACCCATATGTATAGCCAGGGTCAAGGTCTAGGTCTAAGTTAGTCTCTATAGGTCAGTCTTCTCAAGACCAGCTTTGGATTTCTCTCCAAGATCTCAGACTCAGAAGAAATCTGTGGATTTCATATCAGTTTGACTTTCGTCGAACTCATCTCGACGATCGTCAATCTCCTATCAACGATCTCAGAGATTAGTCTCTGAACTGAGCTCGATGATCTACGAGCTCAGGTTGACATTTTCTCTTTTGTTCACAGAAGTCTCAGATCGCAGATAGTTGATCTCAGCTCGACGATCTTCCAGCTCAGATCGACGATCATTCTCTGTGTTCGATTCCTTTTATTTTCAGCAGCTGTCTTAAAGATTTATTTCCTACTTCATTGATTCTATTTATGTCAAATAATCTCTGGTAGTTAATGCTGACATTCTCTAGGCATATAGCCGTTTCTTCATAGCATTAATTATGGTATTTCACAGAGTTATTATTCTAACTTATTTGCCAAGACAGTTGGGAAGAAAATTAATTGCCAGAATTTGTAGCCGTTTCTCTCCTCATTTTCTGCAGTAATTTAAGGAATGTTTTTGAATCTCAAAAGAGATATTCAGACTAGCTAATAGACAGACAAGCAGATTCAAAAATACTCTCTCAGAGAACAACGACATTTTTTTCTGCAATAGCTTTCAGAACTCTCCATTCTACTCTCAGAAAACTGAAGAAGAACAACAAATTTTCATCTTGAGTCTTCTTCTTCAGTTCTATCTTCAGGAATCTACAGAGATAAAAATCAACATCATTCTACAGATTCTGAAGAGCAAGAACACTAGTTTATTGAAGACCTTCACCCTGGAGAAAGCTTCAATCTTCCCGAATCTACTCAATATCTCGGGTGAGCTTTGGCATTATCAAATCCACATAGTCTCCTCATTTGGTTTGAGAAAGAGAAGACTGTTATCTATTTTCTTTAACCTCTCTTGTACTGGTTTATTACTCCCTTTAAAAGTGAACTCTTTGGTGATAGGGAACCTGATCAAAAACCTATTGGTTTTTAAGCACCTGATCAAAAGCCTGAAGGGTTTCTAGATCTACTTGAAGCAGATCTTGTGGTGATAGGGCACCTGATCAAAAACCTAAGTGGATTCCTACTAGGATGGTAGAAGAGTGGATGTACCCAGATTTGGGGAACCACTATAATTTTCCTGTGTCGTCTGGTTGCTCATCTTTCTTTATTCCTGTTGTGTTGTGTTTACTTTTGTTTTTAATTCTCTTATACTTATAAGTAACACCTATTTTAATTCTGCTATAAAAATTAATTAAAAGTTTGTAATCTACTCTATTCACCCCCCCCCCTCTAGAGTAGATTTGATCTATCCCCTCTCTTTCAATTAGTATCAGAGAGTCATTTCTATTGGTTGTACAGGCTAACACCTGAACCCGAAGATCCTTGATAGATCCTCTTCTCTCCTTTCTTTTTTTATAAACCATGGCACAAAATAAAGATTATGCAAGCACCAGACCTCCAGTATGCAACCTCAATTTGTTTGCTCTCTGGAAGGCAAGAATCAAATTGTATATGAATTCTATTGATGAGGATATCTTCAACTCTATTTTGATAGGTCCACCAGCTCTAGTGGCAACTACCTCAATAGCATCAACAAGCTTAAATGTTGTTCCTCCTCCAGACTACAATGATGCTCAGAAAAGGGCTAAGATTGCTAATGCAAGGGCCATGAACATTCTGGCCCAAACAATGTCAGATGAAATCTTCCAGAAAGTTACTGAATGCAACTCAGCAAAAGCCATTTGGGACTCACTAAACCAAATGGTTGCTGGATCTGCAAATGAGAGAAAGGATAGAAGAGCCCATCTTCTGTCTCTTTATGAAAACTTCAAGAAGGTGGAAACTAAACCAGTAGCTGAGATGTATAATAGACTCAGCATCATTTTTAATGAGCTGAAAACATTGGAAAAAGACATCTCACTAACTGAGCTAAATGACAAGATACTCATGTGCTTTCCCAAGTTATGGGATTCCAGAATCTGTCCTATCAAAGAAGGCAGAAGCATCAATGAGATCACAATTGAATCTCTGTTGGGCAAGCTCAAGATCTATGAGCAGCTCCTCAAGACAAGAGAAGAATATGAACAGAAGATTTTTTTCCCCTCTAAGGAAGGATAAAAATATAGCATTCAAAGCCTCTGAAGAATCAGAAGCAACTCCTTCCAATGAAGAACTGATGAGTCTCTTTACAAAGAGATTCTTCAATATGGGAAGAAAAGATTTCAAAAGGAAGTCTTCAAGAAATGAAGATAAACCAAGGTATGACAAAACTCCAACTAAAGAGATTATTTGCTTTGGCTTCAGGAAACCTGGACACATCCTACTAGAATGTCCAGAGTAAATACAAAGAAATAAGAAAGGAGAAGGACTCTAGGAAACACCATAGCAAACCATCCTCCCACAAGCATAAGAGGAAAGAGAAAGGTTTCATTGCTAAAACCTGGAGTGAAACTGAAGAATCATCCTCCTCCAGCTCTAGTGAAGATGATGAAGAAGCAAATGCCAAAGAAATATGCTTAATGGCTATCAATTCTTCAGGTCATGTATTAGAAGTTGAAGAATCTGAAGAATATTTAGACTGTGATCAGGTAATAGAATCTTTTGATTTTACCTCTGAAGACTTTAAAAATGATTTTAAATCTATGTGTAATGATCTTATAAGATATGAGAAGGAAATAAAACTTCTCAGAGATAGACAACTTGAATATGATAACTTAGTATAAGAAAATATCAAATTAAATAATGAATTGAATATGTATAGTGAACAAATCACATTTCTGAAAACTGAACTAAGTAAAGCAAAATAGTAAGAAGAAACTTTAAATGGCAGAAGCTTACAGATGATTTAAATCACTAGCACCCTAAATGCTAGATTAAACAAGAGTAAACTAGGTTTAGGTGCTTCATCTAGTGAACCACCAATAATCAAGAAAAATAACTTATCTCAACCAGTAAACTTTATTTCAGATAAAGGTAAAAAGAATACAGAGCAGGTAGAAAAAGTTAATAAGGTATTAGAACAAATTAAACTAGAAAAGCAAAAGAAACAAAAAGCTAAGTCTCAACAAAAATCGGCGAACCAAGATCGACGATCTCAGTATTATTCGTCGAACATCGATCGACGATCTCTGAACCTAGAGGTTGGGCTTAAACACTGAACAAAAGGGGATCGATGACATCATTATGTATCGTTGACCAGAGATCGATGATCGTGGAACACAGATAACAATCAATACTATTTTGTGAACCGAGATCGATGATATTAATACTGGTCGTCGAACGCAGATCGGCAATCTCAACATAAATCGTCGAACTCAGATCAATTTCATAAAAACTCTAACTACAACAAAAACTTCAATAAAAACCCTAAAACTGTTAACCCTTTTTTAACTGGATAATCCCACCTAGAAAATTTCATCCCTTAGGTTATAAATGCCAACCTGTATGTTCCTTTATTTCCAGTTTCAAGTATGAAAAGAGACAAGGACCCAAGGTCACCTGGGTCAAGAATATTTAGTCTGTTCTCTTGTAGGTGAAGACCAATCCTACCACACAGGATAAGTGGTATTTGGATAGTTTGTGATCAAAGCACATGACAGGGAATAGGGACAACCTAACTAATTTCAAGTTCAAGTAAGGTCCAAAGGTGATCTTTGGAGATTCAAGCTTTGGTCAGAAGGAAGGCTATGGAAATTTTATTATTGGAGCTGTCACATTCAGCAAAGTAGCTTATGTAAATGATCTGAAACATAATCTGATATCCATAAGTCAGTTATGTGATGCAGGTTATCAGGTATGCTTCACTGAATCCAAATGCAATATCTCTTTAAATAACAATATTGTTTTATCTGGTTTAGACAAGGTAATATATATTTGGTTAACTTTAATTCTGCTAGTTCAGAAATTTGTTTATTTAATCAGATTAGCAATAACAATACCCTTTGGCATAAAAGACTAGGCCATGTAAATCTTAGAAACATTGCTAGGTTATCTAAAGACAACCTTGTTAGAGGATTGCCCTCTTGCCCCTACAAGAAGGAAAGCCTTTACAGGGCTTGTTAGTTAAGTAAGCAAACTAAAAATAGTTTTAAATCAGTAAATAAGAGTGATTCACCTAGGATCCTGTACTTGCTTCATTTGGACCTTTTTGGACCAATTGATGTACAGAGCTTAGGAGGGAAGTTCTATACTTTAGTGATTGTAGATGACTTCTCCAGATTCACTTGAGTTTTCTTCTTGAGACATAAGTCTGATAACTTTAAAGTTCTTATAGACTTTCTGAAATGCATAAGAATTGAGTATTCTACTTCAGTTGTTTTGATTAGAAGTGATCATGGTACTGAGTTTGAATCTCTTCCCATACAAGAATTTTGTGAGAAAGAAGCTATCAGACACTGTTTCTCTGCTCCTAGAACTCCTCAACAAAATGGGGTAGTAGAAAGGAAAAATAGAACACTTATTAAAGCTGCAGTCACATTACTTGTAGATGCTCACATGCCTCTATCCTATTGGGCAGAAGCTATAAGCATAGCAAATTATGTCCTTAACAGAAGCTTGATACATAAACTTAAGGGCAAGACTCCCTATGAACTACTTAAAGGGAAGAAACCCAAAATAGGTTACTTTAGAATATTTGGTTGCATCTATTACATTCATAATAACAACAAAACTTATCTTAGAAAGTTTGAAGCCAAAGCTGCAATGGGAATTTTTTTAGGATATTCCCAAGTCAGCAAGGCATATAGGGTTTTCAATAAATCATCATTAAAATTGAAGAATCTGTACATATTACTTTTGATGAAGCTAATATGTTTTACAAGGAGAAGGAAGCTTCTACCAGTAACTCTTTGTAGGTACCCCAACTTTGTGAAAAATTGGATGATCTTAACCTTACTCAAAAGGTTACATCACATTCCTCCTCACAATTTGATGAAGAAAGTGAAGAAGAAACTTTGGAAGTGGATGAACTTCCTCCAACAGCTAACTCAATTCCACAAGAGGAATTATTTCCCCAAGCTTTTGCTGAACCAACTCCACCACCTGAATTTGTCACACTTAGAGATCACCCTACATCTCAAGTGATTGGAGACATAACAGCTGGTGTGCAGACAATGCATCAACTCAACCAAGACCTGATGCATGCTGCTTCTTATCTCAAATTGAGCCCCAATCCATTAAAGATGCTGAGCAAGATCCACACCGGATTATTGCAATGCAAGAGAAGCTTAACTAATTTGAGAGATGTAGAGTTTGGGACTTAGTTCCAAGACCCAAAGACTACCCAATCATTAGAACTAAGTGGATTTTCAGGAATAAGCTTGATGCCCATGGATCAATCATAAGGAACAAAGTAATACTTGTAGCTCAAGGCTATAGGCGAGAGGAAGGAATTGACTATGATCATATCTTTGCTCCTGTTGCAAGGCTAGAAGCGATCGGGATATTTCTTGCTTATGCTGCATATAAGAAGTTCAAGGTATATCAAATGGATGTCAAGAGTGTCTTTCTCAATGGAGAACTAAAGGAAGAGGTCTATGTTGAACAACCTCCAGGTTTTATCTCTTCAAATCATCCCTCCTATGTTTTTAGATTGCATAAAGCTCTCCATGGTCTAAAGCAAGCTCCAAGAGCTTGGTATGAAACCTTAGCTAGCTTTCTATTAGGGCATAAATTCTCTAGAGGCATAGTAGATAGAATTTTATTTATTAGACATCATCATGATAGAATCTTGTTAGTACAAATTTCTGTAGATGATATTATTTTTAGTTCTACTGATTCCAAACTATGCAAAAGGTTCTCTAACCTGATGCATTCTAAGTTTGAAATGAGTAGCATGGGTGAACTCTCTTACTTCCTTGGTCTCCAAGTGAAGCAATCACCCGATGGCATCTTCTTATCTCAGTCCAAGTATGCTAAGGAATTAGTAAAAAGGTTTGGGATGGCTAATGCCTCAGTAATGAAAACACCCATGGCTTCCAATGTTGTGGTGGATTCTGATGAAAAAGGGAAACCTGTTGATCAGAAAACTTATAGGGCTATTGTTGGATCCCTATTATACCTCACAGTAAGTTGACCAGATATCATGTTCTCTACATGTCTTTGTGCTAGGTTCCAAGTGAACCCTAAAGAATCTCAGCTAATTTTGCTAAAAAGAATTTTGAGATATATAAAGGGTTGCCCTAATCTAGGACTTTGGTATCCAATAGAGTCAGAGTTTGAGTTAACTGGATACTCAGATGCTGACTATACTAGATGCAGAGTAGACAGAAAAAGCACATCAGGAACATGCCAGTTTCTTGGTGATAGGCTTCTATTTTGGTTTTGTAAGAAGCAAACATCAGTGTCAACTTCAACTACAGAGGCTGAAAACATTGCAGCTGGCAGTTGCTGCTCACAGATAATGTGGATTCAAAACCAATTGCTGGATTATGGATATAATCTAAATAATTCAATTATATTTTATGATAGTACTAGTGCAATTTCTATTGCTCAGAATCAAGTTCATCATTCTAGAACTAAGCATATAGAAATAAGGCATCATTTCATTAGAGATAGTGTAGACAAAAAGAAAATTATTCTTAACTTTATCTCCACTGATTTTCAAAGAGCATATATCTTCACCAAGCCTTTGGATTAAAAGAAACATCTATTCTTCTTAAATCAGCTTGTAATGATAAATGGAGTGGATTAATTTATTTTCTGTCTGTGTTTGAAGATCTGTTCAAAAATCGTCGAACGGAGATCGACGATCGGCGAACTCATCTTGAGCTCTATCTTCGACCTGAGATCGATGACAGCTCTGTGTGAAGCTAAAATCGTCGACCAGAGTTGGACAACTTTTTTCTTCAGAAAATAAATCATCGACCTGAGATCGACGATCTGTTTTCTCTCTTCATTCAGAGGCCGACGATAATATTTGTCTATAAATACGTCGTCGACCTAAGATCGAAGTTTTCTTATCTTATCGTAGGACAGAGCCCGACCTTTTGTATTCCAAAAGAAAAACCTATATTAAGGTTTCTCGTCGTGCTCTATCCCGCGCCTTCCAAGTTCACTTGCACTTGATCTTTGTTTTCTTTGCAGGACTCTAATGGCAATTTCAGCGGCCGTTCTTACTTCGATGAAGTTCGACACAGGTTTCGACATTGACATGGATTCCTTCAACCACTGCAATCAAATCTTCTTGGATATACTGAATCTATTCAAAGAACAGAATTTGAAGAAGATAATGTCAACCAGGATCAAGCTTCCAGCAACTGAAATTAAAGAATGGTTTACTCTTCAACATGTCCAGATGAATCGACTATGGTTGGAACTATTTCTGGAACCCAGGTTATTCTAACTCCAGCTATACTTTCTGAAATTTTTGAATTAGTAAATGGAGAAGATGCTCTAGAACTAGATACCTCTGAGTATAGTTTAATGCTGATAAGAATGGGTCATCCAAAAGGAACACCTTCAAAACTACTTAAGAAAAATCTGTCTGTAGAATTTAAATTCTTGGCAGATGATGTTGGTAAAGTTCTGATGGGCAAGCATATAGCTCATGATAATATTAACAAGCAGCAGTTTTATGTGATGTCTGCTCTAGTTAATAGGAAATCTATAAACCGGGCAGCTCTTTTCTTTGAATTGATTAGAAGGAAAAACTCTAATAAAGTGGTTTGTTTTGGGAGAATGTTGGGAATATTTCTCCAGGCTAAAGCTCCTGAATTGCTGGTTTCCCAGACCCAATTCATAAATGCCAATAAGAGGATGGACTCCTCTCTATTTGCAAAGTGGGAGAGAATTATTCCTAGGACTTCTAGTGCCTCCAGGACTTCTCAGGATACAAGAGCTGATGCAGCTACTTCCCCAACCCCAAAAGATGCTCCTCTCTCTGTCTTAACCTCAATCTCCCCCTCAGCCCCTGCCTCCCAAATACAATCCTATCCAGTTCTTTCACCTCCACCTTCTGCTTCACCCATCCAAATTTAGAACTCCCCAGATCATCTTTCATCTCCTCATGCAGATCATCATGAATCTCCTCAGCACATTGCTTCTCCCATCATTTCTCCATAATTATCATCTCAGATTCCCTCTGAGCCCATCCAAAAGGATGTTCCATCATCATCTGTTCCCTCTGATGTTCCTCCATCCTCCTCTTTTCCTGAGTTCACCCATACAGATTTTCCTTCTACATTCTCAGTTTGCTCAAATTGTGGACATCAAACTCCTTACACCTCCTCTGATCCTAAACCCCTATACCTAAATTTCTCATATATAGTTAAAGATCTTCTAAAATTCATTTCTCCCTCCTTAGAGCATCTTATAGCACAAGCTCTAGCTCCTCTAAATGCCTCCATCAACACTCTTACCCATAGAGTTGCTACCCTCTCCTATGTCCCTTCTTCTGGGGGCTTGGCTACATATGCCTCTATAGCCAGGTAGGGGAAGATATCCAATAAAGAAGCTCCTATGCTCTCTCCAGCATTAGCAGTTTCAGCAAATATGCAGGAAGATGTCTCCTCAGATAATCAGATGGCTTTAAATACTGAAATTATTGATATTATTACTGATACAGAAGAAATAGTTCTTCCAGAAGTTTTTGATTGTTGGTGATTGTTGCATCAATCCCATAGTAGATATCTTTGGGTTATTGAGTTCCTTCTGTACACTTTTTCTAAATTGTCTTCCAAGTTTTAAGCCATCTTATTTGGCTATTGTGTGCTGTACTCCCTCTATAAGTCCTGAATTTGTCATACAACTAAAGGCAAGTTTTGTAGTTCCTCTAGCAGAAAAGTCTGATGATCAGATGTCAAGATAACCTGGTCCATCCTATGTTTTGGATGATAGCCCCATTCTAAGTCTTGATGATCTCATTGCTCAAGATATTACTATGGAAACATAAGTAGTTCCTGCTGAAGTTATCCCTCCTCCAGCTGATAACGAAGTTCCAAAGGAAGTAATAAAAGAGATTGATGCACTGTATGATAATCCCCAAGGCTCATCTGATAATGATCAAGATGATAATTCAGATTCTGATGATAGCAAAAATAAAGTGTCTAAGAAAAAGAAAGCTCCACCTAAGGCAGTTCCAAAGCCAAATCCTCATAATAACACTCCATACTACATACTTTAAAAGATTACTCCTTATCAAGGAATGTCTCAATGTATGTGGCTATCAAAGAATGAGCAAAAGGCTAGGAAGAAGAGAAGAAGGTACTCTCCTCCTCCTCAAAAGTTCAGGAGAGGTCCTCCTCCTCCTCCTACTGCTGTAGGAGCTTTAGGCAATGTAACTCAAAGTTCAAATATCTCTAAGTCTTCAAAACAAGCTCCTTCTTAGTATCAGAAGCAAGCTCCTTCTGGATCTCAAAGGCATTCCTCTTCTCAATCTTCTAAGTCCAAAGGCAAGTTCAGTCAAACTCCTCCTCCGAGATATCTTTACTCTAGTAAACAGTAACAAAATCTTGTATCAATAAACTTTCAAGCTCAATCTACCCAATTCAGAAGCTTATCTCAGAAGCCATCACAGGATGCTGATCCAGAGAAACCTTCCTCTCCTCCTACTAATCCAGAGCTACATCCTAACTTCAGGATGGCCAGAATTAATGAGCTAATTGGATTGTCTCAGATTAACAAAGCCAGAAAAGAAGGAAAAGATCACTCACAGTTTACTACTATGTCCTCTTACAAAGAAAAAGAACTTGAAAGGCTGCAAGTAAGTAAGAAAGTATTCAATCCTGCTGAATATATGTCACTTCATCCAGAAGCAGTTGTACCCAGAGCCACCTCTCAGAGAACCCTTGGGGAGCAAGACTTAAAGATGTCAAAGAAGGAAGCAGAAGACCCAACAAGGAAGATTGCTTTTACCAAAACTTCTTCTGCTCCTCCTCCTGCTAATTCTTAAGTTTTTCTCTGAACTACTATTACTTTATTGCTTTACTATTTTACTATTTTATCTGAACTGAATGTGCAGTACATTGCTATATTATATCTGTTGATAATTTAAATTTTATTAGATATGTATGGCCTTGTGTTTTTATTTTCTTTTTACTTTGAGTGACCTCACCCAAATAGGTGGAGATTGTTGGAACCCATATTTGATTTGGGCTAGGTCCACTCTTAGAATGTTGACCCATATGTATAGCCAGGGTCAAGGTCTAGGTCTAAGTTAGTCTCTACATGCCAATCTTCTCAAGACCAGCTTTGGATTTCTCTCTAAGATCTCATACTCAGAAGAAATCTATGGATTTCATATAAGTTCGACTTTCATCGAACTCAGCTCGATGATCGTCGATCTCCGATCGACGATCTCAGAGATTAGTCTCTGAACTGAGCTCGATGATCTATGAGCTCAGGTCGACATTTTCTCTTTTGTTCACGGAATTCTCAGACCGTAGATAGTTGATCTTAGCTTGACGATCTTCCAGCTCAGATCGATGATCATTCTTTGTGTCCCATTCCTTTTATTTTCAGCATCTGTCTTGAAGATTTATTTCCTACTTCATTGATTCTATTTATGTCAAATAATCTCTGGTAGTTAATGCTGACATTCTCTAGTTATATAGCCGTTTCTTCACAGTATTAACCATGGTACTTCACAGAGTTATTATTCTGACTTATTTTCCAAGATAGTTGGGAGAAAATTAATTGCCAGAATTTGTAGCGTTTCTCTCCTTATTTTCTGCAGTAATTTAAGGAATATTTTTGAATCTCAAAAAAGATATTCAGACTGGTTAATAGACAGACAAGCAGATTCAGAAATACTCTCTCAGAGAACACAAGCATTTTTTTCTGTAATAGCTTTCAGAACTCTCCATTCTGCTATCAGAAAATAGAAGAAGAACAACAAATTTTCATCTTGAGTCTTCTTCTTCAGTTCTATCTTTAGGAATCTACATAGACAGAAAATCAACATAATTCTATAGATTCTAAAGAGCAAGAACACCAGTCTATTGAAGACCTACACCCTGGACAAAGCTTCCATCTTCCTGAATCTACTCAATATCTCAGGGGGAGCTTTGGCATTATCAAATCCACATAGTCTCCTCATTTGGTTTGAGAAAGAGAAGACTGTCATCTATTTTCTTTAACCTCTCTTTTATAGGGTTATTACTCCCTTCAAAAGTTAACTTTTTGGTGATAGGGCACCTGATCAAAAACCTATTGGTTTTTAGGCACCTGATCAAAAGCTTGAAGGGTTTCTAGATCTACTTGAAGCAGATCTTGTGGTGATAGGGCACCTGATAAAAAACCTAAGTGGATTACTACCAGGGTGGTAGAAGAGTGGATGTACCCAGATATGGGGAACCACTATAATAATCCTGTGTCATCTGGTTGCTCATCTTTCTTTATTCCTGATGTGTTGTGTTTGCTTTTGTTTTTAATTCTCTTATACTTATGAGTAACACCTATTTTAATTCTGCTATAAAAATTAATTAAAAGTTTTTTATCTACTCTATTCACCCCCCCCCCCCCTCTAGAGTAGATTTGATCTATCCCCTCTCTTTCAGAATTTGTCGACTGCATCAAGAGAAGTTTTACTTAGAGACTTTTACCGAACTTAAGCGTGATCTAGCGGCTCTCTCCTATGATTAAGTTGTAGATTGCGCAATCTATTTAAATTAATTCAAATCCTGCCATCTATTTCAAGAATCAAGGTGTTGCTTGAGGAAAAGAATTATTCACACTTATTTCAGAATCTTTCCTTTACCAAAATTTTCCTTAGGAAAATTCTCTTGCCGTTGGAGCATTCCTTTTTGAGCATCAAGCCCTCTGTCGATCTAGTGCTTTATAAAAGGAGACTTGAAAAGTTCAAAAAAAACAGAAAATTTAACGAAGACAAGGATCTACACATGCATACTTCCAAATTTTCTATACAAGTTTTCTACAGTACTCAAGCTTTAAAATGTCTTCAAGTCTTCATCCACTGCAAGCACCAGAGAAATTTTCTTCCAAGTCTCATTTCAGCAATACTCTTTTTGAAGAATTTTTCTCTCTGGTCTAAGTGTTCTTGATCCAGCCTAATTAATTCCAAGAAGATTCATCCAAGTGTTAATCAAGGAAGAAAAATCCTATAAAGAGCTTCTATTGGAGACTCAATTTTGTCATTTAAGTCAAAATCTTTGTAACACTTTTGTACTATAGTATCTGAGTTTTCTGTAGGATTCTATTGAGAATCTGAGTTGTAGGATCTGTGAAAGGATCTGAGTGTAGATTTTTACTTGTAAAGATTGAGGTAGGGCTATGTTTGGCTTGAGTGTATGATCTTATGATAGAAGATCTGAGTGATAGGACCTTGTGTTACAGATCTGGGGTAGGGGACTATTGTTCTTGAGTTGTAAGATCTTTTGATCTGAGAAAGATTGGAGAAGTTGGCCTAAGCTAGCACTTTACTTGATAGGTGAAGGAAGAAAGTGGATGTACCCTTAATTGGAGAACTACTATACATCTTGGTGTTTGTGTTGTGGCTATTTTGTTTGTGCAAATTTATTATTCGGATGTGCCTACCATAAGAAAATAACAAGAAAGTATAAAATCAGTAAAGCACTTATTCACACACCCCCCCCTCTAGGTGATTAGCAATCCTTATCTTTCAAGTGGTATTAGATGGAGGTTATTCAAAAAGGCTTAACAGTTGAACAAGATCCTTAAGGGTTGAAAGATATAAAGCATTATGGCTTCTGGAGAAAGTTATAAAGAATTGAGCTTAATGAAACTTCCTATCTGTAGGAAGAAAATTTTTAGTATATAGAAACAAATGGTTAAGCTCTTCATGGAGGCCTCTGACCCTAGGATTTTCACCAGCATTGAAGAGGGACCTTTTATTCCCATGAAGGTATCATCTATTGATGAAAATATAAAAGTTCCAAAGAAAATTTCAGACATGTCAAAAGATGAAGTAATCTTGGCCACCATGGATAAGATGGTCAAAAACATTATAGTCAGTACCATTAAGGACTCCATATTTTAGAATCTTATTCACTACCAAACAACTAAAGAAATGTGGGAGACCTTAATAGTTTATATGAAAGTCATAGAGAAAGTAAGGGATGACAGGAAGTCCCTATTAAATCAAGAGTATGAAACCTTCAGGCAAGATAAGAAGGATAGTATAGCAGTTTGTTATGAAAAATTCTTCAAGATAGTGAATGAACTAAATAACTATGGAAGGTCCTTCACTAACTATGAACTGAATAATAAATTCTTAAGATCCCTCAATAAGAAATGAGATATTAAGATTTATTCCACAAGAACAATGGGAAATCTGGGCAACATCCATCCTCAAAACCTATATGGGAACCTGTTGTCTCATGAACTACACCTTAACGCCAGGAAAAGTAAGGAAGGTACAATAAGGAGAAGGCAGTGGCTCTAAAGGCTGAGAGCTCTAGAAGAGGAAAATAGAAGATTCCATCCCCTCCAAGAAGACCAACTGAGTTATAGGAATCTAAACCCAGTACCCCTGGAGGTGAGCTATCAGATGGAGATATGGCCTTATTCATAAGGCAACTGAAGAAGATGTTGAGAAGGAGACAGCATTGAAAGAATAAATCCTCCTCCAACTCCAAGAAGCACTACAACAAATCTGAAAGACCCAAAAGAGACCCCAAGAGGGACATGTATGACACTAAATAGAATAAATTTAATTAAGATACCACTTTTTTCTTTGGGTATAAAAAGATAGGTCACATAATTACTGTATGTCCATCCAAGTGAAAGAGCAGCAACAAATCTGAAGAGAAAAGACATCACCTAGGAAAGAGATCTGAGAAGAGCCTTCTGACTAACAAGAAAAAGATCTTGAGTGACAGTGACTCAAGATCTTCTGAATTTGAAAAATAAGAAGCCTATATTGGGTTGATAACACTGTTAAAAGAATTGGTACATGCTTTTGAGATAGGCATCAGAGCCTCATTATTACCAACTGATAGTGACACTAAAGAATAAGAGGATAGTGGTGCACTTATGGATATGAATGTAGTGGAAGATTAAGATGACTCCCATCCTAATGAGATACAAATCAAAACTTCTCTTTATATTTTTGATTATGATACTAGTGTTGTGTAACACCCCAGTTTTTTGGAATTGAGGCTCTAGATGTTACCGTGTGGTGGTAGGTCACTATCACTCGGTGGTAGCCTTCTAGCATTGAGTGGTAAGCGTTGAGTGCGTTGAGTGATAGGCGTTGAGTGCGTCAAGTTCTAGTGTACGGCGTTAGCTAATTACCGCTCGGTGGTAGCCTTCAGGCATTGAGTGGAGACATTGAGTGGAGGCATTGAGTGGTTGGTGTTAAGTGCATCGAGTGGTAGTGCGCAGCGTTAGCTCATTACTGTTTGGCATTAGCCCAATACGTTAAGATGAAAGCGTTGAGTGAGCTACCACACAGCAGTATTGCTACCGTCGGCGGTAGCGCTGCATTATTTTTTGATTGATGGCTAGAGAAGTTATCGCGGAGTTGTAGGTAGCTACCTCCTGACGATAGAATGCGGGAGTAGTTTCGTAATAGCTAAGTTTAGGCCATCTGATCCTTCTTGGGATGTAATTATATGGCCCAGGACACTCCGTCCAAGAGACTTAAGTAAGGCTGAAAGGTTATTTTCCCTCATTCTTCTCATTTTGATTGGGAGTTAGGATTTGGGAGAGAGGATTTGGAGGAGAAATAAGAAGGACTTTCTCCGCCATTGGCGAAGCTCCAAGGCGCTGTTCCTAGAACCGAGCCAGATGGATGGAGAGGACTTGAAGGCGCACATTTTCATCCGTGCAAATCGATATCTCTATGGCAAGGAAGAGGATTCGCATGGTAACAACACTTATCCTCTTGGTATTTAGGATGCGTGCATGACATCCTTTTTATTCTTGCTTTCTTTCAAGCATTTAGGTGCCGAATCTCTCAAATGAGAGGGTTCGGGTTGTCATGGTTCAAGAGGATCCATTGGGTCGATTTTGTCCATCCCCGACATGATGTTGCATTGGAAATCTACTCCGCTAGAGGATTAGGCATTGTGGGTGAAGCCATAGTCGTGACCATTAGTCCGACTCGGTGATGTTGTATAATTAGCCTGAAGGATTTTGCTAGAAATCTGTTTGCGGCAAGAAGCCCTTTGTGATGTTTGTTCCCCCATATTTTCGTGTGAGAACGAATGGTGGATTAGGGCGGGAAAGGCTATGTTTGTTGATTGATATGAGAAGGCATGGTTTGTCTCTGTGGTCGGTTGGCTAGCTTGTGACGTACAAGTTATGTGTGGAGAGTGTCCCGGCGAGACAAGTCCCCATATGTGAAACTAACGAGAACGCCAAGCTTTGGACAAGCCCGGGCAGTGAATCCCACGAGCGGTTGGGGTCAAGCAAGGGTTCTTAGCATCGGTTTGTTTTTTGTGAGATGGAATCCTGACGTGAGAAGGCAGAGCTTACTGTCAAATACGGGTTTTGATACCCACGAGCGGGTGGGACCTTAACAAGAGTTCCTTGTGGCGGCTTGAATGTCGTTAGGGGAAATAGAAGTACCCATGTGATAGGATGTAATGACGCATGATATGTTAGATTCATGCGCTATAGGGTGTCTTTGGTGAAACCTAGGTTTGTATACATACTGTATTTATGCCCTTTTTTATTAAATGCACAACCTAGAAACATGTTTGATGTATGTGATATCCTAACCTGTTTCTTTACTCTATATGTTTATATACATTTGCATACGAAGTGCTGACCTGCAGGGTGATGGAGTGCCCTGGGGTCCGCTATGAATGACCTGGAGGAGATGTGTTGGTTATACATTTGAGGTCAGCCTTTATTGACCCACATTACGAAAAAAATTTATAGGACAAGGATCACAAGCGGGAGCAAGCTCGCCGTCCAAAAAGGCCTAAGCCTCATGAAGTGGACCCTCTTTTATTCACTTATGTTTTGTTGAATGCTTTGCTCCATGAATTGTAATCCGGCTTGTATGTCGAGGTAGCCTAGGAGTGCTAAAGCGCATTGCTCTATTTATTGTTGTTTCAGTTTTTGGACACTTTATGTTGTAAGGCCTTAAGGCCGTTTGATACTCCTGTGACAGTTGATAACTTCTAGAATCTGTGGGTTTCCACTAATTTTTGTTCTGATTTTTGAGATGAGTTGTTCTTTTATATCACTTTTTAATGCTAAAGTTGTGGCGTCTATATTTTATAGGGCCCTGGATGTAATCATATTATATGGTCATTATAGGGGAGGAGTTGCAATTTGGTATCAGAGCAGGTTAGGGTCCAGGGTAAGGATTAGTGGTCAATGTGGCATAATCGGATCACGTAAAGAATTTCTCGACATAGAAGTATCGCGAGACCGTGAGTGTTCTAGTGTCTAAGTTTTTCGAATAGAAGCTGATTCTTGTTATACCTTGCTTTTGTTAAGGGTGCATGCAATGTGGCGGGGATGTCGAAGCCGCGAAAGGAGCCTTCGGTAAGCAGTGATACTACTCTGGGTCCTATGGGCATGAGTGTAACCCCGACCAATTTTTTTCGCATGCTTGTAGAGGCAATGGTAGCGGCCCCAAGCTGTAATAGCAGCGTAAGTTGTGACTCCTGTTACACAGGTAATGAATCATGCTACCCCGAATGCAGCATCGGTCATACCGGGTGGAAGAGCCAGGCAGGCAGAGCCGTTGGTTGAGAGAGTGGTTGTTGGAGCAGGCGTATATCAGACCCAGCTTATCTCCTTAGAGCGCGCAGGTATTGTTTGTGAAGAAGAAAGATGGTAGTATATAGTTGTGCATAGACTACCGTGAACTAAATAAACTTACTACCAAGAATAAGTATCTGATTTTATGGATAGATGACCTGTTTGACTTGTTGTTGGGCTCAGTGTTGTACTCTAAGTTGGAATTGAAGTCCGGGTACTATCAGTTGCGAATTCGAGATGAGGACATACCCAAGACAGCTTTTAGTACGAGGTATGGCCACTTCGAGTTCTCAGTGATGTTGTTCGGGTTGACAAACGCGCCATCAGTATTCATGGATTTTGATGAAGCGAGTTTTTCGGGAGTACTTAGACTCGTTTTTGGTGGTATTCATCGATGATATTTTGGTATATTCCAAATCAGAGGCAGATCATGAGGCTCATTTGAGAGTAGTCTTACAGACTTTGAGAGAGAACAAATTTTATGCTAAGTTCTCAAAGTACGAGTTCTGGTTAGAGAAGGTGGTATTTTTGGGCCATGTGATTAGAGGTGATGGGGTCGTGGTGGATCTAGCGAAAGTTGAGGCTATAAGGGATTGGCAAGTTCTGAGCACCATGGCAAAAGTCAGGAGTTTTCTTGGACTAGTCGGGTACAATAGAAGGTTTGTGGAAATCTTTTCGTAAATAGCTCTTCCCCTCACTTCTCTGAATCGTAAGGACCAAAAGTTTATGTGGACTCAGGAGTGCAATCAAGCGGTTGATACATTGAAGGAAAGGTTGATGTTGGCTCCAATCCTAAGTCTTCCTAAGGGACTGAAGGACTTCAGATTTTCAGTAAAGTATCAGGTTGCGGTTTGGGTTGCGTGCTAGTGCAACATGGCAATGTGATAGCCTTTGGGTCTAGACAATTTAAATCTCATGAGAGGAATTACCCCGTCCATGACTTGGATTTGGCAGAGGTAATCTTTGCATTAAAGTTATAGCAGCACTATGTGTTTTGTACGAAGGTGGAGATCTTCACTGACCACAAAAGCCTGAAGTATCTTCTAGATCAAAATGACTTGAACATGTGGCAGCGTAGGTTCGTCGAGTTCCTTGGAGACTACGATGTGGCGATTCAGTATACGCCGTGCAAAGCAAACGTGGTGGTTGATGCCTTGAGTAGGAAATATTTTGGATAAGGAAATTGGATTGAAGCTCATGATGAGCGATTGGTGTGGGATTTTGAGTCCCTTGGCATTGAGTGTGTAGAAAGAGGAGAGTCTAGCATTGCTCAGTTGAACTGGATTAATTTGTAATGTGACTTATCTGATCGTATCCGGGAAGCGACCAGTGTGGATGTAGAGTTCCAGCCATTCATGGTGAAAGCTCAACAAGCGAGGGTATTACCTGGGAGATGGTTGGTGGAATCTTAAAGAAGGATGGAAGTGTATGTGTACCGCAGTTCAGCAAAATCTGTGAGGAGTTGATGTTTGAGGCCTATTTCACGAAGTACTCCATTCACCCGAGCAGTACAAAAATGTACTTGGATATGAAGAAATCCTTTTGGTGGCCTTGTTTGAAGCGGGATATAGCTTTGTATGTGAGTCGATGCCAAACCTGTGCCTTAGTGAAGGCTAAGTGTCAAAAGTCAGGCGGGTTCCTAAAGCCCCTTCCTATCTCTGAGTGGAAATTTGATGACATCTCCATGGATTTGTGCATGGCTTACCTCATTCGCAGCAGGGTAATGATGCAATTTGGGTGATCGTGGATTTCTTGACCAAAGTGGCTCACTTCATCTCGAATCAGAAGGTGGATATCATGGAGAAGCTGGTAGAAACTGTATGTTCGTAATATTACACCGTTGCACGGAATTCCAAAGTGTATTGTTAGTGATCGTGATGGATGGTTCACGTCCAAAGACTAAAGATTGGTACAGAAGAGTCTGGGCACAAAGCTCAAGTTTAGAACGGTGTTCCATCCTCTAACTGATTGTCAAACAGAAAGGATGAATCGTACAATAGAGGATATGCTGAGAATGTGTACCCTTGATTTTAGCAAGAGGTTGGAAGGTCACCTTTTCATGATGGAGTTTGCCTACAAAAATAGTTTCTATATGAGTATCAATATGGCGCCATACGATGCTTTGTATGGAAGGCGGTGTCGAACACCAATGTCATGGATAGAGGCAGGATACACCAAACTTTTGTGAAAAGAGGTGGTGTTCAATGCTTGTGAGATGGTGCAAACAATTCAGGAGCGTATGAAGGTCGTTCGGGATCGGCAGGCAAAGTATTTCAATGCGCGTCATAGTAACGTGGAGTTTGCAGTAGGTGACTGGGTGTATCTAAAGATTAAACCATTCAAAGGTGTTTCGTGGATTCGCTGACCCAAGAAGTTGAGTCCGAGGTTTTTGGGGCTGTTCGAAGTTGTGGAACGCAATGGAGAAGCAGCATATCGGTTGGCGTTGACCCCAGATCTGAGTGGATTACACGATGTCTTTCATGTTTCAGTTCTAAGGAAAGTCTTGGTGGAGACAAGTGTTGTGGTTAAGTTAACAACGGTGCTGGTAGAAGAGGACTCGAGGATGAAAGTCCGTCCAGTCAGCATAGAGTATTCAGAAGTTCGACAGTTATGGAATAAAGAGGTTAAGCTCGTAAAAGTGCACTGGGATAACTGCGAGCAATACGAATTCTCCTGGGAGTGTGAGCAAGCGATGCGAGAAGACTTTCCGGATCTCTTTGCATTAGGTATGCTTTGTTGTTTGACTGTATGCTTAATTTTGGCGATGAAATTCTTTTAAGGGGGATGGAGTTATAATACCTCAGTTTTCTGGACTTGAGGCTCTGGACATTACCGCGCAGTGGTAGGTCGCTATCGCCCGGTGGTAGCCTTCGAGCATTGTGTGGTAGGCGTTGAGTGCGTTAAGTGGTAGTCGTCAAGTGCATCGAGTGCTAGCGCGCGGCGTTAGCTAATTACTGTTCGATAGTAGCCTTCAGTCATTAAATGTAGGCATTGAGTGCGTCGAGTGGTAGCGCGCGACGTTAGCTAATTACTGCTCAGTGGTAGCCCAATGCATTGAGATGGAAGCGCTGAGTGAGCTACCGTGCAGCGATATTGCTATCGTTGGCGGTAGCGCTGCATTATTTTTTGATCGATGGCTCGAGAAGTTATCGCGGCATGGTAGGTAGCTACTGCCCGGCAGTAGCATGCAGGAGCAGTTTTGTAATGGCTGAGTTTAGGCCGTCTGATCCTTCTTGGGATGTAATCCTATGGCCTATGACACTCTGTTCAAGAGAACGAATGGTGGATTAGGGTGGGAAAGGCTATGTTTGTTGATTGAAGTGCGAAGGCATGTTTTGTCTTTGTGGTCAGCTGGCTAGCCCGTGATGTGCAAGTCATGTGTGGAGAGTGTCCCGGTGAGAGAAGTCTCCTTCTGTGAAACTGACGAGAATGCCGAGCTTTGGACAAGCCTGGGCGATGAAGCTCACTAGAGGGTGGGATCAAGCAAGGGTTCTTAGCATCAATTTGTTGTTTTTGAGACGGAATCCTGAAGTGAGAAGTCAGAGCTTGCAGGCAAGCCTGGGTTTTGAGAACCACGAGTGGGTGGGGCCTTTACAAGAGTTCAGTGTGGTGGCTTGAATATCGTTAGGGGAAATGGAAGTACCCATGTTATGTAATATGATGATGCATGATGATGTGTTAGATTCATGCACTATAGGGTGCCTTAGGTGAAACTCAGGTTTCATACATGCTGTATTGTAGGTCCCTTTTTATTAACAGCTTAACCTAGAAACGTGTTTGGTGTATGTTACATCCTAACCTATTTTTTTACTCTATATGTTTATATACATTTGCATATGAAGTGCTGACCTGCAGGGTGATGGAGTGCCCCGGGATTCGCTAGGGACGGCCGGGAGGAGACGTGTTGGTTACACAGTTTAGGTCAGTCTTTGTTTACCTACGTTACAACAAATTTTTACAGGGCAAGGATCGCAAGCAGTAGCAAGCTCGCCGGCCAAAAAGGTCTAAGCCTCATGAAGTGGACCCTCTTATTCACTTATGTTTTGTTGAATGCTTTTCTCCATGAACTGTAATCCGACTTGCATGTCGAGGTAGATTAGGAGTGCTAAAGCACATTGTTCTGTTTATTATTGTTTCAGTTTTTCGACACTTTATGTTGTAAGGCCTTAAGACCATTTGATACTCATGTGATAGTGGATAACTTCTGGTGTTTGTTGGTTTCTGCTATTTTTGTTCTTAGTTTAGATATGTGTTCTTTTATATCACTTTTTTATGCTAAAGCTGTGGCGTCTATATGTTGTGGGGCCCCTGCCGGACCCATATTATATGGCCATTATAGGGGAGGCATTACAATTTGGTATCAGAGCAGGTTAGGGTCTAGGGTAAGGATTAGTGGTCAATGTGGCATAATTGGATCACGTAAAGAAGTTATCCACATTGGAGTATCGCGGGATCGTGAGTGTCCTAGTGTCTAAGTTTTGCGAATAGAAGTTGATTCTTGTTTTTCCTTGCTTTTGCTAAGGGTGCAAGCGATGAGGCGGGGACAACGAGTCTGCAAAAGAAGCTTCGAAGTGCAGTGCTACTGCTATGGGTCCTATGGGCATGGGTATAACCCGGCCGATTTCTATTGCATACTTGCAGAGGCAATGGTAGCGGCCCAAGCTGTAGCAGCAGTACAAGTTGTGACCCCTATTGCATAGGTAACGACTCCCGTTACCCCGGATGCAACACCGATCATACCAGGTGGAGGAGCCAGCCAGGCAGAACTGTTGGCTAAGAGAATGGTTGTTGGAGCAGGGGTATATCAAACCCAGCTCATCTCCTTGGAGCACGCCGATGTTGTTTGTGAAGAAGAAAGATGGAAGTATGTGGTTGTGCATAGACTATCATGAACAGAATAAACTGACCATCAAGAATAAGTATCTGATTCCACAGATAGATGACCTGTTCAACCTGTTAGTGGGGTTAGTGTTATACTCTAAGTTAGACTTGAAGTTCAGGTACTATCAGTTGCGGATTCGAGATGAGTACATACCCAAGACAGATTTTGGTATGAGGTATAACCATTATGAGTTCTCAATGATGTCGTTCGGGTTGATGAATGCGTCATTAATATTCTTGAATTTGATGAACTAAGTGTTTTGGGAGTACTTAGACTCGTTTATGGTGGTCTTCATCAATGATATTTTGATATACTCCAAATCGGAGGCGGAGCATGAGGCTCGTTTGAGAGTAGCCTTGCAGACTTTGAGAGATAACCAGCTTTATGATAAGTTCTCGAAGTGCGAGTTCTGGTTAGAGAAGGTGGCATTTTTAGGCCATGTGATTAGTGTTGATGGGGTGGCAGTGGATCTAGCGAATGTTAAGGCTATCAGGGATTAGCCAGTTCTGAGCACCATGGTAGAAGTCAGGAGTTTTCTTGGACTAGCAGGGTACTATAGAAGGTATTTGGAAAACTTTTTGCGGATAGCTCTGCCCCTCACTTCTCTGACTCGTAAGGACCAGAAGTTTGTATGGACTTAGGAGTGCAATCAAGAGTTTGATACCTTGAAGGAAAAGTAGATGTCGGCTCCAATCCTAATTCTTCCAAAAGAGACTAAAGAATTTCAGATTTTCAGTGACGCATCAGATTACGGTTTGGGTTGCATGCTAGAACAACATGGTAATGTGATAGCCTTTGGTTCTAGACAATTGAAATCTCATGAGAGGAATTACCCCGTCCATGACTTCGAGTTGGTGGCGGTACTCTTTACATTAAAGTTGTGGCGGTACTATGTGTACGGTACGAAGGTGGAGATCTTCACGGACCAAAAAAGCCTGAAGTATCTTCTAGATCAAAAAGACTTGAACATGCGGCAGCGCTGGTGGGTCGAGTTCCTTGGAGACTATGATGTGGCGATTCAGTATACACCGGGCAAGGCCAACGTGATTTCTGATGCCTTGAGTAAGAAATACTCTAGACAAGGGAATTGGATTGAAGCTCATGATGAGCGGTTGGTGTGAGATTTTTAGTCCCTTGGCATTGAGTGTATATAAAGAGGCGAGTCTAGCATGGATCGATTGAACTTGATTGAGTTGCAAAGTGACTTATCTGATTGTATCCGAGAAGCGACCAGTATGGATACAGAGTTCCAGCCATTCATGGTTGAAGCTCAGCAAGGCGAGGGTATTACCTGGGAGATGGTTGGTGGGATCTTAAAGAAGGATGGAAGGGTATGTGTACCGCAGTTAAGCAAAATCCATGAGGAGTTGATTTTTGAGGCCTATTTCACGAAGTACTCCATTCACCCGAGCAGTACAAAAATGTACTTGGATATGAAGAAATACTTTTGGTGGCCTGGTTTGAAGCGGGATGTAGCTTTGTATGTGAGTCGGTGCCAAACCTATGCCTTAGTGAAGGCTAAGTGTCAAAAGTCGGGCGGGTTCCTGAAGCCCCTTCCTATCCCTGAGTGGAAATTTGATGACATCTCCATGGATTTTGTCCATTGCTTACTTCGGTCGCAACAGGGTAATAATGCGATTTGGGTAATCATGGATCGCTTGACCAAAGTGGCTCACTTCATCCGGAATCGGAAGGAGGACAGCATGGAGAAGCTAGTAGAACTGTACGTTCACAATATTATGCGGTTGTACGGAATTCCAAAGAGTATTGTTAGTGATCGCGATGAACGGTTTATTTCCAAAGACTGAAGATTGGTGCATAAGAGTCTGGGCACAAAGCTCAAGTTTAGTACGGTGTTCCATCCTCAAACTAATGGTCAAACGGAAAGGACGTATCGTACAATGGAGCATATGTTGAGAATGTGTACCCTTGATTTTGGCAAGAGGTGGGAAGATCACCTTTTATTAGTGGAGTTTGCCTACAATAATAGTTTCCAGGCGAGTATCAAGATGGAGCCATACGAGGCTTTGTATGTAAGGAGGTGTCGAACACCGATGTCATGGATAGAGGCGGGAGACACCAAACTTTTGGGAAAATAGGTGGTGGCCGATGCTTCTGAGTTGGTGCGAACAATTCAAGAGCGCATAAAGGTTGCTCAGGATCAGCAGGCAAAGTATTTCAATGCGTTCCATAGGAACGTGGAGTTTGCAGTAGGCGACTGGGTGTATCTAAAGATTAAACCGTTCAAAGGTTTTTTGCGGATTCGCCGACTCAAGAAGTTGAGTCCAAGGTTTTTGGGGCCGTTCGAAGTTGTGGAATGCAATGGAGAGGAAGCATATTGGTTGGCATTGACCCCAGATCTGACTGGATTACACGATGTCTTCCATGTTTAAGTTCTAAGGAAAGCCATGGTGGAGACAAGTGTTGTGGTTGAGTCAATGGTGGTGCCGGTAGAAGAAGACTTGAGGACGAAAGTCCGTCCAGTCGGCATAGAGGATTCAGAAGTTTGAAAGAGGTTAAGCTCGTAAAGTGCGCTGGGATAACTGCGGGCAAGACGAATTATCCTGGGAGCGTGAGCAAGCGATGCAGGAAGACTTTCTGGACATTACCGTGTGGCGGTAGTCGCTATCGCCCGACAGTAGCCTTCTGGAATTGAGTGGTAGGCGTTGAGAGCATTGAGTGGTAGGCATCAAGGGCATTGAGTGTGTCGAGTGGCGCGGCATTAGCTAATTACCATTCGAAGATAGCCTTCAGGCATTAACTGGAGGCATTGAGTGGTTGGCGTTGTGTGCATCGAGTGGTAGCGCATGGCCATAGCTAATTACCGCTCAGCGGTAGCCCAATGCATTGAGACAGAAGAGCTGAGTGAGCATTCGTGTAGCAGTATTTCTACCACCAGCGGTAGCGCTGTATTATTTTTTGATTGACGGCTAGGGAAGTTATCGCGGCGCAGTAGGTAGCTACCGCCCGGCGGTAGCATGCAGGAGCAGTTTCATAATGGATGAGTTTAGGCCGTCCGATCCTTTTTGGGATGTAATCCTTTGGCCCAGGACACTCTGTCTAAGAGAATTAAGTAGGGCTGAAAGGTTGTTTTCCCTCATTCTTCTCATTTTGAGTGGGATTTAGGGTTTGGGAGAGATTATTTGGAGGAGGAAGAAGAAGGGCTTTCTCCGCCATTGGCGAAGCTCCGAGGCTCTGTTCGTCGAACCGAGGCAAGATCCGTGGAGAGGACTTAAAGGCGCATATTTTCATCTGTGCAAATCGAGATCTCCATGGCGAGGCAGAGGAGTCATAAGATAACGACACTTCTCCTCTCGATCTTTAGGATGCGTGCATGGCATCCGTTTTATTCTTGCTTTCTTTCAAGCATTTAGGTACTGGATCTCTCAAATGAAAGGGATTCGGGTTACCATGGTTCAAGAGGAGCCACCAAGTCAATTGTGTCCGTCTCGGGCATGATGTTGTATTAGAAATCCGCTCTGCTAGTGGATTAAGCATTCTGAGTGAAGCCATAGTCACGACCGTTAGTCCGACTTGGTGATGTTTCATAATGAGCCTGAAGGATTTTTCTAAAAATCTATTTGCGGCAAGTAGCCATTTGTGATGTTTATTCCCCCTTATTTTTGTTGGTGAACGAATGGTGGATTAGGGCGGGAAAGGCTATGTTTGTTGATTGATGTGCGAAGGCATGGTTTGTCTCTCTGATCGGCTGGCTAGCCCATGACGTACAAGTTATGTATGGATAGTGTCCCGCCGAGACAAGTCCCCTTCTATGAAACTAACGAGAACACCAATCTTTGGACAAGCCCGAGCGATGAAGCCCACGAGCGGGTGGGGTCAAGCAAGGGTTCTTAGCATCGGTTTGTTGTTTGTGAGACAGAATCCAGATGTGAGAAGTCAGAGCTTGCAGGCAAGCCTAGGTTTTAAGACCCACGAGCGGGTGGGTCCTTGGCAAGATTTTTGTATGGAAGCTTGAATGTCATTAGGGGAAATGGAAGTACCCGTGTGATATGATGTGATGATGCATGATGATGTGTTAGATTCACGCTTTATAGGGTGCCTTGGGGGTGAAACCCAGGTTTGCATACATGCTGCATTGTAGGCCCCTTTTCATTAACTGGTCAACCTAAAAACATATTTGATGTATGTGGCATCCTAACCTGTTTCTTTACTTTGTATGTTTATATACATTTGCATACGAAGTGCTGACCTGTAGGGTGATGGAGTGCCCCGGGGTTCGCTAGGGATGGCCGGGAGGAGATGTGTTGGTTATACAGTTGAGGTCAGCCTTTGCTGACCCATATTACAACAAATTTTTACAGGGCAAAGATCGCAAACGGGAGCAAGCTCGCCGGCCAAAAGGTCCTAAGCCTCATGAAGTGGACCCTCTTTTATTCACTTATGTTTTGTTGAATGCTTTACTTCATGAACTGTAATCTGGCTTGCATGTCGAGGTAGCCTAGGAGTGTTAAAGCACATTGCTCTATTTATTGTTATTTCTATTTTTGGACACTTTATGTTATAAGGCCATAAGGCCGTTTGATACTCCTGTGTTAGTGGATAACGTCTAGTGTTTGTGGGTTTCTGCTATTTTTTGTTCTGAGTTTTGAGATGCGCTCTTCTTTTATATCCCTTTTTAATGCTAAAGTTGTGGCATCTATATGTTGTGGGCCCCGGCCAGACCCATATTATATGGTCATTACAGGGGGGCGTTATATGTTGAGTCAGAGGCATGCAGATCATCTAATGATGAGAATGACTCTGAATCAGAGAACAAATTTGAAGAGATGGTTGAGAAGTATGATGCTCTCCTGAAGTATTGGGAGTGAGTAAGAAGCTTGCTAAGAAGCAGGCTGAAGAACTTAAGCTTCTTAAACCTCTAAAAGCTAAACTTGATGAGAAGATGGACAAGATCTGGCAGATGAACTCTAAGATAATTGATTTCAAGAAAATAACAGATGTCCAAACTGACTTGTTGGTCCAAAAAGAAAAGTCAATCAAGAAATTGAAAAAGGATCTCCTCAATGAGAGAAAGCTGGTGGCTAAATTCTCTAAGCAACAAATAATTCTTCCAATCATTAAAAGCTTCTCTGCACCATATAGAAGTGGTTTAGGGTGGAAGAGAGAGAGGAAAGAAGACAAATTCCAAGGGAAAAGCACCCATACAACAAACTATCTTTCAAATGGTTATTCTAACCTTAAACAGTTATGACTAGGAAAGTGTTTATAGGCATTGGAGGAATAAGTGTTCCACTAGTGGAACAAAAGATGTGCATAATGGAAAAAGTGTCTTTAAAGGAGCTCATGAAGAAATTGAGATGAAGGATCATGGCCCCTTTGTGTTTGTTACTAACACTAGCACCAAAGGGAAAGAAAAAGCCTCTGAATGGAGAACTGTCAGGAAGGGCAAGGCAGTAGCTGTGCAACCTAAGTCTCACCTAGCACACCACCATATGTCATGCAAAGATTCACAGTTAGTGCCCTTCAGATGACCTTATGATCACAAGAAGACCAATGCAATATCTATTGTGAGCCCCAAAAGAAGGTACAAGCATGAATACTGGTGTTGTGGAAAAATTGGTCACTTTGCCTTTGACTGTTGATTCAACCCAACTATTACAAGGGAAATCACTGGAAGGCCTACATCTAAACTTGGACTATTCCATGATGCACCTCTAGTTGGTCAAAAGCTAAAGAAGACTATTAATACAAACAAGAATCTAGGACCCAACAAGATTTTGGTGCCTGAGAAGAAATGATTTCTTTTTGCAGTTATGTCCAAAATCCAACCACACCCCTATCTGGTACTTAGATAGTGGATGTTCCTAGAACATGGATAGAACAAGAAGCCTTTTGACATAATATTCCTTGGTGGAAGATGGACCAAAAGTCATTTTTGGAAGATCTAACAAAAGAAAGACTAAATACTATGGTAAGATCTCCAAAGGCATAGTCATCATCATAAGGGTATCTTATGTGAAAGGATTACAACACAATCTGAATAGCATAAGTCAACTATGTGAACTTGCATATGTGATTGTTTTCCATAAGGATGAGTGTCTAATTAAGAAATCATAAGAGATCATATTAATTGCACTGGGAGTGAAAATATTTATTGCTTAAATTTCTTATGAGCAAGCTTAGATTTTTTATATGTCTTATGGCTAATAATAGAGCATCACTCTATATGCAATGGTACGAGAGGCTAGCTCACATAAACTATAAGACTATCAATAAGCTCTTATAAGAAAACTTAGTTAGAGCTAGCCCAAAGTGGAAGTGTGTCCAGAAAATTCCTTGTCATGCATGCCAAATCGGCAATCAAACAAATGCTTCATTTAAACCCATTGGGGTTAAGGACTCCACTAGATGTTTACATTTATTGCACATAGAACTAGTTGGTCATATGTAAATTCACAGCTTAGGAGGAAATGTCTACACCTTTGTGAATGTTCATGATTACTCTAGGTTCACTTGGGTGTTCTTTCTTAAACAAAAGTCAGATACCCTAGAGATATTCACCAACTTTGTCAGGCAAATCCAGAATGAAATGGGCAGTTTTATTGCTAAAATAAAAAATGACCATGGAACTGAATTTCAATCAACAGTCATGACCAAGTGTGAAAGCTAGTTATCTTTCATGAGTTTTTCTCTCCTAGAACTTCTTAACAAAATAGAGTTGTAGAGAGAAGGAATAAAACCCTTATTAAAGCTATTAAAACTATGTTGAGTAACTCCTCACTTCCAGAATATTTTTGGGCTAAGGCTGTCAACACAGCTTGCCATGTGCAAAATAGGTCTTTGATCAAACAAGAATCACAACAAGACCCCCTATGAGCTTATGAAAGGTGGAAAACCAACCTTAGCCTACTTTAAAATCTTTGGAAGTAAGTGCAACGTGTTAAATAATAGGAAGCACTATCTGACCAAGTTTACTAAAAAGACTTTTGAGGGTATTTTTGTTGGATATAGCTCTTATAATAAAGCATATAGAATATTCAAAAAAAAAATACCCAAGAAGTAGAAGAATCGATTCATGTTGTATTTGATGAGACCAACTTGATCTATAAAAGCTGGCCTAGTTTTTTCTTGTGTTGCAGGTATTGAGAAAAGGATGGAAAATGTGTCCATCAACGATCAACAAGAGAGAAGTGGAATACCCTCACCAGATATACTGATCAGAGATGGAAGCTTTCCAATAGAAGATGTACATGATGTTGTTGAAGGGACGCAACAGGATGAGACTCAAGCATAACCTGAAGCACTAGATAATACAGGCAAATTACCAACAGCTATAAGGCACCTAAGGGATCACCCACAGAATTAAATCATTGGTGACAAAGGAGTGCAAATAAGGAGAAGCATAATGAATGAAGTGATCAACTTGAGCTTTCTTTCTCAAGTAGTTCCATAAAAGTTTGAAGAAGTCAATTATGATCCATCCTAGATCTTGGCTATGCAAGAGGAATTGAACCAGTTCAAAAGATGTAAAGTCTGGAAGCTGGTCTTTCAAGACCTCATGACCACATTGTCACTAGAACACGGTGGGTTTTCAGGAATAAGCTGGATGAACAAGGATTCATCAATAAGAATAAAGCAAGGCTAGTTGCAAAGGGATACATATAGGAAGAAGGAATAAATTTTGATCAGACCTTTATACCAGTAGCCAGATTGGATGCAATCAGGTTATTTCACCATATGTAGCTCACAAAGGGTTCAAAGTATATCAAATAGATATGAAGTCTTTCTTGCTCAATAGAGATTTAAAAGAGAAAGTATATGTAAAACAACCTCTAGGTTTTGTTAATTCTTCTCACCCTAGCCATGTTTATTATTTAAGGAAAGCATTGCATGGCCTCAAACAGGCGCCTAAAGCATAATATGAGACCATGTCTAACTTTCTCATTGAAAATAAGTTTTAAGAGGAAAGATAGATAAGCCATTATTCCTAAGGGAAATAAAGGCAAGATTTTGCTTATATAAATCAATGTAGATGGCATCATCTTTGGATCTATAGATGATAACCTTTGTAAATAGTTTGTCAATCTTATGCAAGGGAAATTTGAAATAAGTAGTATTGGAGAGCTGAAATACTTCTTAGGACTCCCAATGAAACAATCTAAGGATGAAATCTTCATCTCTCAAACAAAGTTCACAAAAGAGCTCATTAGAATAGAGATAACAACCTCAATGAGGACTCCAATGGCCTCCAATGTATCACTGGAAAAGGATGAAAATGGGAGACCTTTTAATGAAACCATGTAGACCATAAATTATGTTATTTGCATGTGTTTGTGATACGTATCAAGTGAAACCTAAGGAATCTCATTATTTCTCGATCAAGAGTATCTTAAGATACCTTAGGGGTACACCAAATCTTGGCTTATGGTACCCTAGAAGTAATTATTTTGAGCTGATAGGATTTTCAGATGAAGATTTTATAAGGTGCGAGCAAGACATGAAAAGTACCTCTAAAACTTGTCAATTCTTAGGGAGGAGGCTAATTTCTTAGAGTAGTAAAAAAGCAAACCAGTGTAGCTATCTCAACAACAGAATCAAAATACATCTCAACTGGAAGTTGTTGTGCTCAAATGCTTTGGATACAGAACCAACTGCAGGATTACAGCATCCAACTAAGTAGATCTCCTTTATTTTGTGATTCTTCTAGTGCCTTCTCAATTGCCAAAAATCTTGTATAACACAACAAGACCAAGCATATTGAGATTAGGTATCACTTCATTAGAGAGCATGTTGAGAAAGCAGATATCTATTTGAGTTTGTCCCCACTGACAAACAAGTGGCAGACATATTTACTAAGGCTTTAGATGAAGGAAAAATTAATTTCTTCACAATTGAATTAGGCATGCTAAATCTAGAGTGATTTTCATGTCTAACTTCTTTCAATTTATATATCCTTACATAGTTGTTCAATTTTCTTGTTACACAAATTATTTATCCTATTGATGGTAAATATAAAGCCTCTAACAAGTTATAGGTGATAAGCTTTAACAAGAAAAAATATCGGTTTGACGGGAAGACAAAGAAGGAATTTGTCGTCTACTAGGAAGGATATAAGCACACCATTTTCATATATATTTTAAAGATTTCTTCCTTAATAAAGTGCCCGCCTCTTGAACTTCCTTTTTTATATATAAATAAAAGAGAAATTAAGAGGACGTTAGGTTAAAATAGTTGTAAACCCTTAAAATTAAGCACCAAAGACATGTTATCTACCAATCCTATCTACTAGTATGGTCCTTGAGGGCTTAGAGAGCACAGCCCCAATGGAAGAGTTCAGGGTTGTAACTGAGAAAGAAGTGATGCATGTCGGAGAAGTTCAACAGGAACTTGCTGCCAAAGGAATTGATGTGCAGGCTTAGGGAAAAGTTCATCTGGAACTTGCTCCCCAGCATTCTAAGATTGTGGTTTTGGAAGAAGTTCAAGAAGAACTATCTACCCTTCAAACAGAAGTTATGGAAGAAAAATATCATTAGGACCTTGCCATCTTAGATACAGTAACATTTGAGGGAGAGTTGATCCAAGAAGACTCTACCCAAGAGACTAAGGTACTAAAAGAGGATGACATGACTATTACTAAAGAGAATGAGGGAGGAGTCAAACCTATAAGATTCTGTCCAAAATGGTCATCTACTCCAAACTAAGAACACCATGGTTACAGGAATAAATATACTAGAACAGAAGATATTTGATTCCCAAGAAGTCATCTACAAGCACCCAATTGAATAAATCAAAAAGGTGAAGAGGATAATTGAGAAAGGCTGTTGAAGAGGACAATTCTGAGTGCAGAATTTATTTTGGAGATTTACATGTTATTTAGCATAAAGTAAAACTCTAAGATTTCTGTTCTTTTATATATAATCTAGAATATTTTGTCCCTTTTGCACTTCTGTTCAATTATTGTTTTGTCTCTATGCTTATTGTCATATGAGGTTCCAACTTCTTCAAATAGAGGAAGATTATTGGAAATATTATCCACAAGATTCCTGATTTGAAGAAGACATCAAGATGAAAATAAACATCTTGTATTTGATGTGGTTTTTAGTTTGCTGTGACAGGCTTAACAGAAGTGCTTGGCTAATATAATGTTAGACTTTTGGTCACCAAAATAGGGTTTTGCCCTTGTAATTTCTCAAGGTGCAAAGCTCATGTTGACCTATGATCTAATCATATATTAGACATGTCACTATCATTTAGAAAATCACTGAAATTAAAGGAACTTAAAGGCAGGAGCTCAAATTATTCCAAGTCATATGTCAACTGTATAGGCTAAAAGATAAGTGTTTTGTCGAGTGCATCGACTAAATGACTTAAGTAAAATATTGAGTGCATCGACTGAATGGCTAAGGAAAAAGTTGGTTGCATTGATTATAAGCTATGTTAATAATTGATTGTATTGTTATGAAATGTATCGACTGCATCAACTACATTGTTAAGAAATTTATCGACTGCATCAATTGCATACTTAAAAGTATTGACAACTGCATCATTTTTAAGACTACAAGTTTTTATCAACTGCACTGTGACAGAAGGATTTCTGCAGAGTTAAAAGCTTAAGTGTTGGATGCTTTCAGTTAGGTTTTTGAAGTACATCATATCGGCTACATAATATCTATAAGAGCTAAAGGACTTTGTCAACTACATCAAAAGAAGTTTTACTTAGAGCCTTTTACCAGCTTAAAGAATGGTCTAGCGGCTCTCTCCTGTGATTAAGATGCAGATGCGTTATCTATTTGAATTAATTCAAATCCCGCCTTTTGTTGTGAGAATCAAGGTGCTACTTGAGGAAAAGAATTATTCACGCTTATTTCAGAATATTTCCTTTACTAGAATTTTCCTTAAATGAATTCTCTAGCCGTTGGAGCATTCCTTTTTGAGCATCAAGCCCTCTATCGATCCAATGCTCTATAAAAAGAAAATTGAAATGTTAAGAAAAAGGCAACAGAAAATTTGGCAGAGACACGGATCTACACGTGCATACTCTTCTAAATTTTCTGTGTAAGTTTTCTACAGTGCTCAAGCTATAAAATTTCTTCAAGTCTTCATCAACTACATGCACCAGAGAAATTCTCTTCCAAGGCACATTTTAGCAATACTCTTTTTGAAGAATTTTTCTTACTGGTCCAAGTGTTCTTGATCCAGCCTAATTCATTCCAAGAAGATTCATTCAAGTACTGATTAAGCAAGAAGAAGCCTACATAGAGCTTAAATTGAAGACTCAAGTTTTATTATTTAAGTCAAAATCTTTATAACTCTTTTGTGTTGTAGGATCTGAGTTTTTTTGTAGAATTCTATTAAGAATCTGAGTTGAAAGATCAGTGAAAGGATTTGAGTGTAGATCTTTTCTTGTATAGAATGAGGTAGGGTTGTGTTTGGCCTGAGTTATAGGATCTTGTCATAAAAGATCTAAGTGGTAGGACCTTGTGTTAAAGGTTTGAGGTAGAGGACTATTGTTCCTAAGTTGTAAGATCTTTTAATCTCAGAAAGATTAGAGAAGTTGGCCTATGCTAGCACTCTGTGTAACACCCACATCCATCACATACAATATAATAGAAGGTTCGTACGGGACCCCAGGCCATAATCCATGGACAGTAAGTGAAGTTATGTATTGAGACCATAAACCAAACTCGCATCCTAACTCAGAGTGAATTCTAATGGAAGATAATTTAATTTGTAATAAGGACCCAACCATACAAATGTCCACTAAACCAAACAGGAATGATAGGATAAATACACAAATAATTATGGCTTTAAGACCTTACAAAAGTTTCCCCAAATAGAAGTGTTTTACATACTTTGGCACGCAAGCCGGCCACACAAGAAATAGTAAAAGTAAACACACTTCGCTTTGGCCTTCAAGGGCCGACTTAGCAACCATAGGCTTCAGCCCGCTATTTCTGACTCGACTCAGCTGTACCTGCACGAAGACATTCCACCCCAAAGGTGGAAAATAAAGCAACAGTCAGCTTTAGTGTAAGATAAAGTTGTCTACCTAAATCACCTAGAGAGTGGGGTGAATAGGTAGATGTGCGTCTAAAGAAGAATAAAAAATTTAGCAACCAACACAAATAAGTAAGAAAGAAATCACAAAGACGACAAGAGATTTATAGTGGTTCCCCGATCTTGGGTACGTCCACTTTCCTCACCGATCTAGCAAATCACTAGACTCGGCTACTCCACTATCTCGGATTGCAAACCAATCCTACACCTCGAAACCACATTCCTACAAAACTCGATCCCAAACGGATCTACACTCGGAAGATAGAACTTCCTACCACTCGGAGATAAATCTCCTACAAAGAAAATTGTTTGAGGAAAAATCCAAACAAAATAACACAGATCTGGATCTTTGGCTTTGTCTTCTTTGTTGAGAGCTTTTGGCTTGGACAAAAAATGTTGAAGAAGACTTGACAGAAATCCACGGATCTTAGATCTGGAATCACCACGATCAAATAAAAATATCAGAGATCGATGAAGCACGAAATGATCGGATGATTCTTCTTGAGTCTGGATCGCTTGAGAGTTAGAGATCGGCAACAGCGGCTGTGAGAACAACGATCCAGAGTTCTTTCCAAAACCAGTAATGGCGGCCGAGAGAAATTAAGTTTTCGAAATTTTTTCTCTTTCTTAATATTCTCTGTATAAAAAAATTTGTTGGTAATAAGTCAAATCGAAAAAGACCTATTTATAGGCGAGCTGCAACGGTCATACTAATCTTTAATGACGACACGTGGACCAATCAGAAAAGAGTAATTCAAACTACCCGTTGAATCTAGACTTAGAAATATTCCAGGAAATCTGAACCAATATACTCGAGAGAAATGAGATACTCGAGTATAAGAGGTATGCTACTCGAGTAGATAAGAGAGGAATATACTCGAGTTCAAGGAGAGAAACTACTCGAGTATCTTAGAAAAAATTACTCGAGTGGCTTAGAGAACTACTCGAGTATAGCAGGAAACAACTACTCGAGTATAAGAAAAAACCTACTCGAGTATGAGAAAATATACTCGAGTGTAAAAACAAAAATACTTCTCAGAGAAAAAAAAACTTGAAGAACATACTCGAGTATAAGAATTGAAAATACTCGAGTACAGAGAAGACAAACTACTCGAATAAAAACAAAGGATCCACTAGATTACCTGAGAAACTACTCGAGTATAAAATAAATCTACTCGAGTATAAAGACAAAATCTGAGATGAGAATCCAGATCTACTTGAGTGTACACAGAACACCTACTCGAGTATGAAAACCAATCTACTCGAGTACTAAGTCACTTACTCGAGTATATCAGGGAAGTACTCGAGTATGTGGACTTATAAAATTTCAGACTGAATGCAAAATGATCTACTCGAGTATGAAACATAACCTACTCGAGTGACTAACCATCTACTCGAGTATAAGATATCACCTACTCGAGTATAAAGAAAATCTACTCGAGTATAAGCACATATACTCGAGTATACAGAGTCTTCTCGAGTATGTCTAAGGATCTACTCGAGTACTAAGTCACTCACTCGAGTATGTGAAGGATACTACTCGAGTATGTGGACTTAGAAAAATTTCTCTGAAATAAACTTCAATACTCCATAGTCCATAAGTCCAAAAGCATGTAGATGAAGTGTATTCCAATAGAGAGGCTATACATGAGTCAACACCTTGGATCACACAATGAGGAATTACATTGTATGGTCCTGGGTTTGGTGACCCACTATAGACTGATATTGGTATACACTTGGCAATAAGGTCCTGCATACATACAACTCAAACACAATATCAAATACAACTTAATTCATCTTAGTTCAAGGTTTGACTTCCTATAAATCTGAGGTATTGTGGAGACAATTCCCAACAATCTCCCCTTATTTGTAGAAGTCAGCACCCTCTACACTAAGGTGAATTACTTAGAGTAAAAAGAACAATGATAGCATATATCAATGATAAATAAAGCAGTAAACTACTTTAGCAAAGAAATAATAATTATAAGGATAACCATAATCAGAATTATATATAATAGAAATTTCCATTTCCACATCATCATTCACTCAAGGATAAGCTTCTCTATGCAATCTTTCTCCTTTTAGCTTTTGCCTCTCCAAGTAGCTGAAAGGTTTAGGAAAGTAAGTTCTGGGCCTTGGAGGAGCAGCTTGATTAGTGTATCCCCATCGCTTGTCATGCAATCTAATTTTTATCTGGGATACGTCATAGGCTTTCCATTTAGAGTAAGTATAGAACTTATCTTTATTTTCTCCAAAATCTATCACTAGCTTCAAGGTATCAAAAATCAGAGACTTGGAGGTAGGACTCCAGACTTCTGCATGCACTACTTCAAGTCTTTCCTCTGGAACTAGGGCTGGCTCTCTCCTAGGTGCAGAATAGCTGGCAGAAGCGCTGTCATCATACTTTCTTTTCTTGCTGGGAGCACCTTGATCAGCAGGTCTTCTAGAAGAGTAAGCACCCCTATCAAAGTGTCCCTGAGAGCTACCAGGAATATCATCTTTCCATACATTAGAATAAGATAGAGGAGGCTTAGACATCTCACCAGCAGGTCTGGGAGAGAAGACTGGCACAGCCTCTGAGGTGTTAACATGAACCTGAGCATCTGAAGGAGGATTTTCCTCAAGAGGATCTAGACTTTTGGGGATGATGGTAGGATCAAGCTGGAAATTTGGGAAATTCTGATTGTGCACCCAGACTGCAGTATTATATATATAGAATTTAACTGACTGAAGTTGGGATAGAATGTCTGCTTTCATTGCTTTAACTATTTCATCTAAAGTATCTTGAGACTTGGCAGAGAACTGGGCAGAGATTTTTGTTACTTGTTCTTTCACTATTTTCTCCCCCGTACTGATTTCTACAAATAGCTGAGCAATAGCTTCATCTCTGAAGTTGCAACTTCCTCACAAACCTTCATAACGTTTGCTTCAGCCCTTTTGTCCAACTGAATTTGATTGCATGCCACTGTTTCAGCTTGGTTCTTTACTTCACCCATACTAGTGATAGTATGGTCTATTACTTTTCCACCCAACTGAAACAGTCTTCGTAACTCATCAGTATTGGCTTAAATTTTTGCAAAGCCTCTTCTCATCTCAGATTCAAGAGTAGAGACCTTTTCTTTTACTGATTTCAGAGAATCATCAAAGTAACTTCTCTGTTCTAGGAGCATCTTCTCAATCTTACTTATAATATCAGAAGAACTGGAGGGAGCAGAGGCTGGAGCAGAGGATGAAGCAGAGGTTTTAGGAACAGGGGCTACCTATGGAGGAATTTCTTCAATCACAACTGAGCTTACAACTCTCTTTGTAGGTACTATCTCAACTGAATCTTCTGGAGTTATGAAAGAAAGGAGAGAGAAATTCAGTGTGCTCAGAGGTGGATCAACATGCTCTAGGTACATGTCCTCGTCATCGGATAGGAGGAAACTCTCATGCTGATTTGGGTCTTCAGTAGGAGACTGAGCAGGGGAGGGATAGGGAGATGGGTGATTTGATAGCAATGGGTCCTTTGCAAGAAACTGATCTTCAGGTAGTTAATGCTAAGGAGAGACAATAATTGATACTTCTGGATGCAAGGGATCATCTGATCTTAGCTCTTCAATGAATCTATCAATATCTGCAGCAGTTGAGAGGATGTCCTCTTGAACTTGTACATCTGAGAGAATATCTGCTAGAGGAGGGGATGGATCTCTGATCTGAGCTGGCTGAGATGGAGATACTAAATTCTGATGTTGAGGGTTTGATGAAGCAGGCTCCCCCTCAACTATTGCACCCAAGGTGTCAATAGTTTGATGTAAAGGAGGAGATGGAATCCTGTCATCTGAAACATTGGGTTCTCTGGGGATATCTTCTTTGATAACAGGAGCTTTGGATGCTTGAGCAGTGTTCTGAAGTTTTATCTCATATCTCTGGATAGAAGAAATGGAGACCTTTTCATGTGGTGGAGGGGAGTTCCTTTGGATAAATTGAAAACTTCGAGATTAATCTCATGGAGGAGTAGAGAAATAATCCTAGCAAAATTAGGGTGTTTTACACTGTTCTTGATCTTGTCCAGTAGCAATATTCCAAACTGGAACTTCTTTCGGCAGATAATAGCTTGCATAATGTCAAACATATGCATGTATATCTTTGGATCGAATAGCTTTTGCACAGAATTACTTTAGAAATTACATCCACCAGGAATTTACCTTCTGTATTGAAATCTGCTCTGTTAATGGAATTAGCTTAAGGATCTACTCCACAGAATAAGCTTGTTCTGTCAAAATCTTCAAGACCTAAGTCATCCTCTTCATCTACCACCGGCAGTCGTAATAAAGTAGCTATGGAGGTCTTGTCAAGACAAATTTTTACCCCTTTCACCATGGATTTCAGTACTTTTCCATTTCTCTTTATCTTCAGATTATTGTAAAATTCTTCAACAGCGGGAAGGAGAACCTTACACGGAAAATGCAGGAGGAAGGTGAGTCCAGCGGTATCGAACAGGATCAAGAGATTACGGAAGTCATCCGAGAGGTCTGCTATCCCTTCAGGAGCAAGCTCCGAGCCGATTCAAATCTTCGAGGAGGGAGCCATCACCGAATTTCTATAGAACTGAAACGGGGAAGACGAAGCTCCGCGGGCTCTAGAAGACGAATCGTCGATGGCTTACTCGAGAGAATGGAAACCATGGAAAGGATTTTCCAATTTTTCTATTTATATATAACCCTAATTAGGTTTAAGGAGGTATTTAAAGTTTAAATCATACCTGCGAGGGAGCGGCAAAAGTCTCGGTGTGCGGATATAGAAAAATAAAATTTTCAAAGTTCTAGAATTTCCATGTACTCGAGTGTGTAAAATTGGTACTCGAGTATATTTTTACTTACACGAGTATGTAATTCTAGTACTCGAGTACATTTTAATTTACTCGAGTATGTAAGTTTATCTACTCGGGTAAATTACCAAGTACTCGAGTATATGAATGCACTTACTCGAGTATATCACTTTGAAAATTATTTTTCTTGGAGAAAAAATTTTACCTTCACCGATTTCTTCAACTCTGAGCCTTTGAATGAATCCACCATCACTATTCTTCTTTGTTGAGCATCCCGAGTTCTGTTTTAAAGAACGAAAACTTAGTCTCATCCAGCGGTTTAGTGAATATATCTGCAACTTGCCTGTCTGTGGAGACATATTGTAGATCTATGTCTCCATTCTCCACATGCTCCCGGATGAAATGATATCAAAGCTCTATGTGCTTTGTCCGGCTGTGGGAGACTGGGTTGTTGGTGATCGCTATTGCGCTGGATGAGCCGCAAAACAGAGGAATGTTCTGGAACTTCATGTTGTAGTCTTCAAATTGATTCTTGATCCACAACAGCTGTGCACAACAGCTGCTTGCAGAGATATACTCTGATTCAGCCGTTGAGATGGCTACACAGTTCTGCTTCTTACTGCTCCAGGAAATAAGTCTCCTGCCTAGGAATTGGCATGTCCCAGAAGTGCTTTCCTGTCGTCTTTGCTTCCTGCAAAATCTGCATCTGAAAATCCAATCAGTTCACTATCATTACTTCTTGGGTACCATAAGCCAATATTTAGTGTACCTTTAAGGTATCTCAAAATTAGCTTTGCAGCAATATAGTGAGATCCCTTAGAGTTCACCTGGAATCTAGCGCATACACATGTTGAAAACATTATATCTGGTCTACTTGCGGTAAGGTAGAGCAAGGACCCAATTATGCTTCTGTACTTGGTTTCATCAAAAGGTTTCCCTTTCTCATCTTTGTCTAGAGACATAGCTGAGGCCATTGGAGTCCTCATAGAGGTTGCATTCTCCATTCCAAATTTCTTAAGTAGCTCTTTGGTGAACTTGGTCTATGAGATGAAAATTCCATCCTCAGATTGTTTCACCTGAAGCCCAAAGAAATACTTCAGCTCTCCCATACTGCTCATTTCAAACTTCCCTTGCATAAGTTTAGAAAACTCCTTGCAGAGGTTGTTATCCGTAGAGCCAAAAATAATGTCATCGACATAGATTTACACTAGCAAAATCTTGCCTTTTATTTCCCTAAGAAATAATGTCTTGTCTATCTTTTCTCTTGTGAACTTGTTCTTAAGAAGAAAGCTAGACAGCGTCTCATACCAAGCTCGAGGAGCTTGTTTAAGACCATATAATGCTTTCTGCAGTAAATAAACATGATTAGGAAAAGTTGAGTCAACAAAAACTGGCGGTTGCTCTACATACACTTCTTCTTTTATATCACCATTCAGGAAGGCGGACTTTACATCCATCTGATATACTGTAAATCCCTTAAGTGTAGCATAAGCAAGGAATAACCTGATCGCCTCCTGTATTGCCAATGGAGCATTCGTTTGATCGAAGTCGATTCCTTCTTCTTGACGATATCCCTTGGCAGCGAGTCTGGCTTTGTTCTTTATAATAGTTCCATCTTCGTCCATCTTGTTCTGATAGACCCATTTTGTCCCGATGATGTTCTTACTCTTGGGTCTAGGAACAAGCTAGTGTACAAACTTTGCAACATTTGGACTGATTTAACTCTTCTTCCATGGCTAGAATGCAAGATACATCCGAGTTTGCTTCCTCGAACTTCTTAGGTTCAACCTGTGATAGAAAACTTAAGAATAAATTCTCGTTAGTTGAACTTCTCCGAGTTCTGACACCATCCCAGGGATCTCCTATGATTTGGTCCAAGGGATGATCCTTCAGGTGTCTGAGCTCTAGAGTCCTTGCATCTGGGATCTCTTCAGCCATTGGATTTGCATCTTCAGCTAAAATGAATTCTTTATCTTGATCATCTACCTCTCTAATCGGGGTTGTAGAGGTGATCTTGATGAACTTTTCATCTTTATCTTCAGTAGGTTCATCCAGGCTGAGTTCCTTTATCTTTGTACCTGCATCTTCAATGAGCACACTAAAAGAGTTGCTTTGCAGCAAATTCGTCTCATCAAATATAATGTGTATCGATTTTTCTACCACCAGAGTTTTTCTATTAAATACTCTATAGGACTTACTATGGCTACTATAACCTACACAAATACCTTCAAAGCTTTTCTCGCTAAACTTGGTAGTGTGATACTTGTCATTGTTAAGTATGAAGCACTTATAAAAAAGATTCTAAAATATGAAATGGTTGGTTTTCTCCCTTTTAGAAGTTCGTAAGGAGTCTTATCATGGTTCTTGTTGATGAGTGCTCGATTTTGCATGTGACAAGCGGTGTTGACGGCTTCACCCCAGAAGTACTCTGGAAGTGAGGCATCACTCAACATAGTCCGATAAGCCTCTATGAGTGTTCTGTTCCTTCTCTCAGCTACTCCATTTTTCTGTAAAGTGCGAGGAGAGGAAAACTCATGAGAGATACCTTGACATTCACAGTATTCTTTCATGGCCCCAGACTTGAATTCCGTTCCATTATTACTTCTGATTTTGACTACGGAGCAGTTGTATTCATTCTGGACTTGCCTAACAAAATTAGTGAAAATATTGAAGGTATCTGACTTGTGTTTCAGAAAGAACACCCATGCAAAGCGCGAGTAATCATCCAAAATAACCAACGTATATTCCTTACCTCCCAAACTTCTAACTTGCAGTGGACCGAACAAGTCCATATGAAGAAGCTGTAAGCTTCTATTAGAATCCTTGCCTATAATTCTTTTAAATGAACTCCTTATTTGCTTTCCTTTTATACAGGCATGACAAGGGTTGTCCTTAACGCACTTGACATTAGGTGCATCACGTACTAAGTTCTGAGAGAATAGTTTATTAATAGTTTTGAAATTAATATGTGCTAGTCTCTTGTGTCATTGGTCAGCAAGAGATGCACTACTTTTTGCTAAAATACATACTGGTGTAGAGGAGTGAATACAGATGAAATTTAAAAAGAAAATATTTCTGCTTCGAGTGCCTGATAAAATAGTTTCCATGTTGTCAACCGATTTTATCAAACACTTGTCAGCATGGAATTCAACCACGTATCCTTTGTCGCATAGTTGGCTTATGCTGATGAGATTGTGTTCCAATCCTTCAACATTGGCTACATCCAAAAAGGATACGTTACCGTTAGTAATCATACTATAGCCTTTGGTAATTCCTCGGTCTGAACCTCCAAAGATGACCTTTAGTCCGTTCAACACCGGTAAAAAGTTCTGGAGTAGGCTCCTTGTCCCGGTCATATGTCGAGAACATCCACTATCCAAATACCAGATTGGCATTTTAATGGCCTTTGGACGTACCTGCAATTATAATCACTTAGCCTTAGGAACCCAAACACGTTTGGGTCCTTGGTCTCGAGTTAGAATACTCCCCCTACGAGTATTAGCCTCATGAGTGGTCATTCTCACGTTGCTAACTTGAGGAGTTGCAGCATTTCTAGGATTGAACCAACAGTCTATGGCAAAGTGACCAACTCTACCACAACACCAACAGTCGAATCTGTTGTATCTTTGCCTTATAATCTCCTGCTTGACCTTCTTGAGAGGAGGTCCAGCAGGGGTAGCATTCTTGGAGGAAGAAGCTTCATGATGATGGCAACTATGTGAAGTCTTCTCCTTCATAGGCTTTTCCACAACAAGTTTTACCTTTGGTGCCTTCTTGATGTTATGACCATGAGCATATGGTTCATAGCTCTGAAGTTGAATCTCTTCATAAGGTGCCTTGAAGACACTCTCGCCAAAGATACCAGGGCGAGTCCAACCTTGGTATCTTGACTTAGGCTTCTCCGGGATCGGCCTAGTGAAGTGTCCATAGGTGGACTGATAATCGAATTCGTTCGTAGGAAAGACAACTTTCTTGAACGAGACTGGCTCCAAAGGAGCTTTCCCTTTTTCCTCGGCCAAGGCCTTCTTGGCATCCTTATTCTTTCTCTTGGCCTTGTTTCTCCTAGAGGATTTACTAGGAGCACTTTTGTGGCCTAGACCAGCACCCTTGGCCTTAGCTGAGAATTCAACAATCAGAGGAAGTACAGTCTTAGGCTTAGAGAAACCTTCTACAAGTTTCTTTTCAGCCGAGAGTTGTTCTTCCAACTCCTTGATGAGTTTCTCCTTAAGGTCAAGATGCTCAAGAGCCTTGTTATATTCTTCAATAGACTTATTGAAGTCTTCCTTGAGAGAGTCAGTCTTAGAGACTTCTTCTCTTAAGGTGCTCTCTGTAGCTTTTAGAGATTTTATCTCTTTAGCTTGAGTTTTCATGACTCGGTGACATTTGTCATAAGCCTTGAGTAACTCCTTATATTGTCCCATGAGTTCAGATTCATCCTCAGATGGATAGCCCTCTTGCTCATTATCATCATCAGATTCTGAAAGAGAGGTATGAGATTTTACCTCTTTAGTGAACTGGGGAACTTATTCATCATCAGTTAGAGCCATTAGCCCAAAGTAGGCTTCTTCCTCTTCTACACTCGACTCAGATGAGTCAGAGTCACTGAGGGTTTTGCCCTTCTTGGCTAATAGGCTCTTTTCTGTCCTCTTTTTATTGTAGGACTTCTTCTCTTCTCTTTTGCCACCCTCTTTCTTTTTATGGGGGCAATCCGCAATGATGTTACCTGGCTTATTACAGCAATAACAAACAATGTCAGTCGAATAATGTTTATTCGGTTTAGAACCATACCTATCATGGCTGCTTGAGCCTTTTCTATGGCGATCACCATCATTGCGTTATCTTCTATAGGAGGCATCCTTGCCTTTCCATTGCTTATTCTTGTTCAAGAATTTCTTGAACTGCCTTGAGAGTAGAGAGAACTCTCCATCAGATAGCTCTGAGCCAGAGGAGCTTGGCTCAGATGATTCTTTTTCATCAACTTCAGGAGCTGGGGCAGGAGAGCTAGCCTTTGTCTTCCTTGAGCTATCTGCCTTCAGAGCGAAAGACTTCTCCTTGGATGCAGACCTGCTCATCTCTTCTTCAGCTTTTCTTGAGTTGATTTGAAGCTCGTAAGACATAATCTTTCCGAACAGATTCTGTGGGTCCGTCTCTGCTAACCTTCCGAACTCCCGAATAGCGCATACCTTATTATCCCATTCCTTGGTCAGGGATCTTAAGAATTTGTCATTCAGTTCCCCATTTGTGAAGACTCGGCCATAAACTCTTAGGCCATTGACTATCTTTAAGAAGTTCTCAAAGGTATCAGCTATGGCTTCCTTGTGACCTTGCCTGAAGGCTTCATACTTCTGATTTAGAAGGGATCTCCGATCATCCCTAACTTCTTCAGTTCCTTCCTTCAGAGTCGCCAGGGATTGCCACATCTCCTTGGCAAACTGGCAATGAATCAGATTTTGCAGCATCGAGTCATCGACTGCACTTGCTATAATATTTTTAGCTTTCTTGTCCAGGGAGACAAGTGCAATCTCGTCCTTATCCAAGTCCATAAACTTCTTTGGGACTTCTCTGGTTGGATCTATTGTAGATACAATCATAGGAACATACAGACCTTCTTCAACAATCATGAAGATCCGAGGGTCCACTTCTTCCATGAAGAATTTAACTCTTTCCTTCCACATAGGAAAATTGTTCTTGGTGCATATAGGGAGCTTAGCAAAATCCTTGGTCTTACTCATGCTTGATACTTTTCTAAAGACAACTTTGGAAGGATCAGATCAATGTGTTAACCTTTTAACAATTAACCTCCCTCTGATACCAATTATAAGATATAAGTTGTCTACCTAAATTACCTAGAGGGGGGTGAATAGGTGAGATGTGTGTTTAAAGCGGAATAAAAAATTTAGCAACCAGCACAAATAAGTAAGCAAGCAATCACACAAACGACAAGAGATTTATAGTGGTTCCCCGATCTTGGGTACGTCCACTTTCCTCGCCGATCTAGCAAATCACTAGACTTGGCTACTCTACTATCTCGGATTACAAACCAATCCTACACCTCGGAACCACGTTCCTATAAAACTCGATCCCAAACGGATCTACACTCGTAAGATAGAACTTCCTACTACTCGGAGATAAATCTCCTACAAAGAAAATTGTTTGAGGAAAAATACAAACAAAATAACACAGATCTGGATCTTTGGCTTTGTCTTCTTCGTTGAGAGCTTTTGGCTTGGATAGAAAATGTTGAAGAAGACTTGACAGAAATCCACAGATCTGAGATCTGGAATAACCACAATCAAATAAAAATATCAGAGATCGATGAAGCACGAAATTATCGGATGATTCTTCTTGAGTCTGGATCGCTTGAGAGTTAGAGATCGGCAGTAGTGGCTGTGAGAACGACGATCCAGAGTTCTTTCCGAAACCAGTAATGGCGGCCGAGAGAAATTAAGTTTTTGGAATTTTTTCTCTTTCTTAATATTCTCTGTATAAAAAAAATTGTTGGTAATAGGTCAAATCAGAAAGGACCTATCTATAGGCGAGTTGCAACGGTCATACTAATATTTAATGATGGCATGTGGACCAATAAGAAAAGAGTAATTCAAAATACCCGTTGAATCTGGACTTAGAAATATTCAGGGAAATCTGAACCAATATACTCGAGAGAAATAATATACTCGAGTATAAGAGGTCTTCTACTCGAGTAGATAAGAGAGGAATATACTCGAGTTCAAGGAGAGAAACTACTCGAGTATCTTAGGAAAAACTACTCGAGTGACTTAGAGAACTACTCGAGTATAGCAGGAAACAACTACTCGAGTATAATAAAAAACCTACTCGAGTATGAGAAAATATACTCGAGTGTAAACACAAAAATACTTCTCAGAGAAAAAAAAACTTGAAGAACATACTCGAGTACAAGAATTGAAAATACTCGAGTACAGAGAAAACAAAATACTCGAATAAAAACAAAGGATCCACTCGAGTATAAAATAAATCTACTCGAGTATAAAGACAAAATCTGAGATGAGAATCCAGATCTACTTGAGTGTACAAAGAACACCTACTCGAGTATGAAAACCAATCTACTCGAGTACTAAGTGAGAGGTCTAAGTTGTTAGCCTAAATCACCTAGAGGGGGGGTGAATAGGTGAAATGCGTGTCAAATGCGGAATTAAAAACTAACACAGCACATATCAAGCAATCACAGACGACAAGAGATTTATAGTGGTTCCCCAACCTTGGGTACGTCCACTTTCCTCACCGATCTAGCAAATCACTAGACTCGGCTACTCCACTATCTCGGATTGAAAACAATCCTACACCTCGGAACCACGTTCCTACAAAAACTCGATCCAAACCGGATCTACACTCGGAAGATAAGACTTCCTACAAATCTCGGAGAAAAACTCCTACACAATAATTTGTTTAAAGAAAATACAAACAATAATCTCAGATCTGGATCTTGGCAGTCTTCTTCCTTAAGAGCTTTGGCTTGATCAGAGAAGTTGAAGATGACTTGAGAGAGATCCACAAATCTGAAGAACTAAATCACCTCGATCGAGAAAATAGATCTGGAATCTTTAAGGCGCGGCGAGATCGAGTGATTTACTTGCGTCTGGATCGCTGAAGAATCAGAGTTGCAAACAGAGATCGGAGATCGTCGATCCAGAGCTTCTTCCGTGAACGTTAATGGCGACGGCGGCGACTTGAAGAATTAGGGTTCACGGGATTTTTCTCTTTCTCTTTCTTAAAGTAATAATCTCTGAAGGAATAGAATAAAAGTCAAATCTGAAGTGACCTATTTATAGGTAGACTCCAACGGTCATAAGAATTATTAATGATGACACGTGGACTTATCAGAAAGGATCAAATCAAAATGTACAGTGAAATTGACTTAGAGAATTTCAGGAAAGATTTGAACTGACATACTCGAGTCATAGAAGATACATACTCGAGTATCCGATAGTATATACTCGAGTGGACAAGAAATGGCATACTCGAGTAAGAGAAGTTATATACTCGAGTAGAAAGGATTGGCATACTCGAGTAAGAGAAGAGAAAACTACTCGAGTGATCCAGAGATCAATACTCGAGTGAAAACACTTAGAAAAAATTTCAGATAAAGTGAGAATAAATACTCGAGTACAAGAGTTGCAGATACTCGAGTGAGAGAAAAAGAACTACTCGAGTATCTTAGAACAACTACTCGAGTAAACATTGACTTACTCGAGTATGAAAAAATAACTACTCGAGTACAGAGTCACTTACTCGAGTATATAGGGAACTACTCGAGTATGTGGACTTAAAATAATTCTGAAATGGGAATAACAGAACTACTCGAGTATAAACAAGTTACTTACTCGAGTAACTAACCAACCACTCGAGTACAAGTTATCACTTACTCGAGTGAATACAGCCTACTCGAGTATGTAAGCTAGCTTACTCGAGTACAGACCCACTTACTCGAGTATACTGGAGAAGTACTCGAGTATGTGGACTTAGAAAATTTCTGGATATAAGAATAGAAGGATTTACTCGAGTATAAGATATGACCTACTCGAGTGACTGACTATCTACTCGAGTATAAACTTATCTACACGAGTATATAGAGTCTACACGAGTATGTCCAAGGATCTACTCGAGTACTAAGTCACTTACTCGAGTATATGAAGGGTACTACTCGAGTATGTGGACTTAGAAAAAATTCTTCTAAAAGATATACTTCAATACTTGAGTCCACCATTCCAAGTGCATGTAGGAAGTGTATCCCAATAGAGAGGCTATACATGGGCCAACACTTTGGATCACACAATGAGGGATTACATTGTATGGTCCTGTGTTTGGTGACCCATTATAGACTGATATTGGTCTACACTTGGCATTAAGGACCTGCACACATACAACTTAAACACAGCATCAAATACACCTTAATTCATCTTAGTTCAAAGTCTGACCACCTACAAATCTGAGGTATTGTGGAGACAAATCCCAACAATCTCTCCCTATTTATAGATGTCAGCATTCTCTGTACTAAGGTGAATTATTCAGAGTAAAAAGAACAATACACATATACTTAAAAAATATAAGCTAGAGCAGGATAACTAATGAAATAGCCATAATCAGAATCAATTATATATATATATAATTGTTTTTAACAAAGAGAATCCATTTCCACATTCTCTTTACTCAAGAGGGTCCTTCCGTATGCATCCTTTCTCTCTTCAGCTCTTGCCTCTCTAGGTAACTGAATGGCTTGGGAAAATAAGTTCTGGGCCTAGGAGGAGCAGCTGGATTATTGTGTCCCAAATTCCTGTCATGAAGTCTGATTTTGATTTGGGACACTTCAAAGGCTTTCCATTCTGAATAACTGTAAAACTGGTCTCTGTTCTCACCAAGATCTGTAACCAATTTCAGGGTGTCAAGGATTAGGGATTTGGAGGTTGGACTCCAAACTTCAGAATGAATAATTGGTGGTCTGCTTTCAGAAGCTAGGGCAGGATCTCTTTTGGGTGCAGAACGACTGGCAGAAGCACCTTCACCATATTTTCTCTTCTTCCTTGGAGCTGGAATTTCATCTTGCCACATATCAGAATAGGTGAGAGGGGGCTCAGTCACATCACCCTCGGGTCTAGGTGAGAAAGCTGGCATACCTTCTGGAATGGCTGCCTGGGCTGGAGCATCTGCAGGAGGTTGAGCTTCAAGAGGATTCAAGAAGTGTGGAATGATGGCTGGGTTGAGCTGGGCATTAGGGAAATTCATGTTGTGCAGCCAAACAGCAGTGTCATAGGTATAGAATTTCACAGACTGGAGCTGGGAGAGAATATCTGCTTTCATTTCTTTTACCAGACCATCCACAGTAGCTTGAGCTTGGTTAGATAGTGTTGCAACTTGTTCTTTTACAACTACTTTAGCTTGCTCAGATAGTTTTTCCACTTGTTCTTTTACTATCTTCTCCCCCTTGGTGATATCTACAGATAGCTGAGCTATAGCTTCATCTCTGAAAGTGCCAACTTCTTCACAGATTTTCATAAGATTGGCCTCAGCATTCTTGTCCAACTGGATCTGATTATTGGCGACAGTTTCTTATTGATTTCTCAGTTCTCCTATGCTTGTGATAGTGTGATCTATGGCTTTTCCACCTATCTGGAACAATCTTTTTAGCTCATCAGTATTTGCCTGGATTTCTGCAAAACCTCTACTCATCTCTTGTTCAAGAGTAGTGACTTTGTTATTGACTGATGCTAGAGATTCATCAAAGTACTTTCTCTGTGTAAGGAGCAACTGTTCAATCTGACTGACCAAATCTGAAGAAGAGGGGGCTGAGGTTGGTGCAGGAATTGAAGGAGCAGGAGCAGGAGCAGTCCAAGGAGGAATTTCTGTAATGACCACTGAGCTGACAGCTCTTTTGAAGGGTTCTATCTCAACAGATTCTTCTGTATTTAGGAAAGATGGCATGGAGAAATCCAAAGTCTTCAGAGGTGCCTCCACAGGATCTGGAGACATTTCCTCATCATCAGACAAGAGAATATGATCTGATTTGCTGGGCTCACTATCAGGAGACTTGGCAGGAGACTGTACTGGAGTCTGAGCTGGAAACTGCACAGGAGATGGAACTGGAGACTGAATGGGAGACTTGGCAGGAGACTTGGCAGGAGACTCATTCTGAAAAAGAGGAGCATCTGAGCTGAGCTCATCAATAAATCTGTTAATATCTTCAGCTGTAGACAGTAAAGCTGCTGGAGTAGGAGAAACTGGAGGAGTAGGAATTCTGACTTCTTCTTGTTCTGGAATCACTGATTCTGAAGAAACTTGATTCTGATGAAGAGAAGAGGCAGGCTCCCCCTCAACTAATACACCAGAGGTAGCAGTAGTTTGATGTAGAGGAGGAGATGGAATCCTGTCTTCAGGTAAACTGGTTTCTTGGTGTGTTCCTGAGATGGCATCAGCCTTTGAAGCTTGGGCAGAATTCAGGATCTTGATGTCATACCTCTGTATGGAAGAGATGGAAACTTTCTTCATGTGGTGAAGAGGAGTCCCTTTGGATAAGTCAAACACTGTAGGATTAATCTCATGGAGGAGGAGTGAGATAATCCTAGCATAACTTGGATGTTCCACGCTCTCTCGGATCTTATCCAGTATCATCATTCCGAACTGGAATTTCTTCCTGCAGACTATTGCTTGCATGACGTCGAATAAATTCTGGGAGATATCTCTTATGGAGTATGTCTTGCACCACAAGACTTTGGCGATGACATCAACTAGAAACTTGCCTTCTGAATTGAACAAAGATCGATTCAAGGTTTCACCTCCACCTTCAGGATCTCGACCACAGAATGGAGAAGTACGGTCGGCATCTTCCTTTTCTAGGTCATCTTCTTCGTCAACCATGGGCATCCGAAGCAGAGTGGCGACTGAAGTTTTATCCAACCGAATTTCAAGTCCTTTTACCTTTGATTTCAGAACTTTGCCATTACGTCTGACCTTCATATTTCTGTAGAATTCTTCAACATCAGGAAGCAGGAGACGGCAGGGTTCTTGAAGAACGAAGGACAATCCGGCCGTGTCCAAGAGAATCAGTAAGTTCTTGAAGTCATCCGAAATATCTTCAATACCATCTGTCACTAGTTCGGAGCCGATTCCAATCTTGGAGGAGGGAGCCATCAGCGATTCTGTAGTGCGAAGGAAACAAAAACGAGGAAGACAAAGCTCTGCAACTGTTCTGGGAGACGAAGAGACGGCGGCTACTCGAGTGAAATGAGAAGTGGAAAGGATTTCCGATTTTTCTAAATATATATATGACCCTAATTAGGTTTAAGGAGGAGTATTAAAAATAAAATCATACCTGATATGGAGCGCCAAAACTTTGGTGCGAATAGAAGAAAAAGGAGATTTTCAAATTTCTAAATCCCGTATACTCGAGTAGGTTTCGTCATACACGAGTATGAGATGGAGTATACACGAGTAGGTCAAGTGATATATACGAGTAGGTCAAGTGACATACACGAGTAGGTCAAGTGACATACACGAGTAGGTTACCAACTACTCGAGTATGTCAATTTTGGTCTACTCGAGTATTTCCGTTTACTCGTGTATATGTCTCTATGTACTCGAGTATATCCCTTTGAAATACAATTTTCTTAGGAGAGATATACTGCCACTGATATCTTCAACTCTGAGCCTGGCTGTGAATCCACCATCACTATTCCTCTTTGTTGAGCAGTCCGAGTTCCGTTTTGAAGAACGAGAACTTGGACTCGTCCAGCGGCTTCGTGAATATATCTGCCACTTATCTGTCTGTGGGGACATATTGTAGATCTATGTCTCCATTCTCCACATGCTCCCGGATGAAATGATAACGAAGCTCTATGTGCTTGGTCCGGCTGTGGGAGACTGGATTGTTGGCAATTGCTATAGCACTGGATGAGTCGCAAAACAAAGGAATGGCCTGGAACTTCATGTTGTAGTCTTCAAATTGATTCTTGATCCATAAAAGCTGTGCACAACAGCTGCCTGCAGAGATGTATTCTGATTCAGCCGTTGAGATGGCTACACAGTTCTGCTTCTTACTGCTCCAGGAAATAAGTCTCCTTCCGAGAAATTGGCAAGTCCCGGAAGTGCTTTTCCTGTCGTCTTTGCTACCTGCAAAATCTGCATCTGAAAAACCAATTAGTTCACTATCATTACTTCTTGGGTACCATAAGCCAAGATTTGGTGTGCCTTTGAGGTATCTCAGGATTCGCTTTGCAGCGATGTAGTGAGATTCTTTTGAGTTCACCTGAAATCTAGCACATACACATGTTGAGAACATTATATCTGGTCTACTCGCAGTAAGTTAGAGCAAGGACCCAATTATGCTTCTGTACTTGGTTTCATCAAAAGGTTTCCCTTTCTCATCCTTGTCCAGAGACATAGCTGAGGCCATTGGAGTGCTCATAGAGGTTGCATTCTCCATTCCAAATTTCTTAAGCAGCTCTTTGGTGAACTTCGTCTGTGAGATGAAAATCCCATCTTCAGATTGTTTCACCTGAAGCCCTAAGAAATACTTCAGCTCTCCCATACTGCTCATTTCAAACTTCCCTTGTATAAGTTTAGAAAACTTCTTGCAGAGGTTGTTATCCGTAGAGCCAAAAATAATGTCGTCGACATAGATCTGCACTAGCAGAATCTTGCCTTTTATTTCCCTAAGAATAATGTTTTGTCTATCTTTCCTCTTGTGAACTTGTTCTCAAGAAGGAAGCTAGACAGAGTCTCATACCAAGCTCGAGGAGCTTGTTTAAGACCATATAGTGCTTTCTGTAATAAATATACATAATTAGGATGGGTTGAATCAACAAAACCTGGCGGTTGCTCTACGTACACTTCTTCCTTTATGTCACCATTCAGGAAGGCGGACTTTACGTCCATCTGATAGACGGTAAAGCCCTTAAGTGCAGTGTAGGCAAGAAATAACCTGATCGCCTCCAGTCTTGCTACTGGAGTATAAGTCTGGTCGAAGTCGATTCCTTCTTCTTGACGATATCCCTTGGCGACAAGTCTGGCTTTATTCTTTATAATTGTTCCATCTTCGTCCATCTTGTTCCGGTAGACCCATTTTGTCCCGATGACGTTCTTATGCTTGGGTCTAGGAACAAGTGTCCAGACTTTGCATCGTTTGAACTGATTCAATTCTTCTTCCATGGCTAGAATCCAGGATGCGTCGGAGTTGGCTTCCTCAAATTTCTTTGGTTCAACCTGTGAGAGAAAACTTAAGTGTAAATTCTCGTTAGTTGTACCTCGACGAGTTCTGACGCCATCCCGAGGATCTCCTATTATTTGGTCAACATGATGATCCTTCAAGTGTCTGAACTCTAAAGTCCTTGCATCTGGGATCTCTTCAGCCACTGGAGTTGCATCTTCAGCTGGGATGTCTTCTTCATCTTGATCATCTACCTCTCCAATGGTGGTTGTAGAGGGGATCTTGATGAACTACTCATCTTTATCTTCACTAGGTTCATCCAAGCTAAGTTCTTTCAACTTTGTACCTGCATCTACAATAGGCACACTAGACGAGTTGCTTTGCAACAGACTCGTCTCATCAAATACAAGATGTATCGACTCTTCCACCACCAGAGTTTTTCTATTGAATACTCTATAAGCCTTACTATGGCTACTATATCCTACAAAAATACCTTCAAAGCTTTTCTCGCTAAATTTTGTAGTGTGATACTTGTCATTGTTAAGTACGAAGCACTTACAGCCAAAGATTCTAAAGTATGAAATGGTTGGTTGCCTACCTTTTAGAAGTTCGTAAGGAGTCTTATCATGGTTCTTGTTGATGAGTGCTCGATTTTGCACATGACAGGCGGTGTTGACGGCTTCAGCCCAGAAATACTCCGGAAGTGAGGCATCACTCAACATGGTCCGACAAGCCTCTATGAGTGTTCTGTTCCTTCTCTCAGCTACCCCATTTTGCTGTGGAGTGCGAGGAGAAGAAAACTCATGAATGATACCTTGACTTTCACAAAATTCTGTCATGGCTCCAGACTTGAATTCCGTTCCATTGTCACTTCTGATTTTGACTACGGAACAGTTGTATTCATTCTGGATCTGCCTCATAAAATTAGTGAAAATACCGAAGGTATCTGACTTGTGTTTCAGAAAGAACACCCACGCAAAGCGCGAGTAATCATCCACAATAATCAACATATATTCCTTACCTCCCAAACTTCTAACCTGCAGTGGACCAAACAAGTCCATATGGAGAAGCTGCAAACTTCTATTGGAATCCTTGCCAATTATGCTTTTAAACGAACTTCTTGTTTGCTTGCCTTTGATACAAGCGTGACAAGGACTGTCCGTAATGCACTTGACATTAGGTGCATCACGTACTAAGTTTTGAGAGAATAATTTATTAATAGTTTTGAAATTAATATATGCTAGTCTCTTGTGCCATTGGTCAGCAAGAGATGCACTACTTTTTGCCAAAAGACACACTGGTGTCGAAGAGTCTATACAAATAAAATTTAGACAGAAAATATTTCTGCTTCGAGTGCCTGATAAAATAGTTTCCATATTGTTAAGCAATTTTATCAAACACTTGTCAGCATGAAATTCAACTACGTATCCTTTGTCGCATAGTTGGCTTATGCTAATGAGATTGTGTTCCAATCCTTCAACATAGGCTACATCCGAAAAGGATACGCTACCGTTAGAAATCATACCATAGCCTTTAGTGATTCCTCGATCTGAACCTCCAAAGATGACCTTTGGTCCGTTGCAGACTGAGGTGTAATTCTGTAGTAGGCTCCTTGTCCCGGTCATATGCCGAGAGCATCCACTGTCCAAGTACCAGATTGGCATTTTGGTGGCCTTTGGACATACCTGCAATTACAATCATTTAGCCTTAGGAACCCAAACAAGTTTGGGTCCTTGGTCTCGAGTTAGAATACTCCCCCTACGAGTATTAGCCTCATGAGTGGTCACTCTCACGTTGCTAACTTTAGGGGTTGCAGCATTTTCAGGATTGAACCAACAATCACTGGCAAAATGACCAATTCTGCCACAGCACCAACAGTTGAACCTGTTGTATCTTTGCCTTGTGTAGTCCTGCTTGACTTTCTAGAATGAAGGTCTAGCAGGAGCTTTACTCTTGGAGGAAGAGGCTTCATGATGATGGCAGTTACATGAGGTCTTCTCCTTCATAGGCTTTTCTACAATGGGTTTTACTTTTGGTGTCTTTTTGAAATTATGACCATGAGCATAAGGTCCATAGCTTTGAAGCTGAATCTCCTCATAAGGTGCCTTGAAGACACTCTCGCCAAAGTTACGAGGACGAGTCCAACCTTGGTATCTTGACTTAGGCTTCTCAGGGATCGGCCTAGAAAAGTGTCCGTAGGTGGACTCATAATCGAGTTCGTTCGTGGGAAAGATAACTTTCTTGAACACAACAGGTTCCAAGGGAGCTTTCCCTTTTTCTTCAGCTAGAGCCTTCCGGGCAGCCTTATTCTTTCTCTTGTCCTTGTTTCTCCTAGAGGATTTACTAGAAGAGCCAATATGGCCTAAACCAGCACCCTTGGCCTTAGCAGAGAATTCAGCAACGATTGGAAGAACTGCCTTAGGCTTAAAGAAACTCTCAACAAGCTTCTTTTCAGCCTCGAGTTGTTGTTCCAGTTCTTTGATGATTTTCTCCTTAAGGTCGAGGTGCTTGAGAGCTTTATCGTATTCCTCCATAGCTGCATTGAAGTTCTCTTGAAGAGAGTTAGTCTTATTGACTTCTTCTCTCAAGCTGCTCTCACTAGCCTGTAGAGAATTTATCTCTTTGGCTTGAGTTTTCATTATTCTACGATATTTTTCATAAGCGGTGAGTAACTCCTTATACTGGCCCATGAGCTCAGATTCATCTTCAGAGGAATATCCCTCTTGCTCATTGTCATCATCAGAATCAGAGAGAGGAGTGTGAGATTTTACCTCCCCAGTAAACTGGGGGACTTGTTCATCATCTGAATGAGCCATGAGCCCAAAGTAAGCTTCCTCTTCTTCACTCGACTCAGATGAGTCAGAGTCGCTGAGTTTTGCTCTTCTTGGCTACTAAGCTTTTCTCTTTCCTGTTCTTATGGTGTGAGGATTTCTTTTCCTCTCTTCTTCCACCCTCTTTCTTTTTGTGAGGGCAATCGGCGATGATGTGACCTGGCTTATTGCAACAATAACAAATGATGTCAGTTGAGATCTGTTTGTTCTGTTTAGAATTATACCTGTCCTGGCTGCTTGAGCCTTTCTTCCGATGATCACCGTCATGTCGTGATCTTCTATATGAGGCATCCTTGCCTCTCCATTGCTTCTTCTTGTTCAAGAACTTCTTGAACTGCCTTGAGAGTAGGGAGAACTCTCCATCAAATAGTTCTGAGCCAAATGAGCTGGGCTCAGATGATTCTTCTTCATCAGCCTCAGGAACTGGGGCAGGAGAGCTAGCCTTTATCTTCCTTGAGCTATCTGCCTTTAGAGCGACAGATTTCTCCTTGGATGCAGACCTGCTTGTCTCTTCTTCAGCTTTTCTTGAGTTGATTTGCAGCTCGTAAGACATAAGCTTTCCGAACAGATTCTGCGGGTCCGTCTCAGCTAACCTTCCAAACTCCCGAATGGCACATACCTTATTGTCCCATTCCTTGGTTAGGGATCTTAAGAATTTGTCATTGAGTTCCCCGTTGGTGAAGACACGTCCATAAACTCTTAGGCCATTTACTATCTTGAAGAAGTTCTCAAAAGTGTCAGCTATGGCTTCCTTATGACCCTGCCTGAAGGCTTCATATTTCTGGTTCAGTAGGGATCTACGATCATCCCTCACTTCCTCTGTACCTTCCATTAGAGTCACTAGGGATTGCCACATCTCCTTAGCAGACTGGCAATGAATCAGATTCTGCAGCATTGAGTCGTCGACTGCACTTGCTATAATATTTTTAGCTTTCTTGTCCAGAGAGACAAGTGCAATCTCATCCTTATCTAGATCCATCAACTTCTTGGGAACTTGCTTGGTGGGATCTATGGTGGAAGTAGTCATAGGAATGTGGGGACCTTCTTCAACAATCATGAAGATCCGGGGATCTACTGCTTCCATGAAGAACTTTACTCTTTCCTTCCACATAGGAAAATTGTTCTTGGTGCAGATAGGGAGTTTAGCAAAATCCTTGGTCTTACTCATGCTTGATACCTTTCAAGAAACAACTTAGAAGGATAAGATCAAGGTGTTAACCTTTTAACGATCAACCTCACCCTCTGATACCAATTGAGAGGTCTAAGTTGTTAGCCTAAATCACCTAGAGGGGGGTGAATAGGTGAAATGCGTGTCAAATGCGGAATTAAAAACTAATACAGCACATATCAAGCAATCACAGACGACAAGAGATTTATAGTGGTTCCCCAACCTTGGGTACGTCCACTTTCCTCACCGATCTAGCAAATCACTAGACTCGGCTACTCCACTATCTCGGATTGAAAATAATCCTACACCTCGGAACCACGTTCCTACAAAAACTCGATCCAAACCGGATCTATACTCGGAAGATAAGACTTCCTACAAATCTCGGAGAAAAACTCCTACACAATAATTTGTTTAAAGAAAATACAAACAATAATCTCAGATCTGGATCTTGGCAGTCTTCTTCCTTAAGAGCTTTGGCTTGATCAGAGAAGTTGAAGACGACTTGAGAGAGATCCACAAATCTGAAGAACTAAATCACCTCGATCGAGAAAATAGATCTGGAATCTTTAAGGCGCGGCGAGATCGAGTGATTTACTTGCGTCTGGATCGCTGAAGAATCAGAGTTACAAACAGAGATCGGAGATCGTCGATCCAGAGCTTCTTCCGTGAACGTTAATGGCGACGGCGGCGACTTGAAGAATTAGGGTTCACGGGATTTTTCTCTTTCTCTTTCTTAAAGTAATAATCTCTGAAGGAATAGAATAAAAGTCAAATCTGAAGTGACCTATTTATAGGTAGACTCCAACGGTCATAAGAATTATTAATGATGACACGTGGACTTATCAGAAAGGATCAAATCGAAATGTACAGTGAAATTGACTTAGAGAATTTCAGGAAAGATTTGAACCGACATACTCGAGTCATAGAAGATACATACTCGAGTATCAGATAGTATATACTCGAGTGGACAAGAAATGGCATACTCGAGTAAGAGAAGTTATATACTCGAGTAGAAAGGATTGGCATACTCGAGTAAGAGAAGAGAAAACTACTCGAGTGATCCAGAGATCAATACTCGAGTGAAAACACTTAGAAAAAATTTCAGATAAAGTGAGAATAAATACTCGAGTACAAGAGTTGCAGATACTCGAGTGAGAGAAAAAGAACTACTCGAGTATCTTAGAACAACTACTCGAGTAAACATTGACTTACTCGAGTATGAAAAAATAACTACTCGAGTACAGAGTCACTTACTCGAGTATATAGGGAACTACTCGAGTATGTGGACTTAGAATAATTCTGAAATGGGAATAACAGAACTACTCGAGTATAAACAAGTTACTTACTCGAGTAACTAACCAACCACTCGAGTACAAGTTATCACTTACTCGAGTGAATACAGCCTACTCGAGTATGTAAGCTAGCTTACTCGAGTACAGACCCACTTACTCGAGTATATTGGAGAAGTACTCGAGTATGTGGACTTAGAAAATTTCTGGATATAAGAATAGAAGGATTTACTCGAGTATAAGATATGACCTACTCGAGTGACTGACTATCTACTCGAGTATAAACTTATCTACACGAGTATATAGAGTCTACACCAGTATGTCCAAGGATCTACTCGAGTACTAAGTCACTTACTCGAGTATATGAAGGGTACTACTCGAGTATGTGGACTTAGAAAAAATTCTTCTAAAAGATATACTTCAATACTTGAGTCCACCATTCCAAGTGCATGTAGGAAGTGTATCCCAATAGAGAGGCTATACATGGGCCAACACTTTGGATCACACAATGAGGGATTACATTGTATGGTCCTGTGTTTGGTGACCCATTATAGACTGACATTGGTCTACACTTGGCATTAAGGACCTGCACACATACAACTTAAACACAGCATCAAATACACCTTAATTCATCTTAGTTCAAAGTCTGACCACCTACAAATCTGAGGTATTGTGGAGACAAATCCCAACACTAAGTCACTTACTCGAGTATATCAGAGAAGTACTCGAGTATGTGGACTTAGAAAATTTCAGACTGAATGCAGAATGATCTACTCGAGTATGAAACATAACCTACTCGAGTGACTAACCATCTACTCGAGTATAAGATATCTCCTACTCGAGTATAAAGAAAAGCTACTTGATGGAGAAAATCCCGGAGGTGTTTTATGAAAAAGAGAAGATGAAGATGAAGATGATGTTCTCCGAATCTATATTCGATAAAGGCAAGTGTACCTTATCGCTTATAGCATAGGATATAATATCAAGGTCATATTAGAACCAAGGCGCATCGATTACTTCTATTCAAAGAGATTTCTGTTATTTTATCAATTAGATACTTTGATTTGGTTTGCAAATGAGAGAATGGTTATACAATAAAAGGGGATGATTAAGCAATAATTTAAAAGGTTAGTACTTGATCTTGAATCACCTTGGAATGAAAATGACCAAAAAAAATAGATAAATCTCTAATTCTTTTTTAACGAAGATGCTTGGACCGTGGAGGTTCCCAAAATATGAACGCACCTCTTTCAAGGCTACGCCCAACTGAGTTTAGGTTGATCAACCGAACTTTAGTTCTATAATTGAAACCCCTAAAACTCGCTTTATGTAGTGAACCCCTCTATTGGATTTGACTCCAATCCGGGAAATTTATGTCGTCCTCTTTCAAGGATTGCATTCAACTCCCTTTACCCATGAGCGATCAATCCATATGCATGATCCTTTCGGCTACTAGAGTATGGAAACAGAAGAGAAAATCATATATCGATGATATGACCTCTCTATAAATTAATCAAGGGTAAATCCTAAACATTTGTTCAAAGAGAAAGAGAAGATATGGATTAAGAAAAATAGATCATTTCATTCCTCGGATCATTTCGATCAAGCACTAAACAAAGTTTAGTTACTCATAATATAGGAAATGAAAATCATGTTAAGAATATGCATAAAAAGAAAGAGAAAGAGGGAAAGGGAATAACAAACTAATTTATTTCTTATTGAAAAGAAGTTACAAAAGATTTCAAAAAAAGACATTATAAAGAGAGTTTGCAAGAAGATTACAAGTACGATAAAAGAAATTATAAGAACATTAAAGCATGAAAATATTAAACTAAAATACTCTAAAAACAAACTCTAAAGGCTCTCTACAATGCTCAAAATGAAGTAGGAAGGATGATGCTTTCCCCTCTTTCTTCATGCCTATTTATAGGGCCAAAACCAAAGGGGTAGAGTTGGAATTTGGAATGAGGATGAAGTTTCCATGAAGCATCCCTTGGTCAAAAAGCACATGTTGGTTTAAAATTCAAAGGTGGCTAGCCTCTTTCACACTTGTCATGAAAAGCATGATAAAAGTTGGCTAGCTTTCTCTCTTTCCATGAAGCTTCCTTTAAGGACACATGTTGAATATAAAGTCAAAGGTGGCTAGCTTATTTCACATTTGTCATGAAAAAATCACATAGGACCATTGTGGCTTCATTCCATTCTTGAATATTGTTCAACAACACCATGACATGAGTGCACTTGACATTTATTTTGGCACACCATAACTGAAGGCATGTTATTTTTGAATTGATAATGCAATTTGTCCCGGGATCTTCGGTTCTTGCTCAAACACGAGTTTCATACATGCAGGAAATCTGCTGGACAGCAACTTCGACGGAGGATTCCTGAAGCTACATAAATCCGATGAAGGCGTGTAACCATGCGTTGGAAAGGTATTTCCGAGGGCTACAACTTTCATGTTCAGCCCAAGATCTGATTCTGGCCGCAACATGTCCAAATGTGGCCCCGAAGTTCGCTGCGCGCAGAAAATATAGTAAAATAGGCATGGTTAGGATAGAATTATAAAAAGATACGATTTAGCGAATAAAATTAACATTATAAAAATATTTATATTAGATTATTTAGATTTTTATATTAATAATTTAGGTCAAATTATGCATCATCAAATTCCCTCATACTTATTATTTTGCTTGTCCTCAAGCAAAGACATACGAGCTAGAAAAAATAAAAAAAACAAACCAAACAAATTGGCTATGCCAAACACAAGTACGATGAGAAATTAAGGTAGAGGAATTATGAAAAGAAAACAAAATATTTTTACTTAGTCTTGGCATAGAATTTTACAATTTTCACTAGCATAAAAAAATAAATCATCCCATGTTTTTAAGCAAAACTAAAAATTGAGTAATGTGATAAATGAAAAGGATATTGAGTTGCTACTAAAATCTAAGAGACATTTTATATTCATACCAATCTAAATCAAAGATCAATACTGCTACCTAAGAATTTACTCAATTTACTTTCTCGCTACCGTACTAAAAATAAACCTCAGAAGCATGAATCAAAAGGACTTTCATTAGGTGTAAATTTTTGGGTTAGGTTTTAAGGGTGTGGAGTTCAAAAGATAAACATGATGGGTAAAGCACACTTAAAACAAAAAGAAGAGCTTTGCAAATAACTTGTTGCTAGAAAATAAAATTTTGACACCCCAAGTCATTTTGCAATATAAAGTTGGGGTTAAAAGGTCATTCATAAATTTTTTTTTTTTTGCATATATATATAAATATATATCATATCTTCTTCCTTCTTTTGAAACAATTGAGTTTTCCCCTTTTTTTTTTCTTTTCCTCTTTTGTAGCAATTGAGATATAATACAAATCTCCACCATTTTCACAAAATATAGTACACACAAGTGAGATAAAGCTCAAAAAGTTTTAAGTGTGCGACATGGGTAAGCTATATGGCTTTGGTGAAAAATAAGTGGGACTTATAAAAAGAAAATGGAAAAGGCACAACGTGGCTAGCAATGGTTAGGAATTTAAGGTTCGGGATGCAAAAGCTCAAACTAATCAAAAAGTTGCCTAGATCATCCTCATGCTCTTAAGTCTACTTAAAGCAAGGTATTAAAAAATTCAAGAGACGCAAATTCCAGATAGAAAATAGAGATAATTGACTTTTCATGAAAAATGAAGATAATAAGCATCTTAGATTAGTTCGCATCTACTATACTTAACACTAATCAATCATTTCAAATATTTTTAAAAGAGAAAACAAGGGATGGTAGATTTTATAAAAGTGAAAAACATAAAAAAATGGCTATGAAAAAGTGCAAATATTTAAGAATATTTTTCAAAAATAACATGCTACCTTAATTAGGAACACTACATGAGTCAACATATTACTCATGAAACATAGACAAAATGAAATTTAATTTAATTTATTTCAACTAAACAAGTACATAAATGATTAAAAACAAGAAAATGCAAAGTCATGGGGTACTAAAAGATTTAGCAAAGATTAACTCAAATTATTAATTATTTTATATAAGTTTTATCTTCTCTTTTTTTTGTATATATATTAAAGACAAAAGAAAGAATATATTTTTTTTTTGAATTTTTGGAATTTATATATTTTTAAAATTTTATTATTTAAGGACTTATACCCCCATACTTAAAGTTAAACATTGTCCCCAATGTTTAAAACTAAGTATGAAGTAATAAAAATGCTATAAAAGAAGAAGTGAGGAAAGAGGACATCCCTGATGGTGAAATCGAGGAGGCTAGAAGGAAACCTGCAAATACATGTTAAAACAAAGAAAATAATAAGAAGAAGATAAAGTTTGGGGTGCCTCCCAAAAGCGCTTTGTTTACCGTCGCGTAGCTTGACTAATTGGCATGGAAGATTATATGGTGAGGGTCTCAATATTGGTAGCTGAAGTATCATTAGAGAAATAAAATTTTAATCGGTGGCCGTTCACTTTAAAGGAGCCGAGTTCCGGGTGGGAAATAAGAACGGTCCCATATGGCCAAACCTCTTTGACGACAAAGGGGCCGGACCATTGAGATTTTAACTTTCCTGGAAAAAGACGAAGGCGTGAGTTGTAAAGGACTAGATCCCCCGGTGAAAAACTTTTAGGAATTTTAATATTTTTATCATGGTAGAACTTTGAGCGCTCCTTATAAAACTTATTATTTTCATATGCGTTAGCACGCCATTCATGTAGTTCGTTCAGTTGGAATTTTCTTTGCTCGGAGGACAAAGTATAATCAAGATTGAGGAATTTTAGCGCCCAATAGGCGCGGTGCTCTAACTCAACTGGAAGGTGGCAAGCTTTGCCGTAGACTAATCGGTATGGTGTACAACCAATGGCGGTCTTGTATGCCGTCCGATAAGCCCATAGAGCATCATCGAGCTTCAAAGACCAGTCCTTCCTATTAAAAGAGACAGTCTTCTCCAAAATCCTCTTGAGCTCGCGGTTCACTACCTCCACTTGGCCACTAGTTTGTGGGTGATAGGCGGTGGAGAGTTTGTGTGTAACGCCATATTTTACTAAAATTTTAGCAAACTGGCTATTGCAGAAGTGTGTGCCCTATCACTAACTATCGCACGAGGCGTGCCAAAACGAGAGAATAATTTCTTCAAAAATTTAATGACCACTCTTGCATCGTTGGATGGGAGAGCTTGTGCTTCCGCCCACCTCGACATGTAGTCGACTGCGACGAGAATATATTTATTATTAAATGAGGGAGGGAGAGGACCTACGAAATCGATACCCCATAGATCGAAAATTTCACACTCCATAAAGGAGTTTTGGGGCATTTCGTCTCGGCGAGATATGTTACCTGACCTTTGGCACCTGTCGCATCCACTTACAAAAGAGTGAGCATCCTTAAAGATCGAGAGCCAGTAGAAACCGACCTCCAGCACTTTCCTTGCGGTCCGGCTTGCTTGATAATGTCCGCCGGTTGGTCCTTCATGGCAGTGCCGCAATATTTGCAAGCCTTCCTCGCTCGATACACATCTTCTTACCACTTGATCTGCGTTGATACGAAATAAGAAGGGGTCCTCCCAAAAGTAGTTCTTCACGTCGGAAAAGAATTTCTTCTTTTGTTGACTTGAAAAACCTTTTGTCAGGACCCGAGCCACTAGATAGTTGGCCAAATCCGCAAACCAAGGGGTAGAAGAATTCGTTAATTTTTCGATGGCGAGGAGGCGCTCTTCAGGGAATTTATCATCAATATCAGCTTCCACCAGCGTATCCGCAGCAGGGTTTTCTAAGCGGGAGAGATGATCGGCCGCCAAGTTCTCCGCTCCTTTCTTGTCCTGGATCTCCAAGTCAAATTCTTGCAGTAGGAGGATCCATCTTAATAATCGGGGCTTGGCGTCTGCCTTGTTTAGTAGGTACCTAAGGGCAGAATGATCAGTAAACACAATGACTTTAGAGAGTGTAATATAAGACCTAAACTTATCAAACGCAAAAACAATTGCCAGAAGTTCTTTCTCTGTAGTTGTGTAATTGGCCTGTGCGGATGTGAGTGTCTTGCTTGCATAATAAATTGGGTGAAAATACTTGTTCACCCGTTAGCCTAACACTGCGCCTACAGCAATGTCACTTGCATCGCACATTATCTCAAAAGGAAAGGACCAATCTGGTGCTACTAGAATTGACGAGTTGATAAGCTTATCTTTGATAATATTAAAAGCTGCTAAACATTCATTATCAAAAATGAAAGAAGACTCTTTTTCTAGCAAGTGTGTTAACGGCTTTGTAATTTTGGAAAAATTTTGTATAAACCGCCGATAAAAACCTGCGTGACCAAGGAAACTTCTAATAGATTTTACATTTGTGGGAGGGGGAAGTTTCTCAATCACCTCGATCTTGGCCTTATCAACCTCGATTCCTTTACCCGATATTTTATGACCGAGTTCCAACCCCTCTCGGACCATGAAATGACATTTTTCCCAATTTAGGGCTAGATTCGTATCTTCACAACGTTGAAGAACACGTTCAAGATTAGCTAAGCATGATTTAAAAGAATTTCCAAATACGTAAAAGTCATCCATGAAGACTTCCATCACATCCTCAACCAACTCATCAAAGATGGCCAACATACATCTTTGGAATGTAGTTGGTGCATTGCAAAGGCCAAATGGAATCCTTCTATAAGCAAAGGTGCCGAAGGGACAAGTAAAGGTTGTTTTCTCCTGGTCCTCGGGTGAGATTGGTATTTGGAAATATCCCGATAAACCATCAAGAAAGCAATAGTAGGAGTGACCAGAAAGGCGTTCTAAAATTTGATCAATGAATGGCAAAGGAAAGTGGTCTTTTCGGGTGGCATCATTTAATTTTCTATAGTCGATGCACATCCGCCAACCCGTAACAGTACGAGTTGGAATTAGTTCATTGTTCTCATTAACCACTACTGTCATGCCGCCTTTCTTTGGTACTACTTGCACGGGGCTAACCCACGGGCTATCCGAAATCGGGTAGATAATTCCTGCATCTAATAGTTTAATTACTTCAGCCTTAACGACGTCTTTCATGTTGGGATTAAGTCGTCGCTGAGGCTGTACACTATTGCGAGAATTATCTTCAAGTAATATTTTGTGTGTGCAGAAGGAGGGGCTTATCCCTTTAATATCAGATAATTGCCAAGCTATAGCTCGGTGATGCCTATTTAAGATTTGAATTAATTCGAAAATTTCCGAATCACACAAAGTGGAAGAAATGATGACGGGCAATTTAGAGTCTTTTTCTAAAAAGACATATTTTAGGTGCTCTGGAAGTTTCTTAAGCTCAAGAGTAGGTGGTACTTCGTAAGAGGTCGTGATTTTAATACTCTCTAAGCCAATTGGCTCAGGAGGCGAAGAACGAGATAATTCCTTAAAACAAAATAATTCATCATGTTCTGCATCATCACAAGATGTGGGACACAAATTAGAAAATGATGAAAAATCTTCTTCAAATGATGCATCTAGATGGTAACAAGAATCATCATTTGAAAGAGAATTGCGCATTGAGGGGTTTATACTGAAAGTAACTTCATCATCTCCAACACGAAGGAGGAGTTTTCCGTTACTAACATCTATTATTGCGCGGGAGGTGGCAAGGAAGGGGCGGCCGAGTATGAGTGGTACTTCAGCATCCTCTTCGATGTCAAGAATGACAAAGTCCACCGGAAAGATGAACTTGTCAACCTTGACTAACACGTCTTCCACTACCCCTACTGGATACTTAACAGAACGATCCGCTAGTTGTATACTTATTTTTGTTGGGATTGGATCTCCTAACCCCAATTTCTTAAACAAAGAGTAAGGCATTAGATTGATGCTAGCACCTAGGTCGGCGAGGGCATGCTTTACTAATAAATTGCCAAAGAGGCACGAGATAGAAAACCGTCCCGGATCATTCAATTTTTGAGGCAATTTATTTAATAAAGCTATTGAGCATTCTGCATTGAGGGAAACACGTGAGATATCTTCAAGTTTCTTTTTATTGGAGAGTAACTCCTTGAGATATTTCGCGTATTTAGGCATTTGAGAGATTGCCTCGCAGAAGGGAACATTTATATGAATTTGTTTTAAAATTTCTAAAAAAAATTTGTATTGCTCCTCTACTCGCTCATTTTTAATTTTAGATGGATAAGGGGGTGCAGAAGTAGAAACAAGAGGAGATTTTGAAGCATTCAGAGAATTAGAAAATAAAACTGGAGGGGATAAAATAGAAACAGTTACCTCGGGTTCAATCCTACTTGGAGAGGTTACCTCCTTTCCACTGCGAAGGTCGATGGCATTTGCATTCTCCCTTGGATTCGTCTTAGTGTTGCCCGGCAAAGCTCCATGCGGGCGCTCGGCAATCATTTTGGCAAGCTGGCCAATTTGATTCTCTAAGTTCTTTACAGATCCGGTGAGATTCCGGATGTTGGATTCGTTCGAGGCAACATATTTAGAAAATACCTCTTCAATCGAAGAGGACTTTGGTGGTGGTGGAAGAAAACCAGGTGGGTTCATATTAGGAGGGCGCTGGGCATTACTTTGGTTGCTCCATGAGAAATTCGGGTGGTTCCTATAACCTGGATTATAAGCATTATTATACGGAGCGTTGTTCGGGTTAAAGGAAGGACGAGTAAGATTCCCCATGAAATCAACTTGTTCTTCAATAAAAGTATTATTAGTATTATTTGCCCAAGAAGGAGTGGCAGAGGAAGCAGACATCTCTGCCACTTGCTTGCTTAAACGTTCAAGTTGTAAAGCTAAATTAGCTGTCATATCAACTTCATAAAGTCCTACCGGCTTGCTAGGGCGCGCTCGGGGCACATTCCACTGATAGGCATTCATGGCCATTTCCCCAAAAAGCTCTTGAGCGGCCTCTGGGGTTTTATTATTGAGAGTACCCCCAGCGGCTGCATCAATCATCTGCCTTGTTTGGAAATTAATGCCATTATAAAAAATTTGTACTTGTTGCCAAGTAGGAAGTGCATGGTGAGGACATCTACACAAAAGCTCCTTGAAGCGCTCCCATGTATTGTAGAGAGTCTCTAAATCGATTTGCATAAATGAAGAGATATCAGTACGTAATTTGGCGGTCTTTGCAGGAGGAAAATATTTAGTCATGAATTTTTCCGCCATTTCGGCCCATGTAGTGATAGATCCTCTAGGAAGAGAGCCTAACCACTGCTTGGCCTTTGATCGCAAAGAAAAGGGAAATAGTCGTAATCGAATGGCGTCATCATTAACGCCATTTATTTTGAAGGTATCACAGATTTCAAGAAAATTTGAAAGATGTTGATTTGGATCTTCATCTGGTAAACCATCAAAAGTAACCGATTGTTGCACCATTTGGATGATACTAGACTTGATCTCAAAATTATTATTAGCTATAGTAGGGCGAACAATACTAGATTGTGTCCCTTCCAAGTTCGGCCGTGCATAATAGGACATGGTCCGTTGCTGGGCTTCATTAGGATTGGGGTCACCCATAGTTGCTATATTAGTATCTCCGATAGATTCTTCAAAAATAATTGGTAAATCCTGTCCACGAGATTGAAGGCGTCGCCTAAAGGTGCGCTCAATTTCTGGATCAAAATGGGATTCAGGATTATTCGAAGAACTTGCTCGGGTCATATACTAGAAGGAAAAAAAAGAAAAGACAAATGATTAAAGATGAGTTAAAAAATTAATTATGGAATTTTTTTTTCTTTTTGTTCTTTTTAGGCGGTTTTAGGTATATTATTAAGATATATATATTTTAGAAAAAAAAGAAAAATGATAAAATTAACAGTTATCTTTTTTTTTGAAATATCGACGCAAGTCCCCGGCAACGGCGCCAAAAACTTGATGGAGAAAATCCCGGAGGTGTTTTATGAAAAAGAGAAGATGAAGATGAAGATGATGTTCTCCGAATCTATATTCGATAAAGGCAAGTGTACCTTATCTCTTATAGCATAGGATATAATATCAAGGTCGTATTAGAACCAAGGCGCATCGATTACTTCTACTTCAAAGAGATTTTTGTTATTTTATCAATTAGATACTTTGATTTGGTTTGCAAATGAGAGAACGGTTATACAATAAAAGGGGATGATTAAGCAATAATTTAAAAGGTTAGTACTTGATCTTGAATCACCTTGGAATGAAAATGACCAAAAAAAATAGATAAATCTCTAATTCTTTTTTAACGAAGATGCTTGGACCGTGGAGGTTCCCAAAATATGAACGCACCTCTTTCAAGGCTACACCCAACTGAGTTTAGGTTGATCAACCGAACTTTCGTTCTATAATTGAAACTCCTAAAACTCGCTTTATGTAGTGAACCCCTCTATTGGATTTGACTCCAATCCGGAAAATTTATGTCGTCCTCTTTCAAGGATTGCATTCAACTCCCTTTACCCATGAGCGATCAATCCATTCGCATGATCCTTTCGGCTACTAAAGTATGGAAACAGAAGAGAAAATCATATATCGATGATATGACCTCTCTATAAATTAATCAAGGGTAAATCCTAAACATTTGTTCAAAGAGAAAGAGAAGATATGGATTAAGAAAAAGAGATCATTTCATTCCTCGGATCATTTCGATCAAGCACTAAACAAAGTTTAGTTACTCATAATATAGGAAATGAAAATCATGTTAAGAATATGCATAAAAAGAAAGAGAAAGAGGGAAAGGGAATAACAAACTAATTTATTTCTTATTGAAAAGAAGTTACAAAAGATTTCAAAAAAAGACATTATAAAGAGAGTTTGCAAGAAGATTACAAGTACGATAAAAGAAATTGTAAGAACATTAAAGCATGAAAATATTAAACTAAAATACTCTAAAAACAAACTCTAAAGGCTCTCTACAATGCTCAAAATGAAGTAGGAAGGATGATGCTTTCCCCTCTTTCTTCATGCCTATTTATAGGGCCAAAACCAAAGGGGTAGAGTTGGAATTTGGAATGAGGATGAAGTTTCCATGAAGCATCCCTTGGTCAAAAAGCACATGTTGGTTTAAAATTCAAAGGTGGCTAGCCTCTTTCACACTTGTCATGAAAAGCATGATAAAAGTTGGCTAGCTTTCTCTCTTTCCATGAAGCTTCCTTTAAGGACACATGTTGAATATAAAGTCAAAGGTGGCTAGCTTATTTCACATTTGTCATGAAAAAATCACATAGGACCATTGTGGCTTCATTCCATTCTTGAATATTGTTCAACAACACCATGACATGAGTGCACTTGACATTTATTTTGGCACACCATAACTGAAGGCATGTTATTTTTGAATTGATAATGCAATTTGTCCCGGGATCTTCGGTTCTTGCTCAAACACGAGTTTCATACATGCAGGAAATCTGCTGGACAGCAACTTCGACGGAGGATTCCCAAAGCTACATAAATCCGATGAAGGCGTGTAACCATGCGTTGGAAAGGTATTTCCGAGGGCTACAACTTTCATGTTCAGCCCAAGATCTGATTCTGGCCGCAACATGTCCAAATGTGGCCCCGAAGTTCGCTGCGCGCAGAAAATATAGTAAAATAGGCATGGTTAGGATAGAATTATAAAAAGATACGATTTAGCGAATAAAATTAACATTATAAAAATATTTATATTAGATTATTTAGATTTTTATATTAATAATTTAGGTCAAATTATGCATCATCACTACTCGAGTATAAGCTCATATACTCGAGTATACAGAGTCTTCTCGAGTATGTCTAAGGATCTACTCGAGTACTAAGTCACTCACTCGAGTATGTGAAGGATATTACTCGAGTATGTGGACTTAGAAAAATTTCTCTGAAATAAACTTCAATACTCCATAGTCCATAAGTCCAAAAGCATGTAGATAAAGTGTATTCCAATAGAGAGGCTATACATGAGTCAACACCTTGGATCACACAATGAGGAATTACATTATATGGTCCTGTGTTTGGTGACCCACTATAGACTAATATTGGTATATACTTGGCAATAAGGTCCTGCATACATACAACTCAAACACAATATCAAATACAACTTAATTCATCTTAGTTCAAGGTCTGACTTCCTACAAATCTGAGGTATTGTGGAGACAATTCCCAACAATTAGCTTACCAAATTATAATGACCCCGACCCTCACTCGGGGTGGCGCTGCTCCTTCCCTGCAAGCATTTAGCATATATATAATGGCAAATTGAACAGACAACTTAAGAACCATTCACCATAGATGCTAGCACTATCGGCCATACCGTTCACTCAGGGCATATTACTGGTGTACTAGAATTACCCACGGTTCGACCTTCATTCTCAGTGATAGTTAGCATAATTTGAGCATTCTCTAGTCTTTCGAGGCCAAAGACAAAGACTCTCCCTATGCTATGGCAAAGTCATGCTAAGATTCAAGAACCTGACTCACTCCAAGCCGATCGTCATAAGGTGGGTATAGGTCAGCCACATCTCGTTGTTCAAACTGTCAAGCTCGCAAGATAAGATGCGGGTTAGTCTACCCTTTCCCAATCACATCAACACATAACTCTATTATGTTCTAAGGCTAGCACTCACGGCCGCCTAAGCTGCCTTGCCCCCTTAGCTCTCAGCTAAACACATTGTCACCCAAGTCTCTAAGACACAGGCCTCATAATCACAATGGCCCCAGGTCTTCAAGAGACGGGCCTCACAATCACAATGGACCCCAGGTCTTCAAGATACAAGCATCACAAAATATTGCTCACTGGGAGATACCTCTGCACAGTATGGACAGACTATCGATTCTTCCCCTCCAAATGGGTATTTTCCTGGAGACCCACTCCAATACTCTCTCTGCAGCAACCTGCACACTCTACGACTCTGAAACTTACACACTACCATGGAGTCTTCTTCAACATACAAAACAGTCATCAGTAATCAAAACAAACTTGTCCGGATGGGCTTCACACAGCATGACCGTACTTTAATTCTGGATTCTAAATGCAAAGATAATAGGGATACAACAGATCAACCCGTCGGGAGAATAGCTTCCACGTATTCGTGGAGCGTCTACCCTCTCATGCCAAAATGAAGGACTTCACATGTCCAAGAAGAAGGATCGTTACCCATGATGTTCGTTTCGACGCCATTGGAGAGAATCTAGTCGGATGAAAATGATTGAAATGGATTTGACTCTACGGATTAAAACTTGGCTTGCGACTCGGAGCTCCGAAACTCCAACGGAGACAGGACCTCCTTCCTCTAACTCTCTTCCGCTCTCCTCTCACGCTGCTGGTCAGAAGGAGGAAGCCACAAGAGAAAGAAATGAATAGAAACATAACTTCCCTAGCCTTAAACCGAGCTGCCGTCGCGGGGTAACTAGCTGTCATCGTGCGGTACCACAAATGTCGGCTTGTTTTGCAAGCCTACTGCCCAAAACCTCCAATCCTGGGCTGACACGTGGCCATGCTGTAACTGTCCTGCTACTACCGCGCAGTATCAACCTTCTGTAGTGTGGTAGACGATGCATCGCATCAATACGCCGCTCTCGATGAACTGACACTACCACTCCGCAGCATCGCTACCTCTACGTGGTACCTCACAGAGAGGAATTCCAAACAAATCATCTCCACTACTGTCATTGTTAACCCTACCGTCAGGCGGTAGCTCACAGAGAGCTCTGTAGATTATTCGACCATGCTACCACCGCGCAGTATCACCCTACCACCAGGCGAAAACTCACTAAACGCTCCTTCTACGGGAAACTTGGGGCATTACAAATCGCCCCCACTTAAAGAAATTTCGTCCCAAATAGCTCAGAAAACATAAGGCGGAAGAACACAGAGGTATCAATACTACAAAAGCATACCTCATAAAAACAGCTCGGGAAACTCTGATCTCATGATTTACTCTCACTCCCATGATAGTTCCTCACGGCCACAGTTATCCCACCAGACCTTGACCATTCTGATCGACTTATTCCGCAGCTACTTGACCTCATGTATTTGATCTGAATGGGCTTGACTTCTATTGGCACTATCAACCAGCACCTGATCCGCATCAACCACTTGAGTAGGTTCTTGCACAGTCTTCCGTAATACTGATATGTAGAATGCATCGTGCAGACCACTTAGTTCTGTTGAAAGCTTCAATCGATAGGCGGCTTCACCAATGCACTCCAATACGTCAAACGTCCCAAGGTACCTCGGACTTCGCTTTTTCAAGCATCAAATACTTGATACGCCCTTGAATGGTTTGATTTTAAATAAATCCAATCGCCCACGGCAAACTCAACATTTATATGCTCGGCATTATAATACTTATCCTGCCTGTCCTGAGTGATCAGTAACCTCTCTCGAATTGTACAAATAGTTAAATTAGCATCTTCGACTTCCTTCCGCTTAAATAACTTTGATTTGCCCGTCTCTAGCTACGATAAGGGAGTATGACACTTTTTACCATAGAGGACCTCGAAGGGAGCTATCTGAATACTTGTCTCGTAGTTATTGTTAAAGTTAAACTCAATCATAAACAGGTGGTCCTCCCACCTCTTATCGAAATCTAGGGCACACATGTGAAGCATGTCCTCCATCATCCTATTTACCCTCTCATTCTAACCATCTATCTGCGGATGAAAGGTCGTACTGAACTTCAGTTTGGTACCCAATAGTTGATGTATAATCCTCCAATCATTAGACGTGAAGCGCCCATCTCAGTCACTAATGATACTACGGGGCACACCGTGCAATCGTACGATATTATCCACGTAAAGTTTCGCCAGCTTTTCCATTGAATCGTCCTATTCGGAATGAAGTGCGACACCATTATTAAATGATCAATGATCACCCAGATGGAATCGTTCCCCTTCTGGGATCTCAGAAAACCATGAACTAAATCCATAGATATGTCATTGAACTTCCACTCCAGTATAAGCAAAGACTTCAGAAATCCACCGGGCTTCTAACATTCGGCCTTTACTAAGGCACAGGTTTGACACTTCGCCATATGTCATTGTCCTTTTTCAATCCTGCCCACCAGAACAACTTTTTTATGTCCTTGAACATCTTCATGTCCCGGAGTGGATTGAGTACTTTGTGAAATGTGCCTCGCACATCAATTCCTCCAAAAATTTGCCCATATTTGGGATGCATAATCAACTATCCCTCCATAAGAGTTTATCACTAACAGTAAACTAAGCATTTGACCCATCCAAAGACTCTGCCAAATAGCGTCTCATACTGTCATCCAGCTCCGGCTCCTACCGAATCTGGTCTATAAGGTCATATTGCACTTCTGTCCAGTTCAAACATGTTCAGCACTAGACCTCCTATCAATACAAGAGATCTCCAAGGCCTCCAAATCTTGAATAAGATGCTCGACATACATCTATATCTAGTTGGCCAATGCAAGAATTCTATGACTTAGCGCATCCGCAACAGCATTTCCCTTGCCAGGAATATAAAATATCTTGAAGATGTAGTCCCCAAGGAACTCCATCCACCTCCACTAGCTCATATTCAAGTACTTATGATCTAACAGATATTTCAGGATCATATAGTCTGTAAAGATATCGACCTTTACCCCATAGAGGTAGTGCCTCCAAAGTTTCAGAGCGAATATCACGACCACTAACTCCAAATCATAGACCGGATAATTCCTCTCATGCACTTTTAATTGGCCCAAGCCATATGCTATAACCTTCTCGTGTTGAAGTAAAACGCATCCTAAGCCTATCCCAGAGGCATCACTAATAATTTCATAGCCCCCTAAACCACATGGTGAGCACAAAATAGGCATCGTGGTCAAACGGCTTTTCAATTCTTCAAAAGCTTGAGTGCACGCTAGCGACCAAATAAACTTCTGATCCTTCCTCATCAAGGTAGTGAGGGGTAATGCTATCCACGAGAAGTTCTCTACAAAGCTCTTGTGGTAGCCGGCAATCCCCAGAAAACTCTGGACTTTCGCCATAGAATACAACACAGGCCACTCCTATATCGCAACTATCTTTGCCAGATCCACCACAATTCCCTCTCCAAAAACTAAATGACTAAGGAACGCTACCAAAGACAGCCAAAACTAACACTTAGAGAACTTGGCATATAACTGACTTCTCCTCAGGGTCTCCAAGATAGTGTGTAAATGATACTCATGTTCTTCCTCTGACCGAGAGTACACCAGGATATCATCAATAAATACTATCACGAACTGGTCCAAACACTCTCTGAATGTCTAATTCATCAAGTCCATAAACATGGACGGCGCATTAGTCAGTCCAAATGGCATGACAGTGAACTCATAATGTTTATAACGTGTACTGAATGTGGTCTTGGGAATGTCACTTTCCCAGATTCTCAACTGATAATATCCAGACTTTAGATCCAACTTCGAGTACACAGTCGAACCAATTAACTGGTCGAACAGATCATCGATTGTCATAATTGGATACTTATTCTTCTCTATCAGTTTATTCAATTCCTGATAATATATACACAACCTCAAACTACCATCCTTCTTCTTCATGAAAAGTGCCGGTGCGCTCCAAGGTGGCGAACTTGGACACACGTAACCTTGATCTTGCAGCTCCTAAAGTTTTACCTTCAATTCTGCCATTTCCCTTAGTGCTAGACAGTACGGAGAGCGTGACATGGGCTTGGCACCTGGTACTAGCTCTATGGTGAAATCAATCTCGATCTAAGGTGGAGCTCTAGTGAGATCTTTGGGGAAAATGTCAACAATCTCTGATACCACTGGAATTCTGATCAAACCAGGCTTGGGCTTCTTAGCCTCTAATAGGTGAAGAATAACTCTGCACCTTCTCATTCTACTTTGACTACTTGGAGAGCAAACATCAGCATCTTGCTTGATCCCTTCATGCTAGAGAAGGTAATTTCATTACCCGTATTCAGCCCCAGTTTGACCATCTTGAGACTGCAATCGATGTACGTACGTTGCTCCGAGAGCCAATCCATGCCAAAGATTACATCAAACTCTACTATCGGCAGTAATGATGCTTCCAAGTCAAAATCTTGACTCCCAATCTGCACCTTTATGCAACAAACTCTATCAGCGTACATCAAGCATCTGTTAGGAAGCAACACATCCAGTCAATCCTTTGCAATAGAAGAAGGTACTCTGATACGCGACACGAAGTCCTCAGACAAAAAGGAATGTAAAGCTCCTATATCAAATAGTGCTCTCGTCGGACAGTATAAGATTAAGACAAAGCCTAATACAAGACAGTCATACAACCAATGCACAAGGCATAAGGTATGGAAAGCAATAAAGCTAAAGTATAAAATGTACTTGTAACTACATCGCCTTGCTTGATGGCCTCCTGCCGGCCAAGGTTGTAAACTCTGGGTTGGGCTAGAGTATGATGGGATGCGGTTGACTCCATTATCTTCTCTTTCTCAGCATAAGTTGCTCCTGCCTTTTTCTCCGTCTTGCCACTCCAACACTCGTGGACAATGTGTCTCGGCTTGCCATAATTAAAACAATGGATTGGGCCTCCTCGCCTAGACGATGCCCTAGAAGTAACGGATAAAGAAGCCGGTCCAGCAGATTTAGGCTTCTTGTTCTATCTTCAGAACCCAGTCTTCAAAGAGCTTGGTACTTTAAATTCTTATCTCTTTAATGATGAATGATTTTTACATTGTACGCGCTTCATGTCCTGCTCCAGTGATCGGGTTGTATTGACCAAAGTCAAAAAAACTTGCATTATTGGGCCTGAGAGCAGCAACCTCAGATCGTCATGCATTCCTTCGTAGAACCTATTGGTTTTGCGCTCCTCATCAGTAAAGGTAGAACCCGCATATCGCCCCAATCTCGTGAACTCATGGAGGTAGTCGTCAACACTACTCTCTCCCTGAGTTAACCTTTGGAATTAATTCTCCATAGTAATTTTCTGCTTTGAAGGGAGATATTGAGCTAGAAACAATCTAGAGAACTCATCCATCGAGATGTTGGTGAGTTGTCTTCCAGCAAGGTGATGTAACTCTAACTCATCCCACCACAATCTTGCTTCACCGTCCAAAAGAAATGTGGCTATGGTGACCTTATGCCACCCCTCTGTCTCCATTGCCGTCATGACTCTCTTAACCCGAGAGAGCCAGTATTCGGCTTGTCTTGGGGTTCTAGTCCCCATAAACACTAGAGGGTTGAAACTCATCACATGCTTGAGCTGCTTCTCAGTCGCCCTTCTTTTCACTACGGGCTCTGCAGCTACTTGATCCACCACTATAGGTTCAGCCACGCCATGCGGTACTTGGCCTAGTTCTGGAGTAGGAGGCTGCACTTGACTCCCTGGCTGGGCATTTATTATGGCGAACACTGCTTCAACTACCAATCTTATGGTTTCTAAAAAAGGAGGGGTCACAGGCACGTCATTAGGTGCACTACTTTCCATAGAGTGCTGATGTTGATACTGCTCTGCACCACTCCTAGTCACCTATAATCGTGAAACACTCAATTAGGTGACCAAAAATATTGCCAGGAAGCAATTATAGGAACACGCAGGTTCCTCAAACATGTGGATTTTCATTCCTAAGTGGACATTCATGGGTTATTTCATGTTATAACGATAGCGCACATACACATGCTCACTACCCCTTAAAAGAATTCGTCCACGAATTCAAATAAGAAAGACAGACACCCGAGTATGATACCAAATTGTAACACCCACATCCGTCACATAGAATATAACAAAAGGTCTGGTCGGGGCCCACACCATAATCCACAGACAGTCAGTGGAGTTACGTATTGAGACCATAAACTAAACTCTCATCCTAACTCAGATTGCATTCTAGTGAAATATTATTTAATTCTTAATAGGGACCCAACCATACGAATGTCCACTAAACCAAATAGGAATGATAGGATAAATACACAAATAGTTATGGCCTTAAGGCCTTACAAAAGTTTCCCCAAATAGAAGTGTTTTATATACTTTGGTACGCAGGCCGACCACACATGAAATAGTAAAAGTAAACACACTTTACTTTGGACTTCAAGAGCCGGCTTAGCAACCATGGGCTTTATCCTGCTATTTCCCGCTCGGTTCAGCTGCACCCTCATGAAGACAATCCACCCCAAAGGTGGCAAATAAAGCAACGGTCAGCATTAGTGGACCAAATTATAACGACCACACCCCTCATTCAGGGTGGCGGTGCTCCTTCCCTACAGGCATTTAGCATATACATATATAATAGAAAACAAAACGTGCAACTTAAGCACCATTCACTATGGACGTTGGCACTACCGGCCACACACCCCGTACACTCAGGGCACATTATCGGTGTACCAAAATTACCCAGGGTCCCACCTCCATTCTCAGCAATAGTTAGAATAATTTGTGCATTCTCTAGTCATTCCGATCCAAAGCCAGAGACTCTCCCTATGCTACGGCAAAGTCTTGCTGATATTCAAGCCACTGACTCACTCCAAGCCGATCGCCATAAGGTGGGTACAGGTCAGCCACATCCAGTTGCTCAAATTGTCAAGCTCGCAATCCAAGATGTAGGTCAGCCTCCCCTTTCTCAATCACATCAACACAACTCGGTTATCTTCCAAGGACGGCACCCACAGTCGCGTAAGCCCCCCCCTCCTTAGGATCTCAAATCAACACATTTGCACCCAGGTCTCCAAGATACATGCCTTATAATCACAATGGCCCCTAGGTCTTCAACAGACAAGCCTCACAATCACAATGGCCCCTAGGTCTTCAAGAGATAGGCCTCACAGAATATTACTCACTGGGAGCTACCGCCGACAGTAGCGCTACCGCCACATGATAAGGGACAGACTATTGATTCTTCCCTTCCAAATGGGTGTTTTCATGGAGACCCACTCCAGTATTCTCTCTACAGCAAACTGTACACCCCGTGAAAGACTTTATTTTCGAGGTCACCTAACACCTAGAGAGGGGTGAATAGGTTTTAGGTATCTTTTTAATTATCTAGACCTACACCTTATTTGTTGGGCTTGGTGATTTGTTAAGTTAAGCTTTCAAGAACATCAACCATACAACACAGATATTTTATAGTGGTTCCCCGGAGTTTGGGAACGTACACTGTCCCTCTACACCCTTCTAACAGTGTGTTAGACAAGGCTCTTCCCCCCAATACTCGGCTCCAAGGAGCTTACAACACGATCCCGCAGGACCACTCAGTCTTCTTCAAGACTTAAACCTCAGGCAATATGCCCTACCACTCAGATCCCAACTAGATCCTACCTCAGCCTTTATAACACATGTCTACCACTCAGATACACATAAGAATCCTACACTCAGATCTACAATAGATCTTACCTCGGCCTTTATGACACAGGCCTACACTCGGATTCACTCAAGAATCTTATAGTCAGATCCAAGTTTGGATCCTATAGAGAATTACAAAGATTTGAAACAATCAAACACCAAAGAAAAATCTATGTGTTTGTCTTCCTGGGAAGTAACTGAGTTTCCCCTAACTTCTTCTTCACAGCAATAAGTTGACAGATATCTTAAGATGAATCAATGCCTTGTTCTAGAAGTAGCTTGTAGAAGTCTCTGCCTCTCCTCTTTTAGGAATCAGTCCTGACCTTGCTGACACAGATGAATATCGCAGCAGCTATCACTTTTCGCTTTCAGGTTGACTGAACTGAATAGGACCTTCAGGCTTGGCAGTAATGGCGAGGAAGAAGACGATGTTCTGTAGCAATTGCGAAATCAAAAAACCCTAATTGCTTCTTGTCGACCCAGTCAATTTTCCCTTTTATTGATTGTCGATCAACAGCTCAATTGCACTGTGAGCCCGCCTTAATTGCTGATTTACTACCTTCCATTTGTAGAAGACGACAAAAGCTGGCCCCTGCCGCCAACAATGGCTTCCTCCATCTTTCTCTTATCGAATTTGAACTGCATTGACTTTGTTGACTTTTGCTTACTCATGTTGACGTCACCATCTGTGAACTTAGCCAAAATCAAGCATCAGTAGTATAGGCGTTGAGTGAGGTAGCATCACTCAACACTAAAACACTTAGATAGATTTTCTGTCATTAGGTGTTGAGAGCGTTGAGTCCACTCAATGCTTTTTGTCTTAGAAAATATTTCTGCTACTAGGCGTTGAGTGAAGCTTCGTCACTCAATGCCATATTACTTAGACATATTTTGCCACTTGGCGTTGAGTGAGTAAGATTCACTCAATGCCAAACTACTTAAGAGATTTTCTATTATCTAGCGTTGAGTGAGTAAGCTACACTCAACATTTTTGGACTTAGCTAATTTTCTGTATCTAAAAACACTGGCTCTAACTGGATGAGAATCAGTCAATGTTATTGCCCCCATGACGTTGAGTGAGTAAGCTACACTCAATGCCAGTGGACTTAGTCAAAATTCTACGTAGAATTTCTGTGGCTTTGACTGACTGAGCAATACTCAACGATAATGAGGCTATGGCGTTGAGTGAATGGACTTCACTCAATTCCTGTGGACTTAGCCACATTTCTGCCTGTTTCTTCTTAGGCTTAGCCTGACTCACAACTTTTTATTGTATGGCATTGAGTGAGTAGACTTCACTTAATGCATATGGACTTAGCCATAATTTCATTTGTTTCTTATTAGGCTTAGACTAACCTAGCTATATTTAATGATTTTGCTTACCTGGCATTGAGTGAATAGACTTCACTCAATGCCTGTGGACTTAGGTGATTTCCAACCTATCCAGTATCTTCCAGCTGACTTGATCTTCAAGGTGTCGAGATAACTGAATTATCTCGACACAGCTATCTCGACACTTTTGTCTCGATACTTATGTTCTTAGTCATTTCCTCAAGTTTTCACCCTGCACTTGGCATTGAGTGAGCTTGCTTCACTAAACACCTGTGAACTTAGGCAAATTCCTGCCTGCCCACCAGCTTGCTTGGTGTCCACTTGCATTCATAAACACAAGCACGCATTAAAAACAACTAGTGTGTGTCATTAACTTGTTTGACTTCTTATAAATCTAAGACATGTGGATCAATGGACCCAACAATCTCCCCCTATTTGAAGAAGTCAAAACCCTTATTCAAATTGTTCACATTTCTTAGTCAATGACACATATAACATATGTAGCAATAAGAAGTATTATTATAACAGAGTAGATTTTGGAAGGTTACCACATTTCCTACCTGTTTGGTGAGCATCACCTGCTCCCCCTATTTTGCTGCAAGTTGTGTGATACCACTTGAATGCTGCATGGGAGCATTTCTTTCTCCCCCTAAATTTGATACCACTTGATCAGAGCAACATTTCTTTCTCCCCCTAAATTTGATACCACTTGATCAAGCTCTGATGCCACACTTGATGATGTTATACTTGATCAACCTTGAGGCCATTTGATGTGCCACTTCTTTCTCTCCCCCTTTTTGACTTCTGAGGAATAGTTAGGGAGGAGCTGGCTTATTTTGATGTACTTCTCCCCTTATCTGATTGCAGTTGATACCCTTGGTATAGTTGCTAGTTACCTCCTTATATAAGGCTAATTCTGCTCCTGTAGCTGCTGGACTTGCTCCCCCTCAGTAGGAGCCACTTTTATCATCAATTTACTGATGACTTCTTTCCACTTAAGGTCTTCATCTCCTGCAAGAAAAACATATCATGCACCAAAACTAAATCTATAGGGCGTGACTGAAGATAGACGAGGTTTAATATACCCAACTCAAACTTGAAGGTGTTGAACTTTGCTTTATCTAGTGGCTTAGTGAAGATGTCAGCCACTTGTTTATCTGTGGGGAAAAACTCAAGACTGATATCTTCCTTTTCCACATGCTCCCTAATAAAATGATATCTAATTTCTATATGCTTAGTCCTACTGTATAAGACATGATTCCCAGTAATTGAAATAGCACTAGTAGAATCACAATAAAGAGGGATTCTACTTACCTTGAGGTCATAATCCTGGAGCTGATGCTGAATCCATAATAACTGAGCATAGCAGCTACCTTCTTAAATGTACTCTAACTCTGCAGTTGATATAGCAGCACTTATTTACTTCTTGTTGCTTCAAGACACTAGTCTTCCTCCTAAGAACTGATAGGTTCCTGTAGTGCTTTTCTTGTCCTCTTTGCATCTTGCAAAATCTGCATTTGAATATCATGTTTATTCAAAATCCCAATTTCTAGGGTACCATAGGCCAAGATCTGGTGTGCCCTAAAGATATCTCAAGATCCTCTTTACAGCAGATTAGTGAGATTCTTTAGGGCAGGCCTGATACCTAGCACAGACACATATAGCATACATGATGTTAGGCCTACTTGCAGTGAGGTATAGGAGGGAGCCAATTATCCCTCTATACAAAGTTTCATCAACAAGTTTCCCTACTTCATCTTTATTTAAAGACATACTTGTCCCCATGGAATTTTTCATGGTGGAGGCATTCTTTATTCCATATTTCTTAATCAACTCCTTGGTGAACTTGGACTGGATATGGACAAGCCATCATCAGTCTTTCTAACTTGGAGTCCCAAGAAGAACTTGAGCTCACCCATACTACTCATCTCAAAATTCCCTTGCATAAGTTTAGCAAACTTCCTGCAGAGGTTGTCATTAGTAGATCCAAAGATCATGTCATCAACATATATCTGGACTAGGATGATCTTGCCCTTAGATTCCCTTAGGAATAGGGTCTTGTCTATTTTTTCCCTTGAGAATTTGTTCTCAATAAGGAAACTAGACAAGGTTTCATACCATGCTATAGGGGCTTGCTTCAACCCATATAGAGCCTTCCTAAGCCTATAAACAAAATTGGGAGAGTTAGGGTCAAAAAAACCTAGTGGCTGGTCAATATATACTTCCTCTTTTAAGTCCCCATTCAGGAAGGTTGACTTCACATTCATCTTGTAGACTTTGAATTCTTGATAGGAAGCAAATGCAAGGAAGAGTCTTATTGCTTCCAATCTGTCTACTAGGGCAAATGTCTGATCAAAATCTATCCCTTCTTCTTTTATGTATCCTTTAGCCACCAGTCTAGCCTTGTTCATGACAATAATGTCATTTTCATCTAACTTGTTCCTATAAATCCATTTAGTTCCTATGATATTATATCCCTTAGGTTGGGAACTAGCTTCAAGACTCTACATCTCTTGAACTGGTTTAGTTCTTCCTACATTGCTCCTATCTAGAATTGGTCTTTGATTGCCTCTTCAAACTTCTTGGGCTCTTCTTGAGATAGAAAGCTTGAGTACAGAGCTGTGTTGATACTCTTGCTTCTGGTCTGGACTTCAAGGCTTGCATCACTAATAATTTGGTGGGCTGGATGGTCCCTCAGATTCCTTACAGCTGGAGGCAATCTAACTTTAGCTTACAGTACTTCATTGTCTTCAGCTAGCCGTTCTTCATCCTCACTTTGTGAGTCTTGAGCTCCCTCTGGCCAGTACACATCTTCTCTTATCTTGGATAGCTGGAGCATCTTCCTTAATGGTAAGCTTGTCCATCACCTGCCCTATTCCTACAGACCTAAAAGAGGAGCTAGGAAGCTCATAGTTAATCATGTTTGATTCATCAAAGACAATAATAACTAACTCTTCTACAACTTGACTTATCAAGTTGTAGATCCTATATGCCCTACTGTTGTTTTTGTACCCAACAAAGATCCTTTCATGGGACTTGGCAGCAAGCTTTGTCATATAGGACTTTCCATTGTTCATTGCATAGCACTTGCTACCAAAGATCCTGAAGTAGGATAAGTTTTGTTTCCTGCCTTTCAAGATCTCATAGGGAGTCTTCTTGTGACTTTTGGTGATAGAAGCCCTATTAAGAACATGACATATAGTATTTACTACCTAAGCCCAGAAATATTCTGGGAGAGATGTATCACTTAATAAGGTCCTACCAGCCTCTATGAGGGTTTTCTTTTTCCTCTCAGCAATTCTATTATACTGGGGTGTTCTAGGAGAGGAGAATTCCTAGTGAATCTCTTGCTCTTTACAGAACCTAGTCATACTTGTAGACTGAAATTCAGTCCCATGGTCACTTCTGATTTTGACCACAGTACTGTCTAATTCACTATGTATCTGCTTCACAAACGTCTTGAAGACTTCAAGGGTTTCATCCTTTATCTTCAGGAAGAACACTCAAGCAAACCTAGAAAAATCATAAACAACCACAAGGGTGTAGACTTTCCTACCTAGACTTTGAACTGGCATGGGACCAAATAAGTCCATATACAGGAGGTATTGGCACCTCACTGAGTCTTTGTCCCCAATTCTCTTGAAGTAGGTCTTGGTCTATTTGCCCTTTTGGCATGCAAAGCAGATACCCTCCTTAGTGCATTTCAACTTGGGTCCATTTCTGACTAACTCTTTACTAAAGAGTTTGTCTATGGTCTTGTAGTTCAGATGAGTCAGTCTCTTGTGCCATTGGACATAATATGAGGATTTCTCATCTGCAACTAGGTATATGGGAGAGTCCTTACTTTCATAATCAAAATTGAGACAATAGATATTTCTTCTCCTGGTGCCTGTCGAGATGACCCCTTGGTCACTTGACCTCCTAATTTGGCACTCATCCTTGAGGAAAGAAATGACATAGCCAAGATCACATAGTTGGATTATGCTTATGAGGTTGTGTTGCAACCCTTTCACATAAGCTACTTGTGTGATAGTGATTATGCCATTTGATATCTTACCATACCCTTTAGTCACTCCCCTTTCTGAATCACCAAAGATGACTTTGGGTCCATTCTTTACTAAAGTGTACTCCATCAGCATGTTCCTTGTCCCAGTCATGTGTTTGGAACACCCACTATCCAAGTACCATTTAAGGGTATGGCCACTTGGACTAACCTGCAAAGCATAAATCAATTAATCTTAGGACCCCAATTCTTATTGGGTCCTAGGTGCTTGTTAGTCTAATAATAACCATGCCGACCTGCAGCTCTTCTAACAGTAAGCTCTCTCTTGCTCTTGGCGCACTTGTATTGTGCCAGCAATCTGTAGCATAATGGCCCACTTTTCCACGGCACCAGCACTCATAAATATTGTATCTTCTTTTAAGAGCTGGTCTAGTGGCTATATTGACATCATCTCTTGGTCTAGAAGGTGCAGCAGCAGCCCTGTTCTTTTGTTTCTCATGCCCAGTCTGACTAGTGGTGGGTCTGGCAGTAGAAGTGCTTGGGATATCTTGAGCCCTACCAGTAGCTGTCTTCTTTTTAGATAACATAATTTTGATGGCCTCTGAGATGCCCAAATCAGGTCTACTAACAAACATGCCCTTAATCTTAGAGTGGGTTGGAATATTCTGAGAACAGTCTGCAACTTTACCCTTGAGTGAAGGGGTCGGTGCACCAAAAACAAATGGTCCAGGGTGGGCCATTTGAATTTCTTCATGGGCTGCCTTGAAGGCATTTGCACCCTTGCTATATCTACCACTATAGTATGGAGCATCTTTGCTCACACTAGTGGAACTATCATTCTTCCAGTGACTATATGTGCTCTCTAAGTCATACCTGTTGGAAGGTAGTACCATTCTCGTGAATAAAATAGCAGGCTTTGAGGCCAGTGGCTATGTTAGAGCTTTGCCTTTTCCTTTAGGATTGGCAACTCTTGTGGATCCCTTGAATCTCAACCCCTTCTTACCATTTTGGAAAGTGAAGGTGTCTATCAAGGGAAGCACTGAACAGGGCTTTGAATAGTTATCCACTATTCTCTTATCCATCTCTAGCAGCACTTTCAGGTCCCTGATTCTATTTTCCTGGTATACTATGGTATCTATCTGAATGAAGGAGATAGTTTCCAGCTCACTGATCTCTTTCATTTTCTGATCAAGCAGTGAAGCTGAATTAGCATGTTGGGAAGAAGCAAGCTGAAGGGAGGCAATTTCCTTAGCTTGCTTCTTAGCCAGTAGCTTGTTTTCCTTGAAGGCACTCAGAAGGATACCATATTTATCAATTACAGAATTGACATTTTCCTCAGACTCAGAATCTTCTTCATCTCTTGATGAATGAGCTTCAGAATCTGGGCTGGTCTCATAGTCTGACTCAAAAGAAGACTTGGACAGAGAATTTAACTTTGGTTGACCAGGCTGTTCCTGGCTGGATTCATCATCATTCAAAGCCATCAGTCTATGGCAGTAGTTGTCTTCTTCTTCTTCTTCCAGCATAGCAGTAATAATCCTAATGTAGGCTTCATTATCCTCTTATCTTTCTGACTCTAAAGAGGAAGAGTCAGTCCAGCTCTTCTTCTTAGCAATGAAGGATTTCTCCTTCTTGCCTTTGTGCTGGTGGTCCTTCTTCTCACTAGATTTCTTTATTTTGATAGGGCAGTCGGCTATTATATGTCCTAGCTTGCTGTAGCAATAGCAAACCACTTTAGATGAAACGTGTTTGTTGGGTTTAGAACCATACATGTCCTCCTTAGACGATTTCTTCCTGCCCTTGTAGTAGTCTTTTTTGGGATGAGAGGAGGAAGAGGGCCTGCTTCTCTAGTGCTTCTTCTTCATAAACTTCTGGAACTTCTTGGATAAGTCAGCAAAGTCTTCATCATACATATGGCAGTCTGATGTGCTGGTCTCCGATTTGTTTAAGTCAAATTCAGCATCCCTACTTGGTGGAGAATGTGTCTTCCTTCTGCTCCTCCTTGAGGCTTCAGCTTTGAAGGCCACAGATTTTTCTTTAGCTTGGGACTTGCTGACTTTCTCCTCCTCTTTTCTGGCTGTCAGCTACATTTCATAGGACAACAGCTTCCCAAACAAAGTTGCTGGTGGAGTGTCAGTAAGCTTTTCCACCTCTCTGATGGCACAAATTTTTGTATCCCAGTCTCTAGTTAGAGACCTGAAAAACTTGTCATTCAGCTCATAGGTGCTGAAGACTCCTCCATATGTCCTCAGCTCATTGATAATCCTGAAGAACCTTTCATAACACTTAATTATGCCATCATTCTTGCTCTATCTGAAAGCTTCATACTCTTGATTGAGCATAAACTTTCTGTTGCCACTCACTTCCTCTGTACCCACCATATAGACCACTAGTGTGTCCCACATCTCCTTTGCAGTCTTGCAGTGTACCAAATTTTGAAAGGTGGAGTCATCTATGGCACTAACTATTATATTTTGTGCCCTCTTATCCATAGTGGCTAGTATGACTTCATCCTTTGTCATTTTAGAGTAGTTCTTGGGGGTTTGGACATTTGTATCCAGGGCAAACACTTTCATAGGGATGAAAGGTCCTTCCTTGACAGTGATGAAAATTTTAGGGTCAGCTGCCTCCATGAACAACCTAACCCTCTCCTTCTAGATGTTAAACCCTTCCTTCCTGCAGATGAGAAGCTTCATGGCACCCAGCTCCTTATAGTTCAGTCCTGAACCCATAAGGACAGATTTTCTTACTGACCTTGGAGATCTACTCAGACTGTTGAGTCTTTAAAGAGCAACCTACCTCTAATACCACTTGAAAGACTTTATTATCAAGGTCAGCTAGCACCTAGAGGGGGGGTGAATAGGTTTTAGGTCTATTTTTAATTATCTAGACCTACACCTTATTTGTTATGCTTGGTGATTTGTTAAGTTAAGCTTTCAATAACATCAACCAGATGACACAAATAGTTTATAGTGGTTTCCCAGACTTTGGGTACGTCCAATGTCCCTCTGCGCCCTTCTAACAGTGTGTTAGACAAGGCTCTTCCCCCAAAACTCGGCTCCAAAGAGCTTACAACATGATCCCGCAGGACCACTCAATCTTCTTCAAGACTTAAACCTTAAGCAATATGCCCTACCACTCAGATCCCAACTAGATCCTACCTCAGCCTTTATAACACAAGCCTACCACTAAGATTCACACAAGAATCCTACACTTAGATCTACAACAGATCTTACCTCTGCCTTTATAACACAGGCCTATACTCAAATTCACTCAAGAATCTTATACTCAGATCAAAGTTTGGATCCTATAGAGAACAACAAAGATTTGAAACAATCAGAGGCCAGAGAAAAATCTCTGTGTCTGTCTTCCTGGGAAGAAACTGAGTTTTTCTTAACTTTTTCTTCACAGCAACAAGTTGACAAATATCTTCAGATGAATCAACTACTTGTTCTAGAAGTAGATTGCAGAAGTCTCTGCCTCTCCTCTTTCAGGAATCAGTCCTGACCTTGCTGTTATAGATAAATATCATAGCAGTTATCACTTTTCGCTTTTAGGTTGACTGAACTGAACAGGACCTTCAGGATCGGCAGCAATGGAGAGGAAGAAGATGATGTTCAGCCGCAATTGCGAAATAAGAAAACCATAATTGCTTCTTATTGAGCCAGTCAATTTTCCCTTTTATTGATCATCGATCAACGGATCTATTGCGCTGTGGGCCCCGCCTTAATTGTCAATTTACCACCTTCCATTTGCAAAAGATGACAAAAGCTAGCCGTCGGTGCCATCAATGGCTTCCTCCATCTTTCCTGTAATGAATTTGAACTGCATTGACTTTGTTGACTTTTACTGAATCATGCTGACGTCACTATCTATGGATTTAGCCAAAATCAAGCATCAGTAGTATAGGCGTTGAGTGAGTAAGCACCACTCAATGCCAAAACACTTAGACAGATTTTCCGTCATTAGGCGTTGAGAGCATTGAGTCCACTCAATGCTTTTTACCTTAGAAAATATTTCTGCTAATAGGCATTGAGTGAAGCTTCATCACTTAACGCCATATTACTTAGACAGATTTTGCCACTTGGCATTGAGTGAGTAAGCTTCACTCAACGCCAAACTACTTAATAGATTTTTTATTATCTGGCATTGAGTGAGTAAGCTACACTCAACGCTTTTAGACTTAGCCAATTTTCTGTGTCTTAAAACACTGGCTCTGACTGGATGAGAATCAGTCAATATTATTGCCCCCATGGCGTTGAGTGAGTTATCTACACTCAATGTTATTGCTCCATGGCATTGAGTGAGTAAGCTACACTCAACGCCAGTAGCCTTAGTCAAAAGTCTACACAAAATTTCTGTGGCTTTGACTAACTGAGCAATACTCAACGATTATGAGGCTATGGCATTGAGTGAATGGACTTCACTCAATGCATGTGGACCTAGCCATATTTCTGCCTATTTCTTCTTAGGCTAAGCCTGACTCACAGCTTTTTGTTATATGGCATTGAGTGAGTAGACTTCAATCAACGCATGTGGACTTAGCCACAATTTCAGCTATTTATTATTAGGCTTAGACTAATCTAGCTATACTCAACGATTTTGCTTACCTGGCATTGAGTGAATAGACTTCACTCAACACCTGTGGACTTATGCAATTTCCAGCCTATCCAGTATCTTGCAGCTGACTTGATCTTCAAGGTGTCAAGATAACTAAATTGTCTCGACACAGCTGTCTCGACACTTTTGTCTTGACACTTGTGTCCTTAGTCATTTCCTCAAGTTTTCACCCTGTAGATGGCATTGAATGAGCTTGCTTCACTCAATGTCTGTGGACTTAGGTAAATTCCTGCCTGTCCACCAGCTTGCTTGGCGTCCACCTGCATGCATAAACTCAAACACACATTAAATACAACTAGTGTGTGTTTCATTGACTTGTTTGACTTCTTTCAAATCTGGGTCATGCATATCAATGGACCCAACACCCCATAACTCTAAAATTTACACGCTATTATGGAGTCTTTTCTGGCATACAAAATAGTCATCGCCAATTCATACCAACCTGTCCAGATGGGCTTCACACAGCATGCATATACCGTACTTCGATTCCGGATTCTAAATGCAAAGGTAACGGGGATACAACTGGTCTACCCGTCAGGAGAATGGCTTCCACGTGCTCGTGGAGCGTCTACCATTTCATGCCAAAATAAAGGAATTCACATGTCTAGGAAGAAGGATCGTTACCCTTGATGTTCGTTTCGGCACCATGAGAGAGAATCTAGTCGAATGAAAATGACAAAAATGGATTTACCTCCACGGATTCTAACTCAGCTTGTGACTCGGAGCTCCAAAACTCCAACGGCGACGGCATCTCCTTCCTCTTACTCTCCTTCGCTCTCCTCTCACGCTACTGGTTAGAAGGAGGAAGCCACGAGAGAAAGAAATGAATGAAAACGTAACTTCCCTAGCCTTAAACCGAGCTTCCGTCGCGTGGTAACTAGCTACCGCCGCACAGTACCTCAAACGTCGGCCTGTTCCGCAAGCCCACCGTCCAAAACCTCCAATCCTAGGCCGACACGTGGCCACACCATAACTGTCCTGCTACCACCACGCAGTATCAACCTACTATCGCGCAGTATATGATGTGTCATATCAACGTACCGCTCTCGATGAACTGACGCTACCGCTCCGTGGTATCGCTACTGATGCGTGGTACCTCACAGAGAGGAATTCCAAACAAATCAGCTCCACTACTACCAGCGTTAACCCTACCACTAGGTGGTAGCACACAGAGAGCTTGTCGATTAATCGACCATTCTACCGCTACGTGGTATCACCCTACCGCTAGGCGGTAACTCATTGAACACTCCTTCTACAGGAAACTTGGGGTGTTACACTCTGCTATATAATTAAGGGAAGAAAGTGGATGTACCCATAATCAGGGAACCATTATACATCTTAGTGTCTATGTTGTGGCTATTTTGTTTATGCTGATATATTATTCTATCGTGCCTACCATAAGAAATAATAGGAAAGTATAAAATTAGTAAACCACCTATTCCCCCCCACCCCCTCTAGGTAGTTAGCAACCCTTATCTTTCATATAATATTGATAAAACTAAAAGACTAAAGACAAATTACTTGAATCCTATATACCTTTGACATTATCATTTGGGTCATATAAATGTGAAACGCATATACAAACTCCATAAAGTTTGACAATTAACTCATTTAATTATGAATCATTTGAGAGATATGAGTTTTGTTTATTATGCAAGATGACTAAAGCCCCTTTGTCTGGTAATACTGAGAGGGTTGAGGATATTTTAGGTGTAATACATAGTAATATATGTAGACCCATTAATTTAATTGCTAGAGGAGAGTTTTATTGTTTCATTACATTAACTAATGATTTCAGTAGATGGGGATATGTGTATCATATAAAGTGCAAATTTGAATTCCTTGAAAAGTTCAAAGAGTTCAAAAATAAAGTAAAAAACCAACTATGAAAAATAACTAAAATACTCTGATCTGATCGAGGTAGCAAATATTTGAGTTGGGAGTTTTGTGATCATCAGAGATAGTATGGTATTATATCACAGTTTACTCCACCTAAAACATCATAATATAATGGTGTTTCTGAGTGGATAAATCATTCTTATTGGACATAGTGCGATCAATGTTGAGTCATATAGATTTATATATTTCCTTTTGTGGATACGCTCTATAGACGGCTGATCTTACTCTAAATTACGTTCCTATCAAAATAGTTCAAGAGACACTGTATGAGATATGGACTAGAAAGTGTTCTAGTATGTCTTTTATAAAGATTTAGGGTTACGAAGCATACATGAGACATTAAATGCCTGACAAACTGAGGTCAAATCAGATAAGTGTTATCTAGTGTGGTATCCTAAGGAAACTGATGGGTGATATTTCTATAATCACTCTAAGAGCAAAGTATTTGTCACGAGGACTAGTATTTTTCTAGAAAAGAAGTTCATAAATAGAAAGACTATTAAGACAGAACTTGAAGAGGTTCAAGAACCACAAATAATGAATGAATCAAAATTGGGACCTGAGCAAGGACTATAAGTTGTTGTAGATAGAGAGCCTATTCAAGAAACACAATTTCTACATACATCTGACAGACCATGTTTTGAGCCTAAGAGATATAGATTTCTCATGTCTCAAAATGGTAATGTGTAACTTATGGATCATGAAGATGAACCCATAATATACCAAGAAGCAATGAATAGATCGAACTCCGAGAAGTGGCTTGAGGCCATTAAATCTTAAATTGACTCCAAATAGGAAAACCAAGTTTGGATCATGGTGGAACCACCTAAAGGGGTACGGCCCATAGGGTGCAACTGGGTTTTCAAGAAGAAGACCAGCATGGATAGGAATGTACACACATTCAAAGGGTAATTAGTGGTTAAAGGTTTCAAGCAAATTCATATAGTTGACTATGATGAGACATTTTCTTATGTTATCTTGGAAAAATCTATCAGAATTTTGCTTATTAATGTTGTGTGCAATGATTACGAGATCTTGAAAATAGATGTAAAAATAACTTACATTATTGGAAACCTCCTCGAGGATGTATATATGACACAACTAGATGGTTTTGTGTCTGAAAGTCTTGATTTCAAGAACAACTAATCACCTAGAGGGAGTGAATAGGTCAAATTTAAAAACTTAGGCGACTTATTGATTAAAATCACAGCACAACAATCTTATCACAATCAATACCAGCACAGTACACAGTGATTTATAGTGGTTCCCCAATTGATGGGTACATCAACTTTTCCCCCTTCGCCTATCTAGCAGTATACTAGATTCGGCTAAACTTCCTTCTATCTTTCTCAGATCCTCAGATTTTATAGCTCAGAGCCCAACCGGCTCCTATAACTAAGGCACAAGCCCTACCACTCAGATCACCAAGATCCTACAACTTAAGTTCTTTCCAAGAACTCTACCTCAGAGTGACTCCACACTCCTACAGCTCAGGCAATCTTGTCCTACCTCAGTGTGAATCCACGCACCTACAACTCAGGCAACTCCTGCCCTACCTCAGCCTTTATAGCACAGTCTTATAACTCAATACTTAGCCTTACCACTCAGATTCAAAATGAATCTTACACAGAAATAATATAGATAATGAATTACAGGCACCAGAGAAAATTCTCTGTACCTGTCTACCTGGACCGAGCAGATGTCAGCCCCAACTTCGTCTTCACAGCAACAAGATGATACATCGATCTTGAAATGATGCCCGGCTTGTTATGGAATCAACTAGTAGATGAATCTGCTTATTATTCTTCAGGAATATCTCCCGATCTGGACTGAGCAGATTTAAGCCCTTCCTTCTTCTTTGATCCAGCGAATTGATCTTTAGATTCTAGCTCAGCATGGATCGAGAAGATAACTTCAGCTAGGGCACGCCTAGGCTAATTCATCTCTCTTAGAGGATTACTCTAAACCTGTGGGAGTGGATGTTGATTGCACCAACAAACTCAGAAGCCCTTCAGATTTGAACTTGAGGTTCTTGGCATCTGCAACAATAGCGGATGAAGACGACGAACTCCGCTTCTCATTTTTTCAGAAAGTTAATCAGAAATTAATCCAATAATCCTTTCTTAGATCTCAATCTCCTCTACTATTTATAATCTCATCACATTTGTGAGATGATCGACACGTGTCTCAGTTTTTACGGTGGTTAAAACCTAAGCTTTATTAACTTGAGGTCCACTATAGACTGACGACGACGTTAATGTCGATTTGCTTCGAATCTGAACTTTGTTGAATTGTTGACTTTGCTGAGTCAACATCATTCTGGACTTAGCCAAAATCAATAAACTTTTCTAAAATCCTGTGTTCGATGAACTTCAAGCTCAGCTCGACGAAATCTGAGCTCAGCTTGACGAAACAGTGAAGCTGAGATCGACGAATTCTCTCAGCTCAGTTCTTTCTTAAGGTGAAGGCTGAGGTCGACGAACTTCGAGCTCAGTTCGACGAAACCTGAGCTCTGGTCGACGATTCTGATAGATGAGTCCTTCCTATAGGTAAAAGCTGAGATCGACGAACTCTGAACTCTGGTCGACGAAAGTTAAGCTCCGCTCGACAAATGGTAGACTCAGTAATTCTGGACTTAGAAATTATTTTTGCTCTGCTAGGCGTTGAGAGCATTGAGTGTATATCCCTCACTCAACGTTTTTCCCTTAGCCTATATTCTTCAGATTTCTGCCTGATGGCGTTGAGAGCGTTGAGTGTATAAGCTTCACTCAACACTTTGTGCCTTAGCCATATTTTTCAGCTTTCTTCCTGAAGGCGTTGAGAGTGTTGTGTGTATAAACTTCACTCAATGCATCTGAACTTTGCTGATTTTCTGGAATCTTCACAGTAAGTCTATGATAGGATAACCTTGTGAAAGTGAGGGTAGATCTTATATTTTCTTTTAGGAAGAGTTAATGCGGAAAATTAAAAATTAAAATAAACAAAAGAGCATAGCACAAAAGAAACAGAGCAAGCAAACCAGACGACACAAGGAGCTACAGTGGTTCCCTCTCAATAGGTACGTCCACTCTTCTACCACCTTGGTAGGAATCCACTACAGGTTTTTGCTAAGGTGCCCTGCCACCAATGATCTGATTCAGGTAGATCAAACAGACCCTTTAGACTTTTGATCAGGTGTCTAAAAACCAAGCAGGTTGTTGATAAGGTGCCCTGTCACCAACGTTCACTTTTGAAGAGGTGTGAACAAACTCTTTACAGGAGGGGGAAGGAGAGTTAGATTGTCTTCTCTATTTTAAATACAGATTAGAGAAGCATAAGAGACTCTTCAGAACTTATGACAGAATACTGTCACGAGGTTCTGAAGGAGTAAGGCCTGAAGAAGACTAGAGATCTGGATTTAGATGTTCTTCTTCAGCTTCCTTATTTCTTCTTCTTCTTCAGAGAAACTCTGAGTGTATCTTCCTGGAACAGGAGCACTCAGGTTGAGGAAGAGCAGAAGAGATATCTTCACAGTTGGATAGATATTGCTGTAAGCAGCTGTATCTTTTCTTTCTTGAAGACTGCTGAATGTTGATGGTAGCAGTCTTCTTTCACATTTGTTCTACAGCTTCGTCTGTGTGTTTCTGGTCACTGTCTTCTTCTTGTATGTTTCGTGTGTGTCGTGTGTCTTCTTTCTTTCTCCAAAAGAACTCTTTAAATAGGTGCAGCAGCAACGGCTCTATTAGAGCAAGACTTTTGTCTTCTTCTCAGATCTTGAATCTGGGCTGCAATTAACACAAAAACAAGTCTTGCAGATATATCCTATAAAAGGGAAAACTACAGCAGCTGCAATAAATAGACTCATAAAGGATGTTTGATAAATCACATCGGAAATAGCTCTTTACAGCCAACGGCTATAAAGGACAGCTGCAACAATAAAGTCAGATAATAAGACAAAAGACATTGCCAGAGGGAATTGACTTATGCATAAATATAGAAGCACGTTTGCTTTGAGATATATGCATAAGATCAATTAAATAATCCATAATAAAACATGTCAGAAAATATAGGAAATAAAACAACAAATAAAACGCATATAATATTACATATGCATACCAGAAGATAGTCGAACGATCCTCGACGATCGTCGACCGACCTACTGAGATCGTCGACCTATCAATAGATAGTCGACCGACTCAGAAAGTCGAACTATCCAGGCAGATAGTCGACCGACCCGGGCAAGACAGAAAACGTCGATCTATCAAGAGATAGTCGACCAGAGCTCGACGATCTAGCAGAACGTCGAGCTGGCTAGAGACAGACGATCGTCGACCGGCTGATCGACGATAGTCGATCGGCGTTCGACGATAGTCGAACCCGAAAAAGACTTAGCCAGAATTTTACTGGAAAAGAGAATACTCAATAATGAGATTTTGACCATGGATAAATCTTGGGTCAAGGACTAAAAGGAAAGACTTAACTCAAATCCAAACTAGGGTACCAACAATCTCCCCTATTTGGGTTAAGTCTTTCACAAACTAAAAACTACTAAAAACAAATAAACTAAACTCAAACAACTTAATAGAGATCCTAGCCCAAATCAGAACCAGGGTTCCAACAATCTCCCCCTATTTGGGTGAGGATCCTATTAGCAAAATAATAAAAATTTGCAAAGCATAAAATATATAAAGAAAAGCTTTGATTGGCTGGCTGCTTGCTGGCATTTGCAATCTCCCCCTATGTTGATGCAGTACATGTGATTTGGACTCAGCTGAGATGACTTTGAATATTGATTGAGTCATCCAGCTAACTCCTGTAGATAGTACCTGCAGAAGGCTATGGTAGAGATTGCTCTCTCCTTGAAAAAGGGTATATTAGCAGCAAAAATGATATTTTGTCCAGCAAATTTGATTAAGATTCTGGATCTGAAAAACAAAATCAGATATCTTCCTTCCTATAGAATTTCTTTTCATTAGACGAGATTCAAACTCAGCTGACCAATGCAACTAGAGTAGAGGACTCAATCTAAATGAAGTTAGAAAAGGATCTATAAGAAATAGAGTTATCTGACCGAGAATTTCTTTATACAGAAATCTGAATGAAATATTTGAACATAACATCAATCAGATATAATCAGCTATAAGAAAAGAAGATGCTTCCTAATAAATCTGTTCCTAATAATAAAAGGATTTGAAAATATTTAACTATGAGTATAAAACAGATTTATGAAATGGCAAACTGAGATTGAAAGTTTTGTAGAGTTTGGCCCTGTTCTTGATCATCTCTTCATGTTGGAAATTTTGAGTCTGTAATCCTGCAAGACAGAAAACAGATCAAGTGCAAAGGGAACAAGAAGAGATGCAGTTTTTGCTTTTGTGCATGAACAAATGAATGAAGTAAATCTTGAAGAAGAAGAAAAAAAATGAGGGCAGAGAAAATGACAGGGGAATACAATTTAATGAGCACAGCACTCATTAGGATAATCTGAAAAAGATTTTGAAGAAAATCTTTAAAATCAGAAAGGCACTGTCTGATAATTCCCTTCCTATAGAATCACTTTATCACAAATAAAAACTTCAACACAGTGTGATGATCCACTGGATCAAGTCTGTGTTGAGTTTTAGTGTAGATAATTTTGTGAAAAATCTGTAAGGATGTAGAATTATCTTACTATGCCTCTTTGAGATCTAAGATTCATCAAAAAAGGAAAATTTTCAGACCATAAATGTAATGAGGTTTTATTGGTTTATTAAATAAATTTTTCAAAAAATATTTCATGTATGTTTGAAAAATTTGAGAAAACTTTTGAAAAACAGAATCAATGTTGTTGAATTTTCTTAATATTTCTCTTGAAGGTTTAGTTGTATTCAAGTTAGAGATTGATTTAGGATATTTTGAAATGTAGTTAGTATTGGATATCACCTGATATTTTCTAAGTTCTGATTCAGGCTTTTCCTTGTTGTTTGATGCATTTATGGCCTTTAAGCAGAATTCTTTGGCCCTTGCTTCCTCCTCTTCATCTTCAAATGATGAGTCATCATCGGAGACATCCCAGATAACATCTAGGGATGGTGATTCTCCTTCAGATGAGATGATATGGCTTCCTTCTGATATTACATCCATGGGTTCAGAAGCCATTTGATGAAGGGACAGCCAAATCTCCTTAGCTGATGAACATTCAGCAATCTCTTGAAAAATGTCATCAGACATTGATTCAGCAAGAATGTTCATTGCTCTGGCATCAGCTAGCCTGGCACTTTGTGTTGTTGTTGCCGAAGTTGGAAGACCTGTTAAGATAGAAGAGAAAATTTCTTCATCAAAAGAGTTCATATATAATTTGATTCTTGCCTTCCAGATGCTAAACTCAGCTAAGTTGCAAGCTGGAGGTCTGGTGCTTGACCATTCTTCATTTTGTGCCATGAAAAACTCTTAAGAAATAAGTATAAGATCTATCTCAGGGATCTTTTGATTCAGGAGTTATCCTGTACAAACAATCAACCTCCCTCTGATACCAATTGAAAGTGAGGGTAGATCTTATATTTTCTTTTAGGAAGAGTTAATGCGGAAAATTAAAAATTAAAATAAACAAAAGAGCATAGCACAAAAGAAACAGAGCAAGCAAACCAGACGACACAAGGAGCTACAGTGGTTCCCTCTCAATAGGTACGTCCACTCTTCTACCACCTTGGTAGGAATCCACTACAGGTTTTTGCTAAGGTGCCCTGCCACCAATGATCTGATTCAGGTAGATCAAACAGACCCTTTAGACTTTTGATCAGGTGTCTAAAAACCAAGCAGGTTGTTGATAAGGTGCCCTGTCACCAACGTTCACTTTTGAAGAGGTGTGAACAAACTCTTTACAGGAGGGGGAAGGAGAGTTAGATTGTCTTCTCTATTTTAAATACAGATTAGAGAAGCATAAGAGACTCTTCAGAACTTATGACAGAATACTGTCACGAGGTTCTGAAGGAGTAAGGCCTGAAGAAGACTAGAGATCTGGATTTAGATGTTCTTCTTCAGCTTCCTTATTTCTTCTTCTTCTTCAGAGAAACTCTGAGTGTATCTTCCTGGAACAGGAGCACTCAGGTTGAGGAAGAGCAGAAGAGATATCTTCACAGTTGGATAGATATTGCTGTGAGCAGCTGTATCTTTTCTTTCTTGAAGACTGCTGAATGTTGATGGTAGCAGTCTTCTTTCACATTTGTTCTACAGCTTCGTCTGTGTGTTTCTGGTCACTGTCTTCTTCTTGTATGTTTCGTGTGTGTCGTGTGTCTTCTTTCTTTCTCCAAAAGAACTCTTTAAATAGGTGCAGCAGCAACGGCTCTATTAGAGCAAGACTTTTGTCTTCTTCTCAGATCTTGAATCTGGGCTGCAATTAACACAAAAACAAGTCTTGCAGATATATCCTATAAAAGGGAAAACTACAGCAGCTGCAATAAATAGACTCATAAAGGATGTTTGATAAATCACATCGGAAATAGCTCTTTACAGCCAACGGCTATAAAGGACAGCTGCAACAATAAAGTCAGATAATAAGACAAAAGACATTGCCAGAGGGAATTGACTTATGCATAAATATAGAAGCACGTTTGCTTTGAGATATATGCATAAGATCAATTAAATAATCCATAATAAAACATGTCAGAAAATATAGGAAATAAAACAACAAATAAAACGCATATAATATTACATATGCATACCAGAAGATAGTCGAACGATCCTCGACGATCGTCGACCGACCTACTGAGATCGTCGACCTATCAATAGATAGTCGACCGACTCAGAAAGTCGAACTATCCAGGCAGATAGTCGACCGACCCGGGCAAGACAGAAAACGTCGATCTATCAAGAGATAGTCGACCAGAGCTCGACGATCTAGCAGAACGTCGAGCTGGCTAGAGACAGACGATCGTCGACCGGCTGATCGACGATAGTCGATCGGCGTTCGACGATAGTCGAACCCGAAAAAGACTTAGCCAGAATTTTACTGGAAAAGAGAATACTCAATAATGAGATTTTGACCATGGATAAATCTTGGGTCAAGGACTAAAAGGAAAGACTTAACTCAAATCCAAACTAGGGTACCAACAATCTCCCCCTATTTGGGTTAAGTCTTTCACAAACTAAAAACTACTAAAAACAAATAAACTAAACTCAAACAACTTAATAGAGATCCTAGCCCAAATCAGAACCAGGGTTCCAACACCTTGACTCAACGCTTCTAGCCTTGTGGCGTTGAGTGAGTTGAGCTCACTCAATACTTCTGGACTTAGCCCGATTTCTGGATTCTTCACAGTAAGGCTATGACAGGATAACCTTGACTCAACGCTTCTATTTGTATGGTGTTGAGTGAGTCGACCTCACTCAATGCTTCTGGACTTAGCCCAATTTCTGCCTTTATAATACTGTCAGTTTTGACTGCCTGCCTTCTCTCAGCACTATTATCTGAATGGCATTGAGTGAGCTTGCCTCACTCAACGCTCTTGGACTTAGGTAGTTTTCTGAGTTTCCAGCCCCATCTTGAGTCCACTTGTCATTGTCTCTTGAACTAGCTATCCAATCATTATGACAAAGACTAACCTGTATGCATGAACTTAACCATACATCAAATACAACTATATCTATCTCATTGACACGTTTGACATCATCAAATCAGGGCCATTAGGATCAATGGACCCAACAATCTCCCCCTATTTGAAGATGTCAAAATCACTAATCAATTACCTTAGTCAATGAGATACACATTACACAGGCAATATAAGCATATTCATATTAAATTCAGTGAATTGAATTTTACCTACTCCCCCTAGATTGTTGTTTGGTGAGTTACACCTTAGAGGATTACCTCTTAGCTTGATCCTTTCTTGCTTGATCAACCTTGTCTCCCCATGACTTTCTCCTTTTGTGTTTCTGCCATGAAGGAGCTTGATCCTTTCTGATAGTCATCTTCTATCTCTCCACCTTAAGCTTGATCAACTGAAGGTAAACATGACCTTAATGTCTCCCCATTTTTGACCTCTTAGAATAATCAGGATAGAGCATCTCTTTTTCTTCCCTTATGTTCTCCCCCTAGCTGATGTATATGAAGCTAGGATTGCAGCTGCCAACATGCCCCTTATACAGGGCTGACTTGTATATCACTTGATACCACTTGACAGTACTTGAAATTTAGTATCACTGGAAATTCTCAACACCACTAGAAAAGACTACTTGAAAGTCTAGTCCTGCAGCTGCTGATACCACTTGAGAAGAAGCATCTCCTCTCATCTTGCTTTCCACTAGGTTTGCAGCACCTGCAAAAAGAACAAACTTGTACCAAGCATAATACCTTAGGGAGTACCTGAAGCTATTCTAGGTTCAACATACCCAAATTAATTTTGAAGGTGTTAAACTTGGCTTCATCTAGTGACTTAATGAAGATATCAGCCACTTGCTTGTCAGTGGAGACAAACTCTAGGCAAATGTCTTTTTTTTCAACATGTTCCTTAATAAAATGATACTTAATTTCTATGTGTTTAGTCTTGCTATGTGAAATAGGATTCCTAGCAATATAAATTACACTAGTAGAATCACAATATAGAGGAGTTCTACTTATCTTAATGTCATAGTCTTCAAGCTAATGTTGTATCCATAGCAATTGAGCACAGCAGCTACCTGCTGCAATGTACTATGACTCTGTAGTGGAGATGGCAACACTAGTCTACTTCTTACTGCTCCATGACACCAATCTTCCACCTAAGAATTGACATGTACTAGTGGTACTTTTCCTGTCTTCCTTATAGCCTGCAAAATTTGCATCTGGTGGCTAATCCACATATACTTCCTCTTTTAAGTCTCCATTCAGGAATACTGACTTCACATCCATCTAGAAGATTTTGAATCCTCGATAGGCAGTAAAAGCAAGGAATAACTTTATTGCTTCCAGCCTTGCTATTGGGGCAAAGGTCTGGTCAAAATCTATTCCTTCTTCTTATTTATATCCTTTTGCCACCAATCTAGCCTTGTTTTTGACAATAATGTCATTCTCATCTAGCTTGTTCTTGTAGATCCACTTTGTTCTTATGACATTATGTCCCTTTGATCTGGGAACCAGCTTCAAGACTCTACACCTTTTGAACTGGTTCAGCTCTTCCTGCATAGCTCCAATCTAGTAAGAGTCTTTGATAGCCTCTTCAAGCTTCTAGGCTCTATTTGTGATAGGAAGCCTAAACATAGAACTGTGTTGATGCTCGTGATCCTTGTCTGGACACCATGTCTTGCATCACCAATGATTTGGAGTGTTGGATGGTCCCTCAGATGTCTCTCAGCTAAAGGCATTCTTGCTTCAGCTTGTTGTTCTACATTGTTCTCAACTGGCTGAACTTCATTGTCTTCAGCTGGATATACTGCATTGTCTTCAGCTGACTGTTCTTCATCCTCGGCTTCTAAGTCTTGAGTTCTCCCTTGATAGCACCCATCTTCTTCCTTATCTTGTCCTACTGGATCCATTTCCCTGATGGTAAGCTTGTCCATCACATCCTTTAAACCTACATAACTAGAATAGGTGCTTGGCAACTCACAGTTAATTAGGTTTGACTCATCAAAGACAACATGTATTGATTCTTCTATAACTTGAGTAGTCAAGTTATAGATCCTATATGCGCTACTATTATTGATATACCCAACAAATATCCCTTCTTGGTACTTGGCAGCAAACTTAGTCACATAGGACTTACCATTGTTTAGAACATAGCACTTGCTACCAAAAATCCTGAAGTATGATAAGTTTGGTTTTCTGCCTTTTAGAATCTCACAGGGAGTCTTCTTGTGACTTTTGGTGATGGAAGCCCTGTTAAGGACATGACATGCAGTGTTTACTGCCTCAGCTCAAAAATATTCTGGGAGAAATGTATCACTTAACAAAGTTCTACCAGCCTCTATGAGGGTTCTAGTTTTCCTCTCAGTAATCCCATTTGCTGGGGTGTTCAAAGAGAGAAGAACTCTTGATGAATCCTAAGCGCTTCACAGAATCTTATCATGCATTCAGACTAAAACTCAGTCCCATGGTCACTTCTAATTTTAACCACAGTACTGTTAAGTTCAATCTAAATGTGCCTAACAAATGTCTGGAAGACATCAGGGGTTTCAAATTTCTTCCTTAGAAAGAACACCCATGCAAATATGGAAAAGTCATACACAACCACAAGGGTGTAGACTTTCCTACCTAGACTATGAACTGGAATAGGATCAAATAGATCCATATTCAGGAGGTATAAACACCTCACTGAGTCTTTGGAATCAAGGCCCTGGAAGGAGGTCCTGGTATACTTTCCCTTTTGGCATGCTGAGCAGATACCCTCCTTGATGCACTTCACCTTAGGACAATTTCTCACTAACTCTTTGCTAAAGAGTTTGTCTATGGTCTTGTAATTCAAATAAGCTAGCCTCTTGTGCCATTGGACACAATGTGAAGGTTTCTCATCTGCAACTAGGAATATGGGAGAGTCCTTACTCTCATAAACAAAATTAAGACAATAGACATTTCCTCTCCTAGTGCCTGTCATGATTACCCCTTGGTCACTTGACCTCCTAATTTGGCACTCATCCTTGAGAAAAGAAATGTCATAGCCAACATCACATAGTTGGCTTATTCTTATCAGGTTATGTTGCAAACCTTTCACATAAGCTACTTGTGTGATAGTGATTATTCCATTAGATATCTTACCAAACCCTTTGGTTACTCCTCTTTCTTAACCACCAAAGATGACTTTGGGTCCATTTTCAACTGGAGTGTACTCATTTAGCATGCTCCTTGTTCCAGTCATGTGCCTGAAAGATCCACTATCCAAGTACCATATAGGGGTATGTCCACTTGGACTTACCTACAACAAATAAATCATCTTTCCTTAGGATCCCAATTCTTATTGGGTCCTAGGTGCAGGTCAGACTGAAATTGAACATGCCTACCTGCAGCTCTTCTGACAGGTAAGCTGGCATTATCTCTCTGGACACTCTTATTGTGCCAGTAATCAATAGCATAGTGGCCCACTTTGCCACAACACCAGCACTCATAAATTTTGTACCTTCTTTTAAGGGCTGACTTTACATCATAGTAGTCAGCAGCTCTCATTCCAGTAGGTACAGCGGCCTTTTTCTTAAGTCTTCCAGCAACAGCCTGATTTAGGATTTGTCTGGTAGCATATGTACTAGGGATATCCTTGACCCTATCAGCAGTTGCCTTATTTTCAGAGTGCAAGCTCCTGATATCTTCAGATACACCCAAGTCTGATGTGCTGACAGACTTTCCTTTAGTCTGATTCTTGACTAGCAGACTTTGAGAATGGGCTGCAGCCTTATTTTTGAGTGTTGAGGCTGGTACACCAAACACAAATGGTCCACGATGGGCCATTTGGATTTCTTCATTGGTTTCCTTGTAGGCACTAGCACCCTTTCCATTCCAAACACCATACTCCAAGTGATCATAAATACTCTCATGGTCATATCTGTTAGATGGTAGCACCACTTTCCTGAAAGGAATTGGAGGCTTGGAGGCTAGTGGCTGCACTGGAGCTTTGTCCTTCATTTTGGAATAGGCAGCTCTAGTTCTCCCTTTGAAGCCTAAAACCTTCTTACCCTTTTGGGAGGAGAAGGAATCAATCAAAGATAATACTGAACATGGCTTTGGGAACTTGGCCACTAACTCCTCCTTTTGGAGTTTACCTTCAAGATTCTTGATGTGGTCATTCTTGAAGGTGATTGTGCCCATATGAATAACAGTGATGTTTTTTAGCTTGCTGACTTCTTCCATCTTTAGATTTAACATGTTTGCTGAGTCTGAAGCAGCCAGCTTCAGAGAGGTAATGTCCTCGGCCTATTTTTTGGCTAGGAGCCTGCTTTTCTTCAGTGCTTGCAGGAGTTTACCATAATCATCAATCAATTGGTTGACATCTCCTTCAGATTCAGAACCATCTTCATCTCTTGATGCAGATGCTTCTTATTCTGGACTAGTTGTAATCTAACACAAAAGGTGTAGAATGTACCTTACTAGGGTCAGGCTGCTCCTGGTTGGGTCCTTCCTCAGTCAAAGCCATCAACCTAAGGCAATGGCTGGCTTCTTCTCCTTCTTCAGATCTGGAAGCATCATCAGCTTCTCCAATGATTGCAGCCAGCATCTCTAAAAAATCTGCTTCTATAGATTCTTCTTCAGTAGTAAATAGCCCAATATAGGCTTCAGCTTCATCTACCTCTTCTGACTCTGATGATGAGGAGTCAGTCAAGCTTTTTTGATTCTTGGCAATAAATGACTTCTCCTTCTTGCCCTTCTGTTGATGTTCCTTCTTTCCACCAGCATCCTTTATTTTGAAAGGTTAGTCGGCTATGGCATGCCCTGGCTTGCTGTAACAATAACACACCACTTTAGAAGAAGTATGTTTACTTGGTTTAGAGTCATACCTGTCCTCTTTAGAGGATTTCTTTTTGACATTGTAGTAATCTTTCTTGGGATAAGAAGAAGAGGATGGTCTGCTTCTCTAATACTTCTTCTTCATAGATTTCTTAAATTGCCTAGAGAAGGCAACATCTTCATCAGAAATATGGTAGTCTGATGTGTTGGTTTCTGATCTTTCTGACTAGGAATCAGCAACTCTCCTTGGTGGAGAAGGAATCTTTCTAATGCTCTTCCTTATGGCTTCAGCTTTGAAGGCCACTGACTTGTCTTTGAATGTAGGTTTGCTGATTTTCTCCTCCTTCTTTCTAGCAGTCAGCTACATTTTATAAGACAACAGCTTTCCAAACAGGGTTGGTGGTGGAGTGTCTGCAAGTCTGGCCACTTCTCTGATGGCACAGATTTTTTTGTCCTAGTCTTTAGTTAAAGACCTGAGGAACTTGTCATTCAATTCATAAGTGCTAAAGACTCTACCATATGTCATCAGCTTATTCACAATTCTAAAAAACTTCTTATAGCACTCAGCAATGCCATTTGACTGGTCCTGCCTGAAGCTTTCATACTCTTGATTGAGCATGGACTTCCTGTCCTCCCTCACTTCTTCAGTCCCATCCAAGTAGACAATTAGTGTGTCCCACATCTCCTTAGATGTCTTGTAGTGGACTAGGTTTTGGAAGGTTGGATCATCTATAGCACTAACAATAATATTTTGTGCCCTCTTATCCAATGTAGCTAAGATGATTTCACCTTTAGTCATCTCAGAATACTGCTTTAGAGTCTTCAGATTTGCATCAAGGACTGATGTCTTCATTAGGATGAAGGGTCCTTCTTGTACTGTGATGTATATCCTAGGATCAGATGCTTCCATGAAAAGTCTGACCCTTTCCTTCCATATGCCAAAGGTCTCCTTCCTGCAAAGAGGAAGTTTCATGGATCCAAGTTCTTTATGATTCTCACTTGAACACATTTTGGCCTTCTGATTGCTTTCCCTGGAGATCAACTCAGACTGCTAAGTCTATCTTGAGGAACCTCCCTCTAATAGAACTTGAAAGACTTGATTTCAAGAACAACTAATCACCTAAAGGGGGGTGAATAGGTCAAATTTAAATACTTAGGCAACTTATCGATTAAAATCACAGCACAGCAATCTTATCATAATCAATACCAGCACAATATACAATATAGTACACAGTGATTTTAGTGGTTCCCCAATTGATGCATACATCCACTTTGCCACCTTCACCTATCTAGCAGTATACTAGATTTGGCCAAACTTCCTTTTATCTTTCTCAGATCCTCCGATCTTATAGCTCAGAGCCCAACCGGCTCCTACAACTCAAGAGCAAGCCCTACCACTTAGATCACCAAGATCCTACAACTCAAGTTCTTTCCAAGAACTCTACCTTAGAGTGACTCCACACTCCTACAGCTCAGGCAATTCTGCCCAACCTCAGTGTGAATCCACACACCTAAAACTCAGGCAACTCCTGCCCTACATCAGTCTTTATAACACGGGCTTACAACTCAGGCCTTAGCCTTACCACTCAGATTCAAAATGAATCTTACACAGAAATATTCAAGATAATGAATTATAGACACCAGAGAAAATTCTATGTGTATGTTTACCTGGACTGAGCAGATTTCAGCCCTAACTTCGTCTTCACAGCAATAATATGATACAACGATCTTGAAATGATGCCCGACTTATTCTGAAATCAACTAGCAGATGAATCTTCTTCTTCTTCTTCGGGAATATCTCCCGATCTGTACTGAGTAGATTTCAGCCCTTCCTTCTTCTTTGATCCAGCGAATTGATCTTCAGATTCTAGCTCGGCTTGGATCGAGAAGATAACTTCAGTTAAAGCACACCTAGGCCAATTCATCTCTCTCAGAGGATTACTCTGAACCTGCTGGAGTGGATGTTGATTGCACCAGCAAACTTAGAAGCCCTTCAAATTTGAACTTGAGGTTCTTGGCTTCTGCAACAATGGTGGATGAAGACGACGAACTCCGCTTCTCATTTTGTTAGAAAGTTAATCAGAAATTAATCCAATAATCCATTCTTAGATCTTAATATCTTCTGCTATTTATAATCCCATCACATTGGCGAGATGATCGACACATGTCTTAGTTTTAACGGTGGTTAAAATCTAAGCTTTAATAACTTGAGGTCCACTATAGACTAACGGCGACGTTAATGTCGATTTACATCGAATCTAAACTTTGTTGAAATGTTGACTTTGCTGAGTAAGCATCATTCTGGACTTAGTCAAAATAAACTAACTTTTCAGAAATCCTACGTCGACGAACTTCAAGCTCAGCTCGACAAAATCTGAGCTCAACTTGATGAAATAGTGAAGCTGAGATCGACGAATTCTCTCAGCTCAGTTCTTTCTTCAAGTGAAGGCTGAGGTCGACGAACTTCGAGCTCAGTTTGACGAAACCTGAGCTCTGGTCGACAATTCTGATAGTTGAGTCCTTCATATAGGTAAAAGCTGAGATCGACAAACTCTGAACTCTGGTCGACGAAAGTTAAGCTCAGCTCAATGAATGGTAGACTCAGCGATTCTGGACTTAGAAATTATTTTTGCTCTGCTAGGCGTTGAGAGCGTTGAGTGCATATCCCTCACTCAACACTTTTTCCCTTAGCCTATATTCTTCATCTTTATGCCTAATGGCATTGAGAACGTTGAGTATATAAGCTTCACTCAACGCTTTTTGCCTTATCCATATTTTTCAGCTTTCTGCCTGATGGCATTGAGAGCGTTGAGTGTATCAGCTTCACTCAACACATCTGGACTTAGCCGATTTTCTGGATTCTTCGCAGTAAGGTTATGACAGGATAACCTTAACTCAATAATTCTAGTTGTATAGCATTAAGTGAGTTGAGCTCACTCAACGTTTCTTGACTTAGCCCAATTTCTGGATTCTTCACAGTAAGGCTATGACAGGATAACCTTGACTCAATGCTTCCAGCTGTATGGCGTTGAGTGAGTTGAGCTCACTCAACGCTTCTGGACTTAGCCCGATTTTTTCCTTTGCAATACTGTCAGTTTTGACTGCCTGCCTTCTCTTAGCACTATTAGCTGAATGGCGTTAAGTGAGCTTGCCTCACTCAACGCTTTTGGACTTAGATAGTTTTCTGAGTTTCCTGCTCCACCTTAAGTCCACCTGTTATTGTCTCTTGAACTAGCTGTCTAATCAATATGACAAAGACTAACCTGCATGCATGAACTTAACTATGCATCAAATACAACTATGTCTATCTCATTGACACATTTGACATTATCAAATCAGGGCCATTGGGATCAATGGACCCAACAGTGTCTCTAAGTGAAGACACTAAAATATGCGAGTTGTAAAGATCCATTTATGAATTGAAGCAAGCTTCTCGAGGTTAGAATCTTTGTTTTGATGAGAAAATCAAAGAGTTTGGTTTCATTCAAAATGAGATGAGCCTTATATTTATAAGAGGATTAATGTAAGCACTATTATATGATGGATCAAGTGGCCAACCTTAGAGGGGGTGAATAAGGTTTTAACATTAAATAGAATTTAAAAATATTTCGCCTCAGAAAAATTGAGTTCTAGAAGCTATTGCGGGGCGTTAGGTAGCTAATGCGCGGTGGTAAGTCACATTGCTCGTTTTCCTATGTAGATCCGAGTTCCAACCCCACAAACACACACACTCGCTAAACAATCATAGCACACACCCAAAAGTAAATATCATAGAAATAACAGATTTCATTGCAAGAATTCAAAACAACAATAGTTCTAGATGAGTATAAAAAGTGATCTCTATGACGTCGAAGATATAAGGCGATGAGTATAAATGATCTTTTGGTTTCTATACCGATCCGCTCCACGGACTGGTTGGCTCTCTCCTTTTTCCTCTAGGAAAAGTCTTCGAGCAGGCTCTTCACCTCCTCACAAGGAACGGTCTTAAAGCCCCGCTAGATCCTCCGATCTAGACGTCCCTATCCCCAGGATGATTTACCGCTGAATCCTACCCGAATTTCGACGACCTTTCACGGTCGATTTCTCACGAAACCCTTCCCAGATTTTGACGACCATCCGATCAATTTCCTTCCCATAAGATTTAGAAAACGAAAATATTACAAGAATAAAAGATGTAAATAATCTAAAAGTTGAAGTTCTCCCTCTTGACGACTTCTCCGTTGAACGATCTGCGGCTGGTGCTTAAGATCTTTGTTTGCTATCAATCAGTCGGCACTTTGTATTCGATGTAGATCTTGGATCGCCGGAGTTCTTCGTTCACGAATAGAAGGGATACGACTTTCTTCTTCTTTGACGGAGACTTTTGAAACAGAGCACAAGAAGGCGGTCGAACCCTAGAATTCACGAACTCCCATCGCTCTTCAGTCCTTTTTTCTTTTCCCAATGGGCACAGAAACCAAGGCGGCCTTTTATACGTCTTCATGAAAATAGACTACCGCCGAAGGTAAGACTAGCGCCCGGTCGTAGGTGCGCGCGCTTATTGTGCCAGCTGTCATCCAAATCTATAATAATATTCAAAATGAATATTTGTCATTTTATCGTTGCTAGCGCCGCGTGGTTACAGCTACCCCCATGAGGTAATATAGGACAAGACGATTCGGAAGTAGCGTATCGATATTTGTCGAGCGGCTAGTGCGGCACGGTAACTGCTATCGCCTGCGGTAATTTGGTTTCTCGAGAAATTCTTCTCGATACTTGCCGAGAGACTAGCGCGGTGCAGTAACGACTATCGCCTGGCAGTAGGTCGTTACTTGAGAAATCATGCATTCGTCGAGAGGCTAGCGCGGTGCGGTAACACTTATCGCCTGGTGGTAATTTCCTGAGAGCTTGGTCAAAATAATCCATTACTTTAGCGCGGGCGGTAGGACTAGCGCGGAGCGGTAGTTTCCCAAAAGCTCTGCCCAATTAATTCATGGCTACCGCTCGGCGGTAACTTTTACCACTTGGCATTAGTGTCCATAGGAATCTTCTTATTCTTCGCTTGCACCTGTCAACCTGTACACTTTATCAATAGAAGACGTGATCAAATACAACCTGGGAGTTGATATTCTCAAACACAGGGAATGTGAAACAGCAGTTCCAACAAACTCCCCCTTTTGATAATATCAACTTCTTTTCATGAGAAATAACAATGAGATAGAGTGCATATAAAGAATAAGAGTTAAAGGCTAACATCAGGTTGCAGGTTCTCTATATAGCTCTCTTACACGCACGCTCCCCCTGTCTACATGTTCGACATGCTCCCCCTATCTATGTGCACACATTATTAATATGTTCCCCCTACATATGACCTCTCCTACCTCGTGACTCATACTCATAAACATACTCCTGAACAATTTATTCTCCCCCTTTAATAATATCAAAAGGGCGGGCAAGGAATACCAAACATGCAGGATGAAAAATAGTAGATATGATGAGCATTTATACAAATAGCAGATAGTGCACACACAAAGTAAAGTTAGAGATAATAATCATAGATGTGACTCAAAATGGAATACATATCAGAGAATTGTAAGCACATGGGTCACAAAATGGAGCAAAATACACAGACAGAGAAAATAAATTTTCAGAGTTCATATGAATTGGACAGCACAAACGAAACTAAGCACACAACGAGTATGTCTACAATGTTATAAGAGTAAGGAAGTAATCAAGTGAGACAAATATTAAAAACGTCATGAGTGTAAATCGTGTGCTAGTACATATTGTGCTAAAAAGAGATAGTTTAGTTGCAGTCCAATTCTTATATGCAGAAGTCTTAGACAAGACAATGACATGTGTACGTGTAGCATCGAAAGCGAAATAACACCAAGGGAAAAATAGCATATTGTCCATGTGAATCTCGATCGTATAGGAACCTAACACACGAGAAATAAGGTGAATAATTACCTCGCATGTCATTCGATCTCATACCTAGGTAAAAACTAGGGGCACAAAGCTAAAGATAGAGTCGATGTACAAGATTGAAGTGACTCTTTAACCAAGGTGCTCATCCTCACAATGCTCATGAAAACTTATTAGGAGGAATGAGTTGTGCTTGGGGGGACCATGACAAGAGATGTGATAGCTTCCATAGTTTTATTTTATTAGCGTAGATATATCACTTTAATCATTTTTTTAAGGGTCACAGAGCCCCGAGTCAATCGAAATCTATCCAACTAGATAGATACAGTTTAACTTGTATACATACGACTTTTGTACTAGAGTTTTGGCTTAAAGTTTCACACCTAGTATAATCACAAGTGTATCGTGACATTGATTATTCAATGTATTTCTAGCGTGTTAAAATATAGTGTCATGATTTATAGCATGCACGCATAGAATTTTTCATCTTGAGTGCACCGTCTAGGGATGTGTGTATCATGCGAAGTCATTCTTCTATCTAAGTCCTCACACATACCTAGAGTCATAAACAACAGACACGGCCCCGTCTTATCACACTCAATAGCTAAGCACTTATAGATTCAACCCACCATGACCCGAGGATAATGTTTGCATAGATTAAGAGTCTGAACTAAAACATTGTACGTACGTTTTATGGTCTAAGTCACAGTCATGTGAGCCCTAGAGCATTATATTTCTACAGCAGTTTTTTATTATTATGGGTTTTCTTTTTTTTGTTGCTTTTTGTTTTTTTTAAAAACAGAGATAAAACAAACGTTACAAAGAAAGCAAATGCAACTTAAGGAAACTTAAATGAGCAACTCATAAGCAGATACGCACGAAAAAAAAACATAAAGAAAAAAAACTACACACACAGAACAGTTAAACACAAATAACTATAACTAGGATGAGAGATCTCGAACGCCAAGCTCGAGTCGAAGTAGAGAGAAACGTGCATTTGGGAGTGGTTTAGTGAATATGTCCGCTAGTTGGTCATTGGTGCTAATGAAACTTACACTCACGTTCTCCCTTTTTTATATGATCGCGAATGAAGTGGTGACGTATGTCAATATGTTTTGATCTAGAATGGTCCACTGGATTATATGTCAAGTCTATGGCACTCTTGTTGTCCAACCTAAGTGTAACATTCCTACACGTGAGGCCAAAGTCTACTAACGTTTGAGGCATCCATAGTTCTTGAGCACAACAGCTTCCTAAGGCGATATACTCGGCCTCAGCGGTGGAGAGAGCAACCGAGTTCTGTTTGCGGCTTGACCAGGAGACTAGTGCCGGGCCTAGGAAATGGCATGTACCACTTATGCTCTTACGATCAAGTGAACATCCGGCATAGTCTGAGTCTAAGTACCCGTGAAGTGTGAAATCGGTGATATGTGGGTACTAGAGTCCCAGGTTCGAGTCCCTATAAGGTACCTAAAAATATGCTTTACTGCTCTCAAATGAGACTCTCTAGGGTCGGCTTGATACCTAGCACACATACCTATTACAAACGTGATATCTGGCCTAGAGGCACTCAATATAGTAATGATCCTAGTATACCTCTAAACATAGTTTGATCGACGGAAATGTCACTTTCATCTTTTCTTAATTTAAGAGAGGCACTCATAGGAGTTTTGACTTGTTTAAGATTCTCATACCCAAAACGCACAAGCATATCTTAAATATATTTTGATTGGCTTATAAAAATCCCATCTTTGCGTTAAGAAATCTGAAATCCTAGGAAATAGGTAAGTTCTCCTACTAGGCTCATTTCGAATTCAGATTTCATTATGGTGACAATTTCTTCACACATCTTTTCATTTGTTGCCCCAAAAATCATATCATCCACATAAATTTGTAGTATAATTAGATTTGAATTCTTGGTCTTTACAAATAAGGTTGTGTCCGCACTACCCATCTTAAAGCTATGATCTAAGAGAAAAGTAGTGAGCCTATCATACCAAGCACGGGGAGCCTACTGCAATCCGTACAGGGCCTTCACCAACTTATATACGTGGTTTGGGTAGGCGGCATTCATGAAACCGGGTGGTTGATCGACATATACCTCTTCCTTAATATATTCGTTTAGGAAGGCACTCTTAACATCAATTTGGTATAATCTAATTTACTTATAACTAGCAAATGCTAAAAGCATACGGATGGACTCAAGACGAGCAATCAGGCAAACGACTCTTCAAAATCCACACCCTCTATCTGATAATACCCTTGAGCCACCAACCTAGCTTTGTTTATTGTTATCCTAGACTCACCATCAAGTTTATTTTTGAAAACCCATTTTAAGCCTATGACTGGATGGTTATCTGGACATTCCACAAACACTCATACCTTACTTCGCTCGAATTGGCTCAGCTCCTCATTCATCGCCAAGAACCATGATTCATCTTTTAAGGCTTCTGAAACATTCTTGGGTTCAATATCAGATAGAAAACACAAGTTTGAGAATGACTCATGAAGTGCGGACCGAGTTCTAACTCCATGAGATGGCTCTCCTATAACTAGATCACGAGGATGTTGCTTTGAAAAAATTAAGTTACTAGGAGGCCAATAACCTTATTCAAGACTTTGAGTTTCACTCTCCACGATTCTCTTCTCTCCTTCATTCCCTATCAGTACACTCCCTTCAACCTCCTCTTCATTCGCCTTAGGCTTGTTAGTTGGGGAATTTTCATCGAAATGCATATAAGCCGATTCCTCAACCACTAAGGTCCTCTTATTATAGATCCTATAGGCCTGACTCTTGCTCGAGTATCCTAAGAAGGTACCTAGATCAGATTTTTCATCAAATTTTCCTAGATGATCCTTAGTGTTAAGAATGTAGCACGGGCAACCAAAGACCCTAAAGTACGATACTGAGGGTTTCCTTTTGAAATATAACTCGTATGGAGTTCTCTTTAAAAGTGGGTGAAGCATGACTCAGTTCATAACGTAGCTTGCCGTGTTAACCGCTTCAGCCCAGAAAGATCGTGGTAAGCCGAACTCGACGAGCAATGTGCGGGCTAATTCTTGAAGAGTGTGATTCTTTCCTTCAACAACCTCATTCTATTGAGGAGTGCGAGGGGCAGAGAATTCGTGCTTAATTCCTAAGGTATCACACAGGTTTGAGAAATCCTCATTCTCAAACTCTCCTCCATGATCTGATCTAATACATTTTATTTTTAGCTCCTTCTCATTTTGAAGTCGCATGCAAAGATCTAAGAATTCGCTAAAAGTGTCAGATTTATTTGCTAGAAGATCGTCCGGCAATAACGTGAATAGTCATATTTGATAACGAAGGTGTATCGTTTTCCGCCTAGACTACACATACTAAGGGGTACAAACAAATCCATATGAATGAGTTCGAGTGGTCTAGACGTGGAAACTACAGTTTTGCTCTTGAAAGAGGTTTTGACAAATTTGCCTTTTTAACAAGGAGCACATAAGACATTTGAACTACCGCTTAAGTTGGGAAGTCCCCAAACAAGTTTCTTTTTCGATAGTTTTACAATAAGCTTGCTACAAGTATGTCCTAGTCTCCTATGCCAAAGATCTAATTCCTTATTCTTAGTAACTAGGCATTTCAAATTAGATACAGAAATATCATCAAAACTAACAGTGTACACATTATGATTTCTATGAGCTACAAGTAATACACTAGATGTTTTGGCATCAATAATTTTGCAAGTGTTTGTAGATGACTCAAATATAATATTTAGACCTTTATCACACAATTGGCTAATAAAGATAAGATTATGCTTAAGTCCATCTACAAACAGAACATTATAAATAGAAAATGCCTTATTACCTATAGTGCCTCTTCCAAGTATCTGTCCTTTGTGTTGTCCCCAAAGGTCACCATGCCACCCTTCTTCTTCTCCAAGCTAAGGAACTTGTCTTTATCTCCCGTCATGTGCTTGGAGCCACAAGAGTCCAAGTACCACACGTTCTTCGTGTCCTTAGCCTGCCAATAAACCTAAAAATAAGATGTAAGACCCCCTTTTTTTTTTCAACCACCGGGGTCTTAGGCCCAGAACCGCCGCTTTGCGGTGACTCCTTCACGTCCCGAAGGGTCATCACCACAAGGCGCCGATTCTGCCGGCCAATTTCGATCACAGAAGTAGCACAATTATTGAAGTAAGAGCAATGCAGTCCACAATAATAAAAATCACATATATATAATAAAACTCCATGAAGGGAGTGTCCACAGAAATATCAGAGTACTATAAATACGGGCTTATGCCCGGTACAAAATATCCTCACTACAAGTCTCTCATGCGGAAGCGAAACAGTAAACTACTCAAGGTCGAGACTCACGGTCCCGGCTGTGTGAACTCCGGAGCTAGACTGCCCCATCTCCAGGCGCACCGATCTCTGGGGCTGCTCCTCCATGCTGGGCTCCACGATCCCCTAAATGATGCGGTTCGAAAACCGTTAGTCATAAAGACTAAGCCCTATCATCCCCTACCCCTTCCCCCATGGCTCCTAGGCACCGAGCGGAGAGGAAGAAAGGGAAGGACATGAAGGTAGAGATTAATCATGAAACAGATGGCAGCGGAAACTAATCTAGCAAGTTGTGTTAGGTGAGCAGTTAATAAATTGTTATAATAGGTCTAGCAGTAAGAAAAGCAATTAAATGAATTTAAACCTTCACTTATGCGAGAACACATAAGCAAAAGGTATCTTTTGCAAGGCTCCCATCGTATAGAGTGTCCCATACCACTTATACGTTGGGGTGTCGGTTATCAAACAGCAATGGTTGTTATATATTGAAATTAACCTTTGATTTATAAACTTGCCCACACAAGCTTATAGACCAAGGGGTCGTTTTGCAGGTCCTAATGTATAAGCGTCCCATACCACTTATACTTTAGGTGTCAAGGTTTAATGATTCGATTATGCTATGACATGCTAGTGGGTATGATGAAACATGCAAGTGCAACTCACACACCCGACTCTGTGCACACAGACCTTTAGTTCCCCCTTTCGGAGCCGTTACCTCCCAGGATACCTCCGTAGTGGCAGACGGAAGCGGTGGGTTGGGCCTCGCCCACCTCAAAACCAGTAAAAGCACCACTAGTCTGACCTATCGTACGCCTCAACGCTTGGTGCACTAAGCGGACGCCTGCGTACTCTTGCCGGCTGGCGCACCGGACTTCTGTTGGCGAAGTGCTAACCACCTCGCCGAGTCAGCGATATCGGTGTCGGTGCAATCGAACTCCCCGATATCGAAAGACCCACCACCTTAACTTTTCCTACTTTATGCACATGCAAGTTTAATCGTAAACACACCAAAAACCGAGCCGAAGCTCCCCGGACCAAACGTCCGTCTCCAAACCAACCGAGCCGAAGCTCCCCGGACCATCCCGTCCGTCTCTTAACCAACCGAGCCGAAGCTCCCCGGACCATCCCGTCCGTCTCTTAACCAACAGTGTTTGTGAAGAGTGCAACCCTAGTTACTAAGTTACTCTTGTCGGTTCATTATTACAGTTTACGTTAGCCCAGGACTGCCCCCGGTATACCCCGTGAAGGGCTCTCAAGGGGCACTAGGAACCAAGACGGTGCATTACGGCCCGAAGTTCCCTTTCGCAAGGCACTTATTATTATTGGTTGTCTACCCTTTTACCCGACCTCCTTCTCGTATTACATTAGACTATCCTAGGGTGATTTTAAACCTTCCACTCCTCGGGGAAGACGATCTTTCATCGAATCCGAGTACCTCTTAACTCTAGCTATCACCACTACTCACTACTCTTTATATCTTCCTCAGATCATGTCCTATTACATTTCACAATTTACTAAATGCAGACCTACCTAGGCTACATGTCGAACCGGTTATGCAATGATCCATTACTCATCCAAATGCCCTAAACTATTTACTGGAGACTTGTCTTGGTATAAATAACCTAAATCCAGAAAATGGAAATTTTCCTAATTTATTTGGCATTTAAATTAATTCCTCGAAAATCTCAAGGGCCACCGGTTTGAACATGAACTATCCTAATTATTTATGCAAGATGTCCAGCAAATTTATGATAATTAGTAGGCTATCTCAGAAGGCTAAATCCTAAGTATCATAATTTTCTATCATCAAAATAACCTGAAAAACTATTTGGAAATAATCTCTAATTTCTATAGTTTATGAATCAAGTACAGAAAATATTCTTTCAAAAATTCTAAATAATTTATGACATGAAGATTAAGGCCTAAAATTTGCACTGGCTAAGTTTCATAATTTTCCAGCAAGTGTTCTATCCATAATAATTTTTTAAACATAAAAGCCCTTTCTAACATTTGTGAATAAAGTACTAGATTTACTCAACATAAAATTCTATAAAAATTCAGGGATCAATGTTCTACTATTCAAGATCTAAATCCAGAATTTTAACTGATTATAATTAATGTAAAGCCTCCAAATAATTGAAACAACAAATTGGGCTAATAATTCTTTAACACATGAAGTATAATATATATTAATCATAAAATTCCAGAAAAATTACCATAAGTCTAATACATCCTAAAACTCCCTCCTCCCGAGTTTCATAATTTTTGGATTAGATTTAGTGCTTAAAATAATTATATTATATGTTTATCCTATTCCAAAATCTCAACTTTCGAGGTACCTAACTACCTCCAATTCCTTCACTATTTCAACCAGAGGGTTTTCATCATATCCTCCCCCTCTCCTCCAAATTTCAAGGGCATACAAGAGCTTTTGCTCCTATGTCCTTCACAAACCTCAAACTCCCACCCGTTGGAGTTGAGCCAATCTCTTAGGGTAAAATCCACCCTAAGCCACACCATGTTACCCAAGAGGGTAGACATAGACTCAACAAATCAGTGGCCAACAACTTCAGCCTTCTTTGAGGAGATTTGTCCACTACATCTCCAATTGTACTTTTCCCCAAAGTATCCCTCACCAAGACCTATCTAGGACTTGATAATTCCCTATTCAAAACTCGACCAATCGAGTTGAAATTTTGTACAGATCTTAATATTGATGCCAGGGACCACCACCCAAAATTTGGGGGAGTTTGGGCTTAATTTCATCTCCTAATTAACTTTATATTGTTTATTAAATTTTTACAAAAACTTTAGGCAAAAGTTCTCCAAAAATTCTCATTTTTGGACAGCCTCTCGATATGCATATTATAGACCTCCAGTCCAAATTTCAAGTCATTTGGACATGTTATGAACCGTGGGCAACCATTTTAATTTCTGGTTAACCTAGGTCTTGATCCCACCAAAATGAGTGCTGTGTTCAAACCACTCACCCAAATTGAATAAAATCAATTTTAAATTAAAGTAGACCCCGAGGGCTACAACTTTTATGTCTGGTCATTTTTCCTAAATCGGCCTCTAAGTGCCTCGTTTTGCAGCCTCAAAAATACATCCAAATAATCTATTTTCCATTATGTACTATATAATAATCTATGTATTATATATTAAATCCACTGTTCATCTTCTTCAGAACCCGAAACCAGAACCAGGAAGCCATTTTTCCTGTAACGTTTCCGTGATCCGTTGCCGGCCGTCCGGTCACTTCCCTGGCCAGCCACCACCACCACCACCTCCGTTGAGGTGATGGCTAGCGGTCGGCGGTGGTTTGGCCGCCGGAGGTGGCGGTTTCCGGCGAACTCAAAATACCTTTTTCATGGTTTTTCCATGAAAACGGGAGATGGATCCGGCTCCGTTGAGCGCGAACCTCCTTTCTAAGAATCCTAAGATCTACCCATGAAAGAGAAGGAGTAGAGGAGGACCTTGTTCGCGGTTTGAAGGCGAGAAGAGCGTCGGGGTGCCATGGCGCGGTGGTGGCGTTTGCTGAACTTCTCCTTCAGCAAGAACAAAGGTCTGTTCTGATTACTTGAGCGTGTAACCTTCTCCTCTTGTCCAGGTGGGCTTTTATAACTCAGGAAGTGGGAAGGTGAATGGGTAAAACCATTATGGCCATGAAGTTTCCCCCTTAACGTTTCGGTTACGGTGAAGGGATAAGAAACGGCGGAACTGAACAGGTGTGTCCAGCTGGCGGTTTTCTATTGGACCACCTTTTCCTCATTTATTATAAAATTTCAGAAGGAAAATGGCCGGTAGTTACTCCTGGTGTAACTTCCCACACCAGCATTTAATACCACGCGTGTTGGAATAATTTCGGGCCCGAACCGTCGTTTCGGCCAATGTCACGGGCGTGACACATAGGTCACGGGCGTGATAGGCCCGAATAGCCAATTCTGGGTTCGACGATCGTCGAACTGAGATCGACGATCGTCGATGATGGTCACGGGCGTGACACCTTGGGTCACGGGCGTGACAGGTCCGAATGGCAGATTTTGGGTCGACGATCGTCGAATTGAGATCGACGATCGTCGAAGGCTGGTCACGCCCTAGGTCACGGGCGTGACACTCATGTCACGGGCGTGACATGCCCGGGGCGCAAGCTCGACGATCGGCTCACGGCGATCGGCGATCGTCGATGGGGTCACGCCCCTAGTCGCGGGCGTGACACCTTGGTCACGGGCGTGACATGCCCCGTCAGCACGTTCGGCGATCGTCTCGTGGAGATCGACGATCGTCGAAGTAGTCACGCCCAGGTCACGGGCGTGACGGGTCGGTCACGGGCGTGACCAACCCGTGACCCGAAAAATTGATCGCTCTATTTTCACTTTTTGTGCTCCCTGGGGTTCTGACTCGACCAACCGACTCCTAGGGGTCTAGCCGGAAATGGGATGTTACAAATCCCAATAAACAAAACAAAAATTTCGTCCCCGAAATTGAGGTTGAGCCTATGGGGATTTCTATCGGAATAAATTAAACTTGTAACATCCCATACGATCTTCCTATTGGGTTCAGGCGACTGTTCGTTTGATAACGAAGACCATCTCCCCAATAAACAAAAGATTAGCCCCTACCATTCTGATTAAGTGCGCAAGCCTAGGTCCTAGATTTTCCTTATCTAGCCTTAACATTCCAAAACAAGAAGGCAATCTATAGTATACCGAGAGGTGGTGAGATGTACCTGACTGAACAACTCCGGGTATCTTTGCCTCATCAGATCCTGCGGTTCCCAGGTGTGCTCCTCCTGACCGTGATTTCTCCACAGAACCTTGACTAAGGGGATCTTCTTGCGCCGCAAGATCCGCACTCCTTTGTCATCGATCCGAACCGGCTCCAAGTGAACAGATCGGTCTGAAGCTACCGGCCCTTCTGTGGTCAAAATCCGCTGCTCCGGGCGTAGTAGAGCCCTTCTCAGCGAAGAGATGTGGAAGACGTCGTGTAGAGCTGCCAGCTCCGGTGGCAACTCTAGCCTGTAGGCTAGGGGTCCGATCCGCTCCAGGATCCGGTAAGGGCCCATATACCTAGGGCTGAGTTTCTTCCTCCGACCGCGCACCCGTGAGACTCCGTGCATGGGTCGGATCTTCAAGAATACTTGATCCCCTACCCAAAACTCCACCTGACGATGCCGGGCGTCATAGTATTTGGCCTGTCTGCTCTGCGCCTCCAACATCCTATCTCTGATCAATCTCACCTGGGCCTCGGTATCTTCCACAAAATCCGATCCCAACAACTTCGGATCCTCGTCTTGAACCCAGGAAAGCGGGGTCCTACATTTCCTTCCATACAAGGCCTCATACGGCGCCATCCTGATGCTGGACTGGTAGCTATTATTGTAGGAGAACTCGACCAACGGTAACATCTTCTCCCACGGCTCCCCTCGGTCCAGTATACACAGCCGTAGTAAGTCCTCCAAGGTCCGGTTGGTGCGCTTGGTCTGCCCGTCCGTCTGAGGGTGGAAGGCCGTGCTAAAGGTCAACCGGGTGCCCAAATATGCCTGCACTGACCGCCACTCCCTGGATGTAAACCGTCCATCGCGGTCCGACACTATCGTCCGGGGCACGCCATGATATCGGACATACTGCTCCACAAACTTCCGTACCAGCACTCCCACCGAGTCATCCTTCCTGATCGGTATAAAGCGGGCCACCTTCGTCAAACGATCAACAATCACCCAAATCGAGTCGTTCCCTGTCCGAGACCGGGGAAGACCATGTATAAAATCCATCGCTATGTCGTCAAACTTCCACTCCGGCACCGGGAGTGGCTGCAATAGTCCTGCGGGGTTCCTGCACTCCGCCTTCACCAACTGACACGCCTCGCAATGGGTCACGAAGTACGTAATGTCTTTCTTCATGCCCGGCCAAAACATCGTCCTCTTCAGATCAGCGGTCATCTTTGTGATCCCCGGGTGCACGGAGTACCAGCTACAATGCGCCTCCGTCAGAATATCCTCTCGGATCTGGCCTCCTGCGGGTATATATACTCTGCCTCTGAAGTGGAGCAAACCATCTCTCAGGGAATAATCTCCTGTCGAACCTTCCTCCAAAGCTCGGAACATCGGCTCCGCCCACGCATCTGTCCTCTGTCCGTCCCGAATGCGATCCCGAATATCGTCTATGGCCACTATCGATGCCAGATACTCCCTATACAGATCTGGGTCATCCTCGGACACTAGGGATATCTGCATGTCTCTGAATGACTGGACCAGCTCCATAGACATAACCTGGGGCCCAGCTTCGGAAGTGGCCGCTCTCCGGCTCAACGCGTCGGCCACCACGTTTGCCTTCCCTGGGTGGTAGTGCATCTCATACTGATAATCTGCTAAGAACTCCACCCAACGCCTCTGCCTGATATTTAGCTCCTTCTGAGTGTCCACGTATTTCAAGTTCTTGTGATCGGAGAAGATATCGCAGTGGACTCCATAAAGGTAATGACGCCAGACCTTTAGAGCAAAAACGACCGCTCCCATCTCGAGGTCGTGCACCGGGTAGTTCCTCTCATGGGTCTTCAGCTGGCGGGAGGCATATGCTATGACATGTCCGTTCTGCATCAGCACCGCTCCCATCCCTTGGTATGATGCGTCGGTATACACCTGGAATCCCTCCTTTCCAGATGGAAGGGCCAAAATAGGGGCCGAGATGAGTCGGTCCTTCAGCTCCTGGAAAGCCGCCTGGCACTGCGGGGTCCAAACAAAAGGTGCCTCCTTCTTTGTTAAAGATGTGAGGGGGAGGGCAATCCGAGAGAACCCCTCCACGAACTTCCGGTAGTAACCGGCAAGTCCCAAGAAACTGCGTACGTCGGTGGCTGTCCTCAGCTGCGGCCAATCGCGAACTGCCCGAACCTTTGCTGGATCTACTGATAACCCGGCTCCGCTGATGATGTGGCCTAGGAAGGCCACCTCCTTCGACCAGAACTGACACTTGCTGAATTTGGCATAAAGGTGATGCTCCCGCAACCTCTCCAAGGTCAGTGCCAGATGCCGAGTGTGCTCCTCCTCCGTCCTAGAGTAGATCAGGATGTCGTCGATGAATACTATGACGAACACATCCAAGTAGGCTTCGAAAACCCTGTTCATGAGACTCATGAACGCCGACGGAGCATTCGTGAGCCCAAAGGGCATCACGGTGAACTCATACAGGCCATATCTGCTACTAAAGGCCGTCTTCGGGATATCCTCCTCCTGGATCCGCAACTGGTAGTATCCTGATCTCAAGTCCAGCTTCGAAAAATAATGGGCCCCCTCCAGCTGGTCGAATAATTCGTCTATCCGTGGGAGCGGATAGGTATTCCGGACGGTCAGCCTGTTTAGTGCTCGATAATCGATGCACAGGCGGAGTGTCCCATCCTTCTTCTTCACGAACAGGACCGGAGCTCCCCATGGCGAGGAACTCGGTCTAACAAAACCTGCCTCAACTAATTCCTGCAACTGAGTCCGAAACTCTGCCAACTCCTTTGGGGCCATCCGATAAGGGGCCCTAGACGCCGGCTTGGCCCCTGGCACAAGCTGTATCTGAAAATCCTGCTCTCGGTGTGGTAGTAGTCCTGGCAGTTTCTCCGGAAAGATGTCAGCGAAATCTCGCACCACCGGGATGTCTGTCACCGACTCCTTAACCTCCGTCATCTCAAAAAGAATCTGATAGACCTCCTCTCCCTGTAGATGGGCCTTGACGGCCTGTACCGAAGATAAGAGTATACGAGAGACAGGTCTTATACCTTCAATGGTAATGAAAGAGTCCCCGTGTCTCACGGTGATCCTCTTTGCCTGGCAGTCAATCTGGGCATAGTTCCAGTGCAGCCATACCATGCCCAGGATCAGGTCGTAGTCCGTCAGCTTCAATATCGTCGCTGGAGCCTCGAACGCTTTTCCACCAATCTCCGCCTCCATATTGCAGTGATCCGTGGTAAGGAGCTCAGATCCATCCGGTAGTCGCACCCTCATCCTCGAGCCTGTGAACCGCTCCACACCTTCCAGCCCTTCAACGAACGACTCCGACACAAAGGAGTGAGTAGCTCCGGTATCGAACAGCGTGCGGGCAGGCTTGCCGCTGATGAAGACTATACCTGGGGTGATTAGATATCTTAGGGTTCTATAATGAGTTTTTACTTTCCTTGCTATCAATCTAGTGCGATTCAAAGTTTTAACAACTTAAAGGGGAAATTCTATGAAAACAAAGAAGCATTTCGGCATACCTGCGATGACCTGCTCCGGATTCCGCGGCTGTGCAAGGTCCAAGGCATATACCTGCTCTCTTCCCTGTCTACGATCTTCCCCCTGGTATCCTCGACCACGGCCGCGTCCTCGGCCACCATAATGCTGAGCTGGTGGGCCGCCCTGATGTGCTGGAGGTGGTGCCCCCCTCATGGGGCAGTTCCTCCGAATGTGCCCAATCTGATGACAAAAGTAGCACTCTGGGGTATACGCCATTCCCCCGGGTCTCGGCATCTCCTGCATCCGAAGGGGTGGAGGGGCCAATACCACCTGTTCCCTCGGCTCCGGCCTCACGTCCTGACGAGGCTGGTCCTCTGTCCTCCTCCCCTCTGGTACAGCACCCCGCCGCTGGTCATTCCTTCCTCTTCGTCCCTGATCCTCTGCTGGCCGTTTCCGGCCCGGGTGGTGTGCCAATCTGCCTCAATCCTTTTGGCCATCTCCAAAATCCGGGAGATGGGCCCGTCAGATACAAACAAGAGGGCCTCCCTCAAGTCCTCACGTAGGCCCTTGTAGAACCTCCTGATATACCATGCCTCGTCCAGCTGGTAGGAATCTGCGTATCGAGCCAGGTGGTCAAACTCTCGATGGTACTCCACCACGGTCCGAGTACCCTGCTTCAGCTGTAAGAACCGCTCCTCCAAGTCATCCCTAGCCGACTGCGGAACGAAATGCTCCAGCAGTGCGGCCCTGAACTCCTCCCAAGTAATCTCCGCAACCTCCCTATCAGCAAAGGTCGTGTCCAACAGCGTCTTCCACCACCTCTTTGCATGGGACTCCAGGCAGGAGACAACCAGAGCCACCTTCTCCTCCCATAGACACCGAATCCCGGTCAGCATCTCATACATGATATCTAGCCACTCTTCCGTCCGAACAGCCGACTCTGTCCCCAAATAGGACGGGGGAGCCAGTCCTCGGAAGATGCTTAGCCAGTTGGCCCCCGGATTTGGCTGCGGGGCCGGAACCTGCTGGGCCCTGAAGGCCTCCAGAATGGCAGTCAGGGTCTGTCCCATGTCTGACTGAAGGAAAGGAGTGGGGGCCGGTGGGGGTGGTGCAACATCCTGAGCCTGTGGAACTCCACCTTGAGGCGTAGTCCGTGCTGGAGGCTGCGTAACAAAAACACACGCTGAGAAAACGTTCAAATACTACATAAAGGTGGACAAATTATATGTGATCCCCATATGGGCACACCACTGCTTCCGCTGCTTAGTTTGTCCCCAAACTAAACTCGAGCGGGGGTGACCGAGGGTTTGTGGACTGCTACTTCCTTCTGATCGATGTTTCCTCTGATACCACTTGTAAGACCCCCTTTTTTTTTCTTTTTCAACCACCGGGGTCTTAGGCCCAGAACCGCCGCTTTGCAGTGACTCCTTCACGTCCCCAAGGGTCATCACCACAAGGCGCCGATTCTGCCGGCCAATTTCGATCACAGAAGTAGCACAATTATTGAAGTAAGAGCAATGCAGTCCACAATAATAAAAATCACATATATATAATAAAACTCCACGAAGGGAGTGTCCACAGAAATATCAGAGTACTATAAATACGGGCTTATGCCCGGTACAAAATATCCTCACTACAAGTCTCTCATGCGGAAGCGAAACAGTAAACTACTCAAGGTCGAGACTCACGGTCCCGGCTGTGTGAACTCCGGAGCTAGACTGCCCCATCTCCAGGCGCACCGATCTCTGGGGCTGCTCCTCCATGCTGGGCTCCACGATCCCCTAAATGATGCGGTTCGAAAACCGTTAGTCATAAAGACTAAGCCCTATCATCCCCTACCCCTTCCCCCATGGCTCCTAGGCACCGAGCGGAGAGGAAGAAAGGGAAGGACATGAAGGTAGAGATTAATCATGAAACAGATGGCAGCGGAAACTAATCTAGCAAGTTGTGTTAGGTGAGCAGTTAATAAATTGTTATAATAGGTCTAGCAGTAAGAAAAGCAATTAAATGAATTTAAACCTTCACTTATGCGAGAACACATAAGCAAAAGGTATCTTTTGCAAGGCTCCCATCGTATAGAGTGTCCCATACCACTTATACGTTGGGGTGTCGGTTATCAAACAGCAATGGTTGTTATATATTGAAATTAACCTTTGATTTATAAACTTGCCCACACAAGCTTATAGACCAAGGGGTCGTTTTGCAGGTCCTAATGTATAAGCGTCCCATACCACTTATACTTTAGGTGTCAAGGTTTAATGATTCGATTATGCTATGACATGCTAGTGGGTATGATGAAACATGCAAGTGCAACTCACACACCCGACTCTGTGCACACAGACCTTTAGTTCCCCCTTTCGGAGCCGTTACCTCCCAGGATACCTCCGTAGTGGCAGACGGAAGCGGTGGGTTGGGCCTCGCCCACCTCAAAACCAGTAAAAGCACCACTGGTCTGACCTATCGTACGCCTCAACGCTTGGTGCACTAAGCGGACGCCTGCGTACTCTTGCCGACTGGCGCACCGGACTTCTGTTGGCGAAGTGCTAACCACCTCGCCGAGTCAGCGATATCGGTGTCGGTGCAATCGAACTCCCCGATATCGAAAGACCCACCACCTTAACTTTTCCTACTTTATGCACATGCAAGTTTAATCGTAAACACACCAAAAACCGAGCCGAAGCTCCCCGGACCAAACGTCCGTCTCCAAACCAACCGAGCCGAAGCTCCCCGGACCATCCCGTCCGTCTCTTAACCAACCGAGCCGAAGCTCCCGGACCATCCCGTCCGTCTCTTAACCAACAGTGTTTGTGAAGAGTGCAACCCTAGTTACTAAGTTACTCTTGTCGGTTCATTATTACAGTTTACGTTAGCCCAGGACTGCCCCCGGTATACCCCGTGAAGGGCTCTCAAGGGGCACTAGGAACCAAGACGGTGCATTACGGCCCGAAGTTCCCTTTCGCAAGGCACTTATTATTATTGGTTGTCTACCCTTTTACCCGACCTCCTTCTCGTATTACATTAGACTATCCTAGGGTGATTTTAAACCTTCCACTCCTCGGGGAAGACGATCTTTCATCGAATCCGAGTACCTCTTAACTCTAGCTATCACCACTACTCACTACTCTTTATATCTTCCTCAGATCATGTCCTATTGCATTTCACAATTTACTAAATGCAGACCTACCTAGGCTACATGTCGAACCGGTTATGCAATGATCCATTACTCATCCAAATGCCCTAAACTATTTACTGGAGACTTGTCTTGGTATAAATAACCTAAATCCAGAAAATGGAAATTTTCCTAATTTATTTGGCATTTAAATTAATTCCTCGAAAATCTCAAGGGCCACCGGTTTGAACATGAACTATCCTAATTATTTATGCAAGATGTCCAGCAAATTTATGATAATTAGTAGGCTATCTCAGAAGGCTAAATCCTAAGTATCATAATTTTCTATCATCAAAATAACCTGAAAAACTATTTGGAAATAATCTCTAATTTCTATAGTTTATGAATCAAGTACAGAAAATATTCTTTCAAAAATTCTAAATAATTTATGACATGAAGATTAAGGCCTAAAATTTGCACTGGCTAAGTTTCATAATTTTCCAGCAAGTGTTCTATCCATAATAATTTTTTAAACATAAAAGCCCTTTCTAACATTTGTGAATAAAGTACTAGATTTACTCAACATAAAATTCTATAAAAATTCAGGGATCAATGTTCTACTATTCAAGATCTAAATCCAGAATTTTAACTGATTATAATTAATGTAAAGCCTCCAAATAATTGAAACAACAAATTGGGCTAATAATTCTTTAACACATGAAGTATAATATATATTAATCATAAAATTCCAGAAAAATTATCATAAGTCTAATACATCCTAAAACTCCCTCCTCCCGAGTTTCATAATTTTTGGATTAGATTTAGTGCTTAAAATAATTATATTATATGTTTATCCTATTCCAAAATCTCAACTTTCGAGGTACCTAACTACCTCCAATTCCTTCACTATTTCAACCAGAGGGTTTTCATCATATCCTCCCCCTCTCCTCCAAATTTCAAGGGCATACAAGAGCTTTTGCTCCTATGTCCTTCACAAACCTCAAACTCCCACCCGTTGGAGTTGAGCCAATCTCTTAGGGTAAAATCCACCCTAACCACACCATGTTACCCAAGAGGGTAGACATAGACTCAACAAATCAGTGGCCAACAACTTCAGCCTTCTTTGAGGAGATTTGTCCACTACATCTCCAATTGTACTTTTCCCCAAAGTATCCCTCACCAAGACCTATCTAGGACTTGATAATTCCCTATTCAAAACTCGACCAATCGAGTTGAAATTTTGTACAGATCTTAATATTGATGCCAGGGACCACCACCCAAAATTTGGGGGAGTTTGGGCTTAATTTCATCTCCTAATTAACTTTATATTGTTTATTAAATTTTTACAAAAACTTTAGGCAAAAGTTCTCCAAAAATTCTCATTTTTGGACAGCCTCTCGATATGCATATTATAGACCTCCAGTCCAAATTTCAAGTCATTTGGACATGTTATGAACCGTGGGCAACCATTTTAATTTCTGGTTAACCTAGGTCTTGATCCCACCAAAATGAGTGTTGTGTTCAAACCACTCACCCAAATTGAATAAAATCAATTTTAAATTAAAGTAGACCCCGAGGGCTACAACTTTTGTGTCTGGTCATTTTTCCTAAATCGGCCTCTAAGTGCCTCGTTTTGCAGCCTCAAAAATACATCCAAATAATCTATTTTCCATTATGTACTATATAATAATCTATGTATTATATATTAAATCCACTGTTCATCTTCTTCAGAACCCGAAACCAGAACCAGGAAGCCATTTTTCCTGTAACGTTTCCGTGATCCGTTGCCGGCCGTCCGGTCACTTCCCTGGCCAGCCACCACCACCACCACCTCCGTTGAGGTGATGGCTAGCGGTCGGCGGTGGTTTGGCCGCCGGAGGTGGCGGTTTCCGGCGAACTCAAAATACCTTTTTCATGGTTTTTCCATGAAAACGGGAGATGGATCCGGCTCCGTTGAGCGCGAACCTCCTTTCTAAGAATCCTAAGATCTACCCATGAAAGAGAAGGAGTAGAGGAGGACCTTGTTCGCGGTTTGAAGGCGAGAAGAGCGTCGGGGTGCCATGGCGCGGTGGTGGCGTTTGCTGAACTTCTCCTTCAGCAAGAACAAAGGTCTGTTCTGATTACTTGAGCGTGTAACCTTCTCCTCTTGTCCAGGTGGGCTTTTATAACTCAGGAAGTGGGAAGGTGAATGGGTAAAACCATTATGGCCATGAAGTTTCCCCCTTAACGTTTCGGTTACGGTGAAGGGATAAGAAACGGCGGAACTGAACAGGTGTGTCCAGCTGGCGGTTTTCTATTGGACCACCTTTTCCTCATTTATTATAAAATTTCAGAAGGAAAACGGCCGGTAGTTACTCCTGGTGTAACTTCCCACACCAGCATTTAATACCACGCGTGTTGGAATAATTTCGGGCCCGAACCGTCGTTTCGGCCAATGTCACGGGCGTGACACATAGGTCACGGGCGTGACAGGCCCGAATAGCCAATTCTGGATTCGACGATCGTCGAACTGAGATCGACGATCGTCGATGATGGTCACGGGCGTGACACCTTGGGTCACGGGCGTGACAGGTCCGAATGGCAGATTTTGGGTCGACGATCGTCGAATTGAGATCGACGATCGTCGAAGGCTGGTCACGCCCTAGGTCACGGGCGTGACACTCATGTCACGGGCGTGACATGCCCGGGGCGCAAGCTCGACGATCGGCTCACGGCGATCGGCGATCGTCGATGGGGTCACGCCCCTAGTCACGGGCGTGACACCTTGGTCACGGGCGTGACATGCCCCGTCAGCACGTTCGGCGATCGTCTCGTGGAGATCGACGATCGTCGAAGTAGTCACGCCCAGGTCACGGGCGTGACGGGTCGGTCACGGGCGTGACCAACCCGTGACCCGAAAAATTGATCGCTCTATTTTCACTTTTTGTGCTCCCTGGGGTTCTGACTCGACCAACCGACTCCTAGGGGTCTAGCCGGAAATGGGATGTTACATAAGATGAGGGTAAATTTCTGGTTACCTAAGTTGTCCCACCCATATGATTGGTAGAAGACTTTGGTAGCCAGACTTGCGTATTTTTCTTGGCACCTTTCCTTAAACACGAGCTGGATGTGTGACCAAACTTATGACAGTTTGCACACAAAGCGTAAGCAGTGGATGTTGCATTTATTGAGTTGCTCGAGCTCTTGCTTGAGGATGGGGATAGCCCTCAAGAACTCTTAACCTTATCTTTAGATTTCTTAAAATTGAACTTAGGCTCAGAGTGATGGTGATTTCCGCTCGATGGTAATGTTGGACTCACATATCCTAGTCCAAACTTCCCAGATCCATGACACTGTGCACCCAACAACATATTTAAAGACTTTTGGCATATTCTAAACTTTTGGATGGAATAGTTAAGATCATGGATTCTCGCCTTTAGGGTGGTGTTTTCAGTCACAAGCATCACACACCATTTGGCAAATTGTTTCTTGCCTTCCTCTACCTTGGCAAGTGACAAGTGAAGTCTCTTCTCCAAGACATTCTTTTCATTTATGAGACTATTCGTTCTCACCGACGACTTGGAGAGACTTTGTTGGAACACCCTATTACTGATTTGGGTAAGGATCACTATGTCCTAAGGAATATGTCTTGACCTCATTGTATAGTTTTAAAGGTCAACTAGAATAGGTCTAAGGCTTAGAACTTAGGTTTGAAAGCTGCCCCCAAGACCTTCTAGTTCAGATTACAAGTGCAGAAGACTAAGGCAATTATCATCGAGCTCAGATCGACGAGGCGTCGAACTCAGTTCGACTATCTCTGAGCTCAGTTCAACGAGTTGTCGAACTCGGTTCGACGATCTCCGAGCTCAGATCGATGTTTCTGTCTCTAGCCAAAATCCAGATCTCTAAGCTCAGGTCGACGATAGTCGAGCTCAGATCGACGATTTCTGTTTCAAGTCAAGTTCCAGTCTCTGAGCTCAGGTCGACGGTAGTCGAGCTCAGATCGACGATTTTCTTGAGAGATCGACGATTTCAGGATTCAAATTCAGTCTGTTATGGAATTCAAATTGATTCATATCCAGCATTCAATTCAAAGGATTTTGTAGCCGTTTTAATTAATCTTGAGCAAGTTTCAAGGAGACTAAAGGAGAATGTCACTTAGGACTTTCCCTAGAGACAGATATCAATTAAGGAAGTCATTTATGACTGGCTAACGGCTATCTAGAAGATTGGATTTCAATATATCATTCTTTTCATACAATATAGACATGATTATCACAATACAGAATAATAGATAACAAGAGAAAAACCAAGAACAACATCTGAGATCTGTGAGACACACAAGAACTACAGGATTACAGTCTCTCATCTCAGATTCAAGTTTTTCAAGGCTTCATCAATCAAGACTCCAGACACAACACATTTCAGTCTTTACTGAAATCATTCTTTGCTGGAGATCTCAATTATTCTGAAGGCCTATCACCCTGTGCAAAGCTTCTCTTCCTGAACAACTGCAAATCTCAGGGGAGCTTTGACAACAACAATCCACTAGTCTTCTCTTTGATTGTTGACAGAGAAGAACGTCAACTCTTTCTTTTTCTTTTATTCTGCTGTAAAAGGGTTACTCAAAACTCCCTTCAAATGTTTTGTGGTTGGTTTCTGAGACTTTGTCAAAACTCAGTAGTGGCAAGACACCTGATCAAAAAATCTTGTTTGTTTTTTGAGCACCTTATCAAAAGGTCATTGGTGCCCAGGACACCTGATCAACTATTCCTGCAGTGGATTCCTACCTAGGGTAGTAGAAGAGTGGATGTACCCAGGTTGATTGGGGAACCACTATAGATCCTTGTGTCTTTTGGTTGCCTGTGTTTTATTTGCTGTGTGCTGTGTTTTTGTTTCTTGCTTACTTAGTTTTATTTACTGCAAGCACAATACACCTATAAATAAATCAAGTCTTCCACTGCCAATTAATTTTTAATTTGCAAAATTATTTTAAAATACTCTATTCACCCCCCCCCCCTCTAGAGTAAAGGTAGATCTTACCCTCACTTTTAATTGGTATCAGAGGGAGGTTGGTTATTCAACAACTAGATCTTCACTAGGTTGTTTTACAGGCTAACACCTGAACCAAAAGATCTCTGACAAGATCAATCTTTAATAGAGGGTTATTACTTTAATTATATTTACTTTCATATAAAACCATGGCACAGAACAAAGATTATGCTAGCACAAGACCTCCAGTGTGCAATCTTTCTAAGTTTGCACTTTGGAAGGCAAGGATTAGATTATACATGAATTCTATTGATGAGGACATCTTTAATTCTATTTTGACAGTGTGTCCAAGACCTCCAGCAACTACAAGTACAAGTGTTGTTCCACCCCCCCTTAGGAACAGATGCAGAAATCAAAAAGTGGAAAGTTGCTGATATTAAGGCAATGAACATATTGGCTCAGACTATGTCTGATGACATATTTCAAAAAGTGGCTGAATGAAACTCAACAAAAGAAATTTGGGACAAGCTATCTGAGCATTTGTCAGGATCAGCTGATGAAAGAAAGGATAGAAGATCCCATCTCATAACCCAGTATGAGAATTTCAAGAAGGGAGAAACTGAGTCAGTTGCTGACATGTACAACAGACTCAGTCTAATTATCAGTGAACTGAAGACTTTAGACAAGGAGATCTCATTGACTGAACTCAATGATAAGATCCTAATGTGCTTCCCCAGCACTTGGGACTCAAGGATCTTGCCAATCAAGGATGCCAGAAGCCTAAATAAGATCACCACTGAAGCTCTATTGGGCAAGCTCAAGTCTTATGAGCTACTCATCAAAAATAGAGAGGAAGAGCAAAAGACAGCTTCTCCAGCAACAAGAAAGGAGAAGACAATTGCTTTCAAAGCCACAGAAGAACAACCTGAAGACAAGGTCGCAGGCAATGAAGAGTTAATGAGTCTACTAGCCAAAAGATTTTACAAGATGGCTAGAAAAGATTTAAGTAAAAGGTCATCCAGAGGCCATGAAAAGCCAAGGTATGACAAGTCCAGTAATAAATAAATTATTTGTTTTGGATACAGGAAACCAGGCCACATTGTGCCTGACTGTCCAGAAAACCAAAATAAGGACAAGAAAGATAAGAAAGATAGGAGAAGAGACAAAGACTTTAGGAGAAACAACAATGATAAATCCTCCTCCAGCAAGAACAAACACACCATGAAAGGATTTGTAGCTGAAACCTGGAGTGAGACTGAAGAGGAATCAGAGGCTTCATCAAGCTCAAGTGATGATGAAGATGATGCTCAAGAGAAGGAGTTCTACATAATGGCTATCAATGCCTATCAACATAATTCTGATGCAGAACAAGAGTCAGAATCTGAATCTGAACATGAAGCTGAAGAAGATCAGGTAATAGGTTCTTTTGATTTCAATTCAGAGGACTTTAAATTTGAATTTAAGGCACTATGTTTTGACCTACTCAAGTCTGAGAAGGAGATTATCTCTCTCAGAAATCAACTATTTGAACATAGCACTTTAAAATCAGATAACCTCAAACTCTCTGAGGAGTTAGAATGCTGTAGGGAGGAGATAGCTTCACTGAAAAGTGAACTATCTCAGGCAAAGAAGTTTGAAGAATCCCTTAATGGGAGAAGCATCAGACTGATGGACATCACAAGCACAGTGAACTCAAGACTTAACAGTACACTGGGCTTGGGTGCTTCATCCAGCCAACCTATAGTGTTAACAAACCCCAATTAAATTTATCTCAGATAAAGGAAAGGGAGTTGTAGAGGTAGCTAGGAAGAATTCTGATTTTCCTAAGAAAAACAAGGTTCAACGGAAAATGTCGAACGGAGCTCAACGATCGCCAAACGGAGCTCAGCGATCTCAAGCTGAATCGTCGAACTCAGGTCAACAATCGCTGAACTCTGAACTCTAGTAAAGTCGATCTTCTAATGGAGCTCGACGATCTGACCCAAGATCGTCGAACTCAGCTCAGAGATCGTCGAACAGAGATCAGAGCTTTGAACAAATTTTTAAGGGTAAATCAAAATTCAATCCTAGAAGTCCTACATCCCAAGGCTTCAACCCTTATGCTGAATGGATAATACCTCCTAGGAGATATCATCCTGAAGGCTATAAGAGTCAACCAGGGATGTCTTTTATTTCAGAATTTAAAGGTTATCAACCTAGGCCCAAGGTAAACTGGGTCAAAAACAAATAAATGGTTATGTATGCAGGTGAAGACCTATCCAACAATAAACCAACAATGGTATCTGGATAGTGGGTGCTCAAAGCACATGATAGGAAGCAAGGATAATATAACATCCTTCAAAGCCAAGCTTGGACCCAAAGTCATATTTGGAGACTCAAACTTTGGACAGACCAAGGGATATGGTGCAGTCCAAATAGGGTCAGTCACATTCAAGAAGGTTGCCTATGTGGAAGGACTAAAGCATAATTGAATCAGCATCAGTCAATTGTGTGATGAAGGCTACAAAGTGACATTCAACAAATCCTCATGCAAAATCAAATAAGAGGACAACACAACTGTGTTGACAGGTAAAAGGAAAGGTAACATCTATCTTGTAGATTTTCATTCAACTAAGGTAGATATTTGCTTGTTCAATTCTGTTTGTAAACCAAATGAACTATGGCATAAGAGATTAGGACATATAAACATTAGAACCATTGCTAGGCTATCCAAGGACAACCTTGTTAGAGGACTACCTTCTGGCCCCTACAAGAAGGAAGGACTTTGCAGGGCTTGTCAGTTAGGCAAGCAAACTAAAAATAGTTTTAAGTCACTTAATAAGAGTGATTCACCTAGGATTTTGTATATGTTACACATGGATCTATTTGGACCCATTACAGTACAAAGCCTAGGAGGGAAATATTACACTTTAGTAGTTGTAGATGACTTCTCTAGATTCATATGGGTGTTCTTTCTGAGGAAGAAGTCTGATAACTTTAAGTGTTTGACAGAGTTTCTCAAATGCATACATATTGAGTTCAATACTCACATTGCCCTGATCAGAAGTGATCATGGGACAGAGTTTGATTCTCTTCTTATGCAAGAGTTTTGTCAGAGTGAAGGGATCAGGCACACTTTCTCAGCTCCTAGAACTCCTCAACAAAATGGGGTAGCTGAAAGGAAAAATAGAACCCTTATTGAATCTGCTACTACATTATTGACAGATGCTCACCTTCCTCTATCCTTTTGGGCATAGGAAGTGAACACCTCAAACTATGTGTTGAATAGAAGTTTGATACATAAGCTGAAGGGTAAGACTCCCTATGAATTACTCAAAGGAAAGAAACCTAAAGTTGATTATTTTAAAATTTTTGGTTGCATTTGTTACATATACAATAATGACAAGAAATACATAGCAAAATTTCAAGCCAAAGCTGATGAAGGAGTGTTTCTAGGATACTCCATGATCAATAAAGCTTATAGGGTGTATAACAAATCTTCTCTTAAAATTGAAGAATCTGTACATGTATCTTTTGATGAAACTAACATGTCTTATAAGGAGAAGAACGCTTCTACCATAGAACCTTTGCAGGTACATTCTCTTTCAAAAAATTTGAACAGGTTACACATTACAGAAAAGGATACAACACATTCACCTATCCAACAAAGAGGTGAAAGTAGTGAAGATGAAGAGGACACTCAACATCTTGGTGAGAACCACATTGAAGAGCCAGTTGTTGTTCCACAAGAGGAAATAACAACACAGGTTGGTGAACAATCAACACCCCCTGTTGATTTAGTGACTTCAAGAGATCATCCAATCTCCCAAGTGATTGGAGACATCTCAACTAGTGTGCAAACCAAAAATCAGGTCAACCAAAATCTGATGCACACCTGCTTTCTATCTAGAATTGAGCCTCAATCCATACAAGATGCAGAACAAGATCCACATTAGATCATTGCAATGCAAGAGGAGTTACATCAATTTGAAAGGAACAAAGTTTGGGAGCTAATGCCAAGGACAAAGGATCACTCTATTGTTGGAACAAAATGGGTGTTCAGAAACAAGTTGGATGATCAAGGAATTATTGTAAGGAACAAGGAAAGGCTAGTTGCACAAGGATACTCACAAGAAGAAGGAATAGATTATGACCAGACCTTTGCACCAGTTGCAAGATTAGAGGCCATAAGAATATTTCTAGCTTATGCAGCACAAAAGGGATTCAAGGTCTATCAAATGGATGTGAAGAGTGCATTTCTCAATGGAGATATCAAAGAAGAAGTCTATGTTAGACAACCCCTAGGTTTTATCTCTCCAACTCATCCTGATTATGTTTTTAAACTGCATAAAGCATTATATGGTCTCAAGAAAGCTCCTAGAGCATGGTATGAGACCTTAGCATGCTTTCTTTTTAAAAATGATTTTATAAGGGGTAGAGTAGACCAAACTCTTTTTATTAGAACCCATAAGTCCAATACCCTACTAGTGCAAATTTATGTAGATGACATTATCTTTGGATCTACTGATTCAAATTTGTGCAAAAGGTTTTCCAACCTCATTCATTCTAAATTTGAAATGAGTAGCATGGGTGAGCTTTCCTTCTTTCTAGGATTGCAAGTCAAATAGCATGCTGATGGCATATTCATTTCTCAAACCAAGTATGCAAAAGAATTGGTTAAGAAATTTGGTATGTCTGAAGCATCATGTATGAAAACACCTATACATATTAATGATGTATTAAATACTGATGAACATGGGAAACCTGTTGATCAGACAACATATAGAGTAATGATTGGTTCTTTATATCACCTTACAGCTAGTAGACCTGACATAATGTTTGCTACATGCATCTGTGCTAGATTCCAAGTAAGCCCTAGAGAGTCACACCTAACATTAGTAAAAAGGATTCTTAGGTATGTGAAAAGTTGTCCAAATCTAGGTCTCTGGTATCCAAAAGATTCAGGATTTGAATTAACTGGATTTTCAGATGCTGATTATGCTGGATTTAGAGTAGACAGGAAAAGCACCAGTGGAACTTGTCAGTTTCTTGGTGACAGACTTGTCTCCTGGTTTTGTAAGAAACAAACATTTGTGCCCACATCAACTGCTGAAGCTGAATACATGGCAGCAGGTAGTTGTTGCTCACAGATATTGTGGATTCAAAATTAGCTTCTAGACTATGGTTACAACTTAGATAAGTCAAAAATATTTTGTGATAACACCAGTGCTATTTCTATAGCACAAAATCCAGTCCTCCATAGTAGGACAAAACATATAGAGATAAGGCATCACTTTTTAAGAGATAATGTTTAGAAAAATAAAATTGAACTTCAATATATCCCAACTGATTTGCAAAGGGGAGATATTTTCACCAAACCCTTAGATGAAAAGAAACACACATTCTTCCTGAATCAGTTAGGAATGTTAGATGGAGGAAGTTTAAATTAAGATCCAAGATTTTAAAACCTTAAAATTGACCAAGACTAGGCTAAAAACTTGATTTTTCTAGTGTCTATAGGTTGTTTCTGATCTCTGAACTGTGCTCGAAGTTTTTCCCAAAGATCGTCGAACGGAGATCGACGTTCTCAGAAATCGTCGACCGGAGTTCAGCATTTTCCAGATAGTGCTAGGCTATCTCTTTCCGATCAAAGATCATCAAATAGAGCTCGACGCTCTCCAATATCGTCGAATGGAGATCGACGATGTTGAAGACTTTTCAGATTCCTTTAGGAGCCTAGATTGTCGAATTGAGTTCAACGATCTTTCCTTTTCAGAGTCGAACCCTGATATAAAATTCATTTTTCGGCCGTCGTTCTCCTTTTGCACATTCATACTTTCTGCAGAGCTTTCTTTCCCTCCAAACCTCTCTGCACTCGGTCTTGTTTGTTCATTATTTTTGCAGGTAAACATGGCCGTCTCTTTTGTAGTTTTAGCAGCAATGAAGTTTGACACCGGCTTCGACATCGACATGGATTCATTTGAAGGCAGTGATCAAATCTTCAAGGATATTCTGGAACTGTTCAAGGAACAACAGTTAGTTCCTATCATGTCCACAAGGATGAAATTGGCTGCAGATGAGATTAAGGAATGGGTGTATACAGCACACAACCTGGATCAAAATACAGTGATTGGAACAATATCAGGAACATAGGTATCCCTAACTCCTGCTCTTTTAATAGAAGTTTTCCAATTAAGTACTAGACATGATACAATGGAATTATCTAGAGAGGAATTTTCTTCTATGTTGGATAGAATGGGTCACTCAGCAGCAAACCCTAACAAGTTGCTTAAGAAAAATTTGTCAGTGGAGTATAGATTTTTAGCTGATGTTGTGGGAAAGGTACTGTTAGCAAAGCATTCTGCTCATGATACAATATCAAGGTATCAATTCTGTTTGATGGGTGATTTAGTTGATAAGAAACATCTGAATTGGGGAGAATTATTCTTTGATTTAATTAAGAAAAAGATTAACGAGAATTTTGTTAATTTTGGGAGGATATTAGGCCTGTTTCTGCATAATAGATGCCATCAACTGCTTGTTTCCAATGGCATGCACATCAATGCCTCCAAAAGACTCTTATGTGCCATCTTTGGAAAGTTGGACAGGCAAATTGCCAAACCCAGCAGGGGTCCCACAGCTACCTCAACTTCAGGCACAGGGACTGTACAAGTCACTTCCCCTCAGGTAACTGCCCCCTGGAAGAATTGCCTGCCTCCTCCTCATCTCCACCTCTTGTTTCTTCAAACATCCCTACATCCACCATCACAATTTCAATTTCATCCCCCATCACAATCTCCTCCCCCATCTCAACTCCATCTCCAACTATTTCTTCACCACCACCAGCAACTCATCTAGATTAATTCCATCCTCTACATTATTATCCCCCTTTTGACATTGATTCATCCATCCATCTTTCATCATTCAATCTGTTAGATGATTCCTTCATGAATGATTCTCATTCCTCACCCCTTGAGCCCCCATCATCTTCTACTTCTTATAAATAATTGCTTCAAGATATTCTAGCTCAACCATCCTTCACTCCATCCATCTCCATTCCAGTGACATCCATCACAACCATCCCCATATCACAACCATCCATTTCACTGTCATCCACATCATTTCTCCACATCACTGCAGCTCCTCCAACACCATCTACTTCTGCAACCTTCTCCTCTACCTCTACTCAAGTATCCCTTGAGCAAGTAGATCTTCTAGTCCTTGCAGATAAGCTATATGAGATGTTAGCTCCCAGACTAACACTCTTGCTGGACACCTCCATGGCTCCACTTCTTAAATCTCTACAGGAGTTATCTGCCAGGCTTTCCTCCTTCTATCCTCCTCAGGCAATCCCTTCTATGGGGTGCCTTGATCCAGTTTATACTGAATCCAGGCAGGGGGAGATGCCAGATGAAGAAGAGATGTTGCCTGCTCCAGTAAAAGAAGTGCCAGTTGCTCCAGCCCCAGCTCCAGTTCTATCCTTCAGTTCAGTTGACTTTAAGTCACTGCTTTCAGAATTTGATGCTCTCCATAGCAGATATCTTCCAGCTCAAGAAGCTGAAGATCTTATTAAGGCCATTGTTCCTATTTCCAATTGTGATCCCAGCTTGATATCTTAATATATCAATTCTATCAAGGCTGTGGAAATTGTTACTTCTGCTGATACTGTGTGTGTTGATGCTGCTGCTGATGAAGTTTGTCTTGATATTGCTAATGATTTGATGATGACAGAGGCTAATGATTAAGGGACTGCTATTATTGTTGTTGAGCCTGATGTTCCAGCTTTTGTTTCAGAATCTGATGCTGCTGTTATTACTGTTTCTGATGTTCCTGCTGCTCCAGCTGTTAGTGTTGCTATTTCTGTTGCTACTTCTGTTTCTGCCAGTGTTGCTACTTCTGCTTTTGCTCCTGCTTCTGTTACTGCTTCTGTTACTGTTACTGCTGCTTCAACTGAACAATCTAAACAACAACAAGATTATATTAAAAGGATTGATGAGCTGTATGACAATCCTCAAAGCTCAGACAGTGATGATAATAGGACTGATTCTGATGACTCCTCTGCAACCATTGTAAGGAAGAGGAAAGCCAGAAGCAAAGCATTGATGAGAGTTCCTCCATAGAAAGTCACAAATGATAATGATATTCCTTATTACATTCTGCATGACTGCCCAATGACTGAAACATGGATGCAATTCTCAAAGAACCAATTAAAGGCCATGAAGAAGAGGAGGAAGTTTGAAAAAGGCACATCTCACCATCGTCCTCCTCCTCCTCCTCCCTCTCCAGATTCAATAACTGGTGGAAGTTCTGCTTCTCAATCCTCTCATGCTAAAACTCAAAGTTCCTCTCAAATTCAAGACAGATCTCAATCCAGAGGATATCAACAAAGAGGCTACCAGTCCAGAAGAGGCCAATATAGAGGAAATCAAAAAGGTTACAGAGTTTATTCCAGAGGACAATCAAGACAACATCCTTATCATAGGGAAGGACAAGGGCCCATTGATTCAACTTCTGGTCCTTTCCCTTACAAGCTTAAAGAAATCGTTACTTCAAGAGCTCCTCCTACTGATACAATCAATAGATATGAACCTCCTGTTCCCTTTGAAGATCCAGAGAACAATCCTCTTTCTTGGACAGCAAGGATGAAAAAATTAGCTGCTTTAGATCAAATAAAGAAGGCAAGAGAACAAGGGAGAGATACTTCAAACATCACTACTTTATCTGAGCAAAGAAAGAAAGAACTTGAAAGATACTCCTCCAGAAAATTCTTTGATCCAGAGAGTTACTTGAAGTTGTACCCAGAGACTGTTGTTCCCAACCTAAATCTCAAACCTCCCTAGGTGTTGCTGATGACAAAAGATCCAAAAAGGAAGCTCAAGATCCCAATAGAGAAATCTTATTAAAAAGGAGAGAAGAAAAGGACTGATTGTGTAAGCTGAATAATATATATCTATCTCTGACAATTTACTGTGATTATATCTGCTTCTGCAATGCTACACTTCATTATTCTGCTATATTGTATTTGCTTTTGTTTCTGCTTATATGCTTTTTAATTCCTATGTCATGTAAATAGTAATCCTAACCCAAATAGGGGGAGATTGTTGGAACACCTTATTACTGATTTGGGTAAGGATCACTATGTCCTTAGGAATATGTCTTGACCTCATTGTATAGTTTTAAAGGTCAACTAGAATAGGTCTAAGCCTTAGAACTTAGGTTTGAAAGCTGCCCCCAAGACCTTCTAGTTCAGATTACAAGTGCAGAAGACTAAGGCAATTATCGTCGAGCTCAGATTGACGAGGCGTTGAACTCAGTTCGACTATCTCTGAGCTCAGTTCAATGAGTCTTCGAACTCGATTCGACGATCTCCGAGCTCAGATCGACGTTTCTATCTCTAGCCAAAATCCAGATCTCTGAGCTCAGGTCGACGATAGTCGAGCTCAGATCGACGATTTCTGTTTCAAGTCAAGTTCTAGTCTCTGAGCTCAGGTCGACGGTAGTCGAGCTCAGATCGACGATTTTCTTGAGAGATTGACGATTTCAGGATTCAAATTCAGTCTGTTATGGAATTCAAATTGATTCATATCCAGCATTCAATTCAAAGGATTTTGTATCTGTTTTAATTAATCTAGAGCAAGTTTCAAGGAGACTAAAGGAGAATGTCACTTAGGACTTTCCTCCAGAGACAGATATCAATTAAGGAAGTCATTTATGACTGGCTAACGGCTATCTAGAAGATTGGATTTCAATATATCATTCTTTTCAGACAATATAGACATGATTATCACAATACAGAATAACAGATAATAAGAGAAAAACCAAGAACAACATCTGAGATCTGTGAGACACACAAGAACTACTGGATTACAATCTCTCATCTCAGATTCAAGTTTTTCAAGGCTTCATCAATCAAGACTCCAGACACAACACATTTCAGTCTTTGCTGAAATCATTCTTTGCTGGAGATCTCAATTATTCTGAAGGCCTATCACCCTGTGCAAAGCTTCTCTTCCTGAACAACTGCAAATCTCAGGGGGAGCTTTGACAACAACAATCCACTAATCTTCTCTTTGATTGTTGACAGAGAAGAACATCAACTCTTTCTTTTTCTTTTATTCTGCTGTAAAAGGGTTACTCAAAACTCCCTTCAAAAGTTTTGTGGTTGGTTTCTGAGACCTTGTCAAAACTCAGTGGTGGCAAAACACCTGATCAAAAAATCTGGTTTGGTTTTTGAGCACCTTATCAAAAGGTTATTGGTGCCCAGGACACCTGATCAACTATTCCTGTAGTGGATTCCTACCTAGGGTGGTAGAAGAGTGGATGTACCCAGGTTGATTAGGGAACCATTATAGATCCTTGTGTCTTCTGGTTGCCTGTGTTTTATTTACTGTGTGCTGTGTTTTTATTTCTTGCTTACTTAGTTTTATTTACTGCAAGCACAATACACCTATAAATAAATCAAGTCTTCCACTGCCGATTAATTTTTAATTTGCAAAATTATTTTAAAATACTCTATTCACCCCCCCCCCCCTCTAGAGTAAAGGTAGATCTTACCCTCACTTTCATACTTGTCTTTTGTTCTTCGATCATTGTCATCAAGTGAGAGCACTCTAGACATTCGATCTTCTCTTTGCCAGTTCTAATTACTTCAATTTTCAAAAAAAATTAAGTCTTTTTTTGATTTTCTTATTCTCGACTCTCAATGACTTTTTCTCAGAAATGACGCTTTCTAATTTATCAACTAAATTTTCAAAAAATTCAAGAAGTTCAGTATAAGTAGGTGGAGTTACCTCAGTGTCGCTCTAGACACTGGACTCATCGTCAGATTCTTCTTGATTCTTTCCTATGAGGCATATATTTGCCTCATATTCACAGTTAGAGTCTGTGGTGCTTGACTCGTCAGATCCATCCTCATCCCAGGTGAGCAGCTTCAGCACCTTCTTCTTCCCTTTATGTCGGCTTTCCTTTCCTTTTTCCTCCTTCTGGAGTCTTGGACATTCTCTCTTTAGGTGCCCAGGCTTGTGGCTGTCGATGCAAGAAATGTGTCTTCTAGTTAACGGGTTGTTCGGTATCACAAGCTAGGTGAAGAAGAGGGTTGCAGGGATAGAGGAGAGGTTCGATGGAGCCACTGGGAAGGTTGATCGGGTACTGTCGAGCAGACGGTTAGCTTTGCAGGTTGATGGCGAGAGAGGAGAAAAGAAGAGAGGGGCCGCTAGCAGCGGTAACAACAGATTTCGCCTGCCGCGGCCTGAATGCCACTCTTGCGGCGGGCTTTTCCTTTTACACAGAAATAAGATTACAGCTTGTTATTGCACCTTTATAGGAGAAAGCAGAAAAGGGTACAAAGGGGGAAGCTGGAGGCTAAGGAAGAAGAATGTCAGAGGTCATGTGGTTTGACCAAGGGAGGTCGGCAGACCGCGTGGTTAATGATCGGGCAGCTCGCTGGACTAAGCTGGGTGGACTGCTTGATCAAGAAGAGAGAAGGGGAGCAGGTCACGCGGACTGGGAATTCGAGTCCACAGGAGCTGATGTTGAGACCTTGACGCCTCTGCCGTGTCCCCTAATGAGAGGTATGGGGCCTATTTATAGGCCCGAGGAGATAACGGTCTTGGTAACGTCACCCCTAGTGAGTCGGTGAGTCGTGCGAGTACAAATGTTGCGTCCATAGAGTCCATGCCAGGCCGTGCGATCTGGGACTTGTCTGGAGCTGGCCTTGCAGTTGGGTGAGCTCGTGCTGGTCGTGCGAGTACAAATACTGAGTCTGCAGAGTCAGCTCCAGGCCGCGCGATCTGGGACGGTCTTGCTATTGGCGACTGGGACGAGTCCGCCTCTGCTACTGAGTATCTAGCGAGCGGTCTGGACAGATAGGAATTCGAGTCCGCCACTCAGTTGAGTAGTTCGCACCTGAGAGGAAGAATGAACCACCACACGGTTATCCGATCTAACCACGCGGCCTGCAGGAGCGGACTGAGGAAACAATCTGCAGCCCCTGCAGAACGAGCGGTTGCTGCGCGACCTTGGCGGTCAGACCAGGGAGACCGCCCTAGTCGCGCGTACTGAGCGGGAGCTGCGCGACCTGGGTGGTCTTGCTATAGATACCTCCCTAGCCGCGCGGACTGAGCGGACTAAGAGGTCAGTCCGCCCACCCTTAGAAGAAAAGGCCGACAGGCCGCGACCTCCAAGAGCAGGCCGCGACTTGCGAGTTGGCTACCTTGGGAGGGATCACCGATTTCGGGGTTAACAGTGGCAGTGATAGCACTCTGGCTGAGACTTCTCATCATCGCATTCTGTCTCTTTCAATGGCTTATTCCACCTTCTGCCTTCTCCAGCTCCTCTCTTACAGAATTTCTTGAATTGTTCCTGCTTCTTGGGATTCTTCATGACTTTTTTGAACTCCGGAACATAGAGGCTCTCCTCCTAATCTTCTTTAGAATCTTCAGCAGCTTTTCTCTCCTTTGCGGCCTTCAACCCCAGTCCCTTCTTCTTTACTTCCCTAGGATATTCCTTTGCTTGAATTTTCATTTCAAGTTCGTGTGTCTTCAGATTGCCGATGAGGCTCTCTATCTCTAGGGTGCTGATTTCATGAGACTCAGCAATAGCTGTCACCTTCGAGTTGAAGCAAGGAGGAAAAGATCGCAGGATCTTCCTCACTAGGTCACCATTTGGAAAGTTCTTTCCAAGAGATCTTGAAGCATTGACGATCTTAGTAAATCGCGTGTACAGCTGTCCACATCCTCGTCAATCCCCATCCGGAAATGTTCATATTCAGATTCAAGTCAGAATAACTTCGACTCCTTCACCTGCGAGTACCTTCGTGAGTGAGCTCAATAAGACGCTATATATCATAAGCAGTCTCGCAGTTACATATTCTATATAATTCAGTTTTTTCTAAGGCACATAATAACGAGTTCATGGCCTTGGTATTGTTCGTGCATCTAAGCTTATCTGCGTCATCCCACTTATCGTTTGGTTTGACTAGGACGGTGTCCCAAATAGTGATAGTGGGTGTAGTGTATTTCATTTCTACCATGGCCCACACGTCCATGCTTTGAGTCATCAGAAATATTCTCATGCGTGTTTCCAGTGACCATAGTCACTTCCCATAAAGAGTGGAGGTCTACTCACACCTTGTCCCTCAAAGAACGCGTAAACAGAGTTGGCCATCTTACTTTAGGATTTTAAGCCTTAAGAAGAAACCTCCCTCTGATACAACTTGTTGGATCAAGTGGCCAACCTTAGAGGGGGGTGAATAAGGTTTTAACGTTAAATAGAATTTAAAAATATTTCGCCTCAGAAAATCGAGTTCTGGAAGCTACTGCAGGGTGTTAGGTAGCTAACGTGCGGCGGTAAGTCACAGTGCTCATTTTATAGTGCAGATCGTAGTTCCAACCCCACAAACACACACATTCGCTAAACAATCATAGCACACGCCCAGAAGTAATTATCACATAAATAACAGATTTCATTGCATGAATTCAAAACAACAATAATTCTAGATGAGTACAAAAAGGTGATCTCCGTGATGCCAGATATCTAAGAAGATAAGTAGAAACAATCTTTTGGTTTCTATACCGATCCGCTCCACGGACCGATTGGCTCTCTCCTTTTCCCTCCAGGAAAAGTCATCGAGACGGCTCTTCACCTCCTCACAAGGAAGGGTCTAAGAGCCCCGCTAGATCCTCCGATCTAGACGTCCCTATCCCCAGGACGATTTATTATGGAATCCTACCCGGATTCCGACAACCTTCCCCGGTCGATTTCTCACGAAACCCTTCCCAGATTTCAAAGACCATCCGGTCGATTTCCCTCACAAAAGATTTAGAAAACGAAAAGATTACAAGAATATAAAATGTAAATAATCTAAAAGTTGAAGTTCTCCCTCTTGATGACAGGTCTGTTGAACGATCTGCGGTCGGTGCTTAAGATCTTCGTCTACTAGCAATTGGTCGGCACTTCGTATTCGATGTAGATATTGGATTGCCAGAGTTCTTTGTTCACGAACGGAAGGGAGACGACTTTCTTCTTCATTGACGGAGACTTTTGGAACGGAGCACAAGAAGGCGGTCGGACCCTAGAATTCACTAACTCCTATCGGTCTTTAGTCCTTTTTTTCTTTTCCCAATGGGCACAGAAACCAAGGCGGCCTTTTATTCGTCTTCATGAAAATAGGCTATTGTTGGCAGTAAGACTAGCGCCTGGCAGTAGGTTCGCACGCTTGTTGTGCCAGCTGTCGTCCAAATCTGGAATAATATTCAAAACAAATATTGTCATTTTATCATTGCTAGCGCCGCGCGGTTACATCTACCGCCGCGCGGTAATATAGGACACGATAATTCGGAAGCAAAGTGTCGATATTCATCGAGCGGCTAGTATGGTGCAGTAACTACTATCATCTGCGGTAATTTGGTTTCTCGAGAAATTCGTCTCGATACTCGTCGAGAGACTAGCGCGGCGCAGTAATGACTATCGCCTGGCAGTAGGTCGTTACTCGAGAAATCATGCATTCGTCGAGAGGCTAGCATGGCACGGTAACACTTATTGTCTGGCGGTAATTTCCTGAGAGCTTGGTCAAAATAATCCATTATGTTAGCACGGGAGGTAGGAATAGCGCGGAGCGGTAGTTTCCCGAGAGCTCTGCCCAATTAATTCACGGCTACCGCTCGGCGATAACTTTTACCGCTCAGTGTTAGTGTCCATAGGAATCTTCTTCTTCTTCGTTTGCACCTGTCAACCTGCACACTCTATCAACAAAATACGTGACCAAATACAACCTGGGAGTTTATATTCTCAAACACAGGGAATGTGAAACAGCAGTTCCAATATTATATTCCTAATATTGTATGTAAATGACATATGTTGATTGGGAATGACATTTCAACCCTATAGGTTGTTCAGATCATGCTAGGGGACTACTTTTCAATGAAAAACTTGGGCAAAGTGACTTATATGGAGGGTATAAAGATCTATAGAGACAGATCAAAGGAATTTATTGGGTTTCACCCAAAGTACATGCATTGAAAAAGTGTTGAAGTGGTTCAATATGCTTGAGTCTAGGAAAGGATTCTTACCCATGTCACATGATGTGAATCTCTTTAAGGATCAGTGTCCTAAAATTTTGTTTTTTTACAACTAAAATTTTGTGCTCCCTAAGTCATTTAACAAATTGAAGCTATTTGAACCAACCAACGATACTCGATATTGAACTATCCAAGATCAAAAAGAGATTTTTCAACGTTGGCAATTTTCCCTATACCTGCAAAGTCATGCTAGCTCAATAATAAATCCACACCATCACTCATGCATGAATCAGTAATAACAATCGCCACACTATTATATGAGCAGATGTCACTCCTCGTGCACCTCATTGGATAAAATAAGTACCTGAAGGTGAAGGCTTTGAGAAAATAAGTACATATACTAAACTTTAGGAGCCTAAAATTTTCTCAGCATTCTTAGGACTTTTGCTCCAAGAGTTGGCTCAAAGGGTAAGGTTTTCCCTCACTTATGAATCAAACATCTACCTTTTTTACAAATGATGTGCGACCAAACCTATAATCGACGGATGTGAATGAAAGTCTTTAGTTTCAAGAGTGGCTAAACACCTAGAGGGGGGTGAATAGATTTTTGGTCTCTTTCTACTTTTCCTTATTTAAATGTGTTGCGAGTTAGTAGATTTAAGCTTTCAAGGCACACCTCACAAAGCACACACAAAATTTATAGTGGTTTCCCAGATTATGGGTACATCCATTGTCCTCACCTTTCTAACAGTGTGTTAGATAAGGCACTTCTACAAAACTCAACTCCTAAGAGCTTAAAACACAGATCCCTCAGGATCTCTCAGTCTTCTTTAAGACCTACCTCAGGCACAAGACCTACCTCAGAGCAAGCTTGCTCCTACAACTCAGTGATCCAAAGATCACCTACCACTCAGAGAGAATGACTCTCCAATAACTCAGGCACAAAGCCCTATCTCAGATCCAAAGCTAGATCCTACAACTTAGACATAAATGGATCCAAAGCTGGATCCTACGACTCAGGCACAAAGGCCCTACCTCAGAGAGAATGACTCTTCTACCTCAGGCAAACAACCCTACCTCAAGCACACAGGCCTTACACTTGGATCCACACAGGATCCTACCTCAGATCAATACATGATCCTACCTCAGCCTTTATAAAATAGGCCTACAACTCAGATCCAAAGGATCCTACAGCTCAGATCCAAGAATGGATCCTATAGAGAGAATGGTTGGTTGGTGTTGATTTGACTCTAGAGAAATTTCTCTGAGTCATCTACTTCCTAAGCTGAGTTAAACTCAGCCCTTACTTCTTCTCAGCAACAAGAATGAATATCTTCAGTAAACTGCTGCTTGTGCTGGAAGTATCTCAGAAACACAGGTTTCTGATCTTGCTGAAGAAGGCAATGATTTGACAGTTCTTTGTTTTCTTCTTTCAACTAACCTTGACTGCAGAACCCAGATAACTTTGCGTCTTCTTCTTTCTCAGAAAGTTGTTCTAAACTTACTGTAGCTGGTGAAGATCGCTACAGCTAACTGATTGAACTTCTAGTTCAGCGGGTTGAACTTCTGCTTCAGCCTCTGTAATAATGTCGAGAGGAGGAAGATGAAGTTGCGCCTCTTTGCGAAAAGATAAACCCAAAAAGTTCTTTTTGCTCCCTCCGATCTTATTCCTTTTATCTTCCGTCGTCCAACGGCTATTTGACCTGTGGGCCCACCAGTAGTTGTTGGCTGTAACTTTACTTTTATAGAAAAAGTCATACAGTAGGCTTTCGGTGCCATTTGTCGTGTACTACAGCCTTCCCGCAACATTTTGAACTTTACTAACGTTTTGCTGACGTCAGCACCTGTGGACTTAGCCAATTTCTCAATTTCATCACAAGCGTTGAGTGTGTTGAGTGAATGGCCTTCACTCAGCGCAAAAACCCTTAGACAAACAATCTGCACTTCCAGGCGTTGAGTGCGTTGAGTGAATGTCCTTCACTCAACACTTCTGGATTTAGCTACCTTCTTCTATAATGCTAAGCGTTGAGTGTGTTGAGTGAACAGTTCACTCAATGAATCTGGACTTATCCAATTTCTTCTGCACTGCCAGGCATTGAGTGTGTTGAGTGAATAGTCTTTACTCAATGCTTTTGTCCTTGGACAATCTTCCTGCTATTTCAAGCGTTGAGTGGGTTGAGTGAAACTTCATCACTCAACGCTTCTGTACTTAGCCGCTTCACCGACTGCCTACCTTCATGTTGATGTGTTGAGTGAACTGGCTTCACTCAACGCTTCTGTACCTAGCTGCATCTTTCTTTATGAATGCGTTGAGTGAACCTTCAATACTCAACGCTTCTGCCTTTGTCTGACTTCTTATTGATGAGGCATTGAGTGAACTACCTTCACTTAACGCTTTTATACTTAGCCAATCTTCTTGATGAGCTTGTGTTGAGTGAGCTGTCCTCACTCAACGCATCTGGACTTGGATAGATTTTTCTGTCTATCTCTTCATAAGCTTTGACTGATCATTGCTTTATCGACGCTTTCTTCTTTGGTCGTTGAGTGAGCTGTCCTCACTCAATGCTTTTGGACTTAGCCAGAATTCTTCTCTGCTAATGTTGAAGCTTTGATTGTCTGGGCTTGGTGTTAAGTGAACTGGCTTCACTCAATGCTTTTGTACTTATCCAGATTTCTTGACAAGTTTTTCATATGCTTTAACTTCTTGAGCTTGACTCAACGCTTCTTGTTATATGGCATTGAGTGAACTGCCTTCACTCAACGCCTGTAGACTTAACCGCATTTTCCTCCTTGCCAATGCTGAAGCTTTGACAGACTATGTTATACTCGACGCCTCTTGTTATATGGCGTTGAGTGAATTTCCTTCACTCAATGCCTATGGACTTAGCCGCAAATTTGCATTGCAAACTATTGTACTGTGACTGTCTATGCTTTACTCAACGCTTTTTGGCATTTGGGGTTGAGTGAACTGGCTTCACTCAATGCCTTTGGACTTAGGTGATTTTCTCTCTTTCCAGCATCCTTCCTTGACATCTGGCATTGAGTGAACTAGTTTTACTCAATGCATGTGGACTTAGACAGATTTCTGTCTCTCCACCTTTCTACCTTATGACCACCTATCACAATCACTTAGACAACCTGTCTAAACTTGTTCCAAGGAACATCCTGCACATAATGAACTTGAACAATATCAAATACAATTATGCTCTTAGTATTGATTGTGATGCCTCTTCAAATCTAGAGAATATTGAGGGCAATATTCCCAACAATCTCCATATATTTGAAGAAGACAGAACACACAACAATACTAAGAAGCATTAATACATAAAGCATATAAGTTCAAAGCAGTTGTTAGCTATCAGATGTAGCTTTCTCATGCCACTTGAGAATTCAAAGTAGCAGTAAGCTAGTAGATATAGCTTTTTCATGCCACTTGAATTACCAGCATGACAATTCAATGTTTTTCATTTAAATGCATTAACTCAACATGTCAAGTCATTGCTTTCTCATACCACTTGAGCAATTACTCAAGTGATATGCACTTTCCTGATACAACATGAAGCATTTTCATCATATCATTTGGAGGTGGGAAAGTAACATGCAATGGCCCAAAATGCATTCATTGCACACCTCGTACTACTTGAATTTTTTCAAGTAATATGCATATACTTAACATGATCTGGTCATGTCAATTATTGCTCCCACATCTCCCCCTATCTAAGTATTGCTTCCACATTGATACCATCTCCCCCTTTTTGTCTTCTTCAAAAGAAATAGTTATCTAATGAGGGAGGTGGTAGGATCATGGGAGAAATTATCTCTTGATCCAAGCCAAAATCTTAGGTTAACACCACTTGAGAAATTACCCTAATGATCCAACTACTTGACTAGATGCCATACCTCTTGTGTTAATTTCACTGATACAACACATCACTGTAACCACTTGACACTTTGAGTGGTCCATTGATCCACTTGAGCTAGCTGTTATTAGTTATCAACTTGAGCTAAAGCCACTCCTCATACCACTGAAAACTTCTACAGAATATATTTGTATTCAGGGAGGAGCTGGCTTATCCTCTTTTCCTGCAGCAGCAATGACTTCACAGCAGCAGCCATCCACTAGGGTTTATCTCCCCCTCAGTCTATGCATTGTCCTGGAAGCTGAACTTGTTCTTGCAACAGCTGGATTTCTCTCCCTCAACAGGAGCATCTTGACTTGCTCCCCCTTAATAGGAGCATCTGCTATCATTCTCTTTACTGGACACTTGAGTCCATTTAAGTCTTGATACCAACTGATAGTCTTTAAAGTCTGATACCCCTTGATAGACTTATCTACCTGCAAGAAAGGTAATTCCTGCAACACAAAAAATCATAAGGAGCAACTGAAGCTATACCAAGTTCAACATACCCAACTCAAACTTGAAGGTGTTGAACTTGACTTCATCTAATGACTTAGTAAAGATATCAGCCACTTGCTTGTCTATGGGGACAAACTCAAGACATGTCTTCCTTCTCCACATGCTCCCTAATAAAATGATACCTAATCTCAATATACGTAGTCCTGCTATGAGATACATGATTCCTAGCAATTGTGATTACACTAGTTGAATCACAGAAAATAGGGGTGTTACTTATCTTTAGGTTATAGTACTGGAGCTGATGCTGGATCCACAGCAACTGTGCACAGCAGCTACCTGCTGAGATATACTCTGACTCAGCTGTTGAGATTACAACACTGGTCTTCTTGTTGCTGCTCCAACACACAAGTCTTCCTCCTAAGAATTGATAGGTTCTTGAAGTGTTCTTCCTGTCCTCTTTATAGCCTGCAAAATCTTCATCTTAATAGTATGTTAGTTCAAAATCTTTATTTCGAGAGTACCATAGGCCAGGATCTAGTGTACCCTTAAGATACCTAAAAATCCTCTTCGCAGCAAAGAAGTGGGATTCTTTAGGGCTAGCCTGATACCTAGCATAAACACATGTAGCATACATGATGCCTGACCTACTTGCAGTAAGATATAGAAGGGAGCCAATTATCCCTCTATACAAAGATTCATCAACAGGTTTCCCTGTCTCATATTTGTCTATAGGCATACTTGACCTCATGGGAGTTTTCATGGTTGAGGCATTCTCCATTCCAAACTTTTTAATCAACTCCCTAGTGAACTTAGACTAGGATATGGACAATTCATCTTCAGTCTGTCTTACTTGGAGGCCCAAGAAGAACTTAAGCTCATTTATACTGCTCAACTCAAACTTTCCTTGCATAAGTTTGGCAAACTTCCTGCAAAAGTTGTCATCAGTAGACCCAAAAATTATGTCATCTACATAAATTTGGACTATGATGATCTTGCCCTTAGATTCCCTAAGGAATAGGGTCTTATATCTCTTCCCCCTTGAGAATTTGTTCTCATTGAGGAAGCTAGACAATGTATCATACCATGCTCTAGGGGCTTGCTTTAACCCATATAGAGCTTTCTTAAGTCTATAAACAAAATCAGATGAGTTAGAATCAACAAAACCTGAAGGGTGCTTAACATAGACTTCCTCCTTTAAGTCACCATTCAGTAAGGCTGACTTCATATCCATCTGGTAGACTTTAAATCCTTTATATGCATCATATGCAAGGAACAATCTGATGGCTTCCAATCTTGCTATAGGGGAAAAGGTTTGATCAAAGTCAATACCTTCTTCTTGTCTGCACCCCTTAGCTACCAGCCTAGCCTTGTTCTTAACTATAATGCCATTTTCATCAAGTTTATTCCTGTAAATCCACTTGACTATAATGACATTATGTCCTTGTGGTCTGGGAACCAGCTTCCATACCTTACACTTTTTAAACTGGTTTAGTTTCTCTTGCATTGCTATAATCCCGAACTGATCTATGTTGGCCTCCTCAAATCTCTTGGGATAAACCTATGATAAGGAACTTGAATATATAGTTGTATTAAGGCTCTTGCTTCTTGTCACCACTCCTTGGTTTGCATCATCAATAATCTGGTGTCTTGGATGATCTCTTAGATGCCTGACAGCTAGAGGCAATCTTCCTTTAGCATCAGCTTCAGTGGCTATATCTATCTGATCTTCATCCATATCTTATGTGCCTTGTGCTTCTTCTGGAATATCCACTCCATCTTGGACTATTGGAGTATCTTCCTTGATGGTTAGCTTGTCCATCATCAGCTCTGTACCTATAGGACTAGAAGAGGAGCTTGGCAGCTCACTATAAATATAGTTAACTCATCAAATACTATATTAACAGACTCTTCTATAACTTAACTTTCAAATTTGTATGTCTTATAGGCCTTACTATGATTATTGTACCCAACAAAAATCCCATCATAGAACTTGGCAGTAAACTTAGTCACATAGGACTTCCCATTATTCAGCATATAGCACTTACAACCAAAGATCCTGAGATAGGACAGATTTGGTTTTCTGCCCTTCATAATCTCATAGGGAGTCTTCTTATGGATCTAGGTGATAAAGGCTCTATTAAGGACATGACATGTAATATTTACTGCCTCAGCCCAGAAATATTCTGGGAGAGATGTGTCACTGAGCAAGGTCCTACTAGCCTCTATGAGAGTTCTATTCTTCCTCTCAACAATCCCATTTTGCTAGGGTGTTCTTGGAGAAGAAAATTCTTGATGAATCCCTTGCTCTTCACAGAAACTTGTCATGCTTTCAGACTGAAATTCAGTCTCATGGTCACTTCTGATTTTGACTATAGTACTGTCTAGCTCATTCTGAATTTGCTTGACAAATATCTTGAAGATATCAGGAGTTTCAGACTTTTTCTTAAGAAATAAAACCCAAGAAAACCTAGAGAAGTCATCAACCATCACAAGGGTGTAGACTTTCCTACCTAGACTATGAACTGGCATAGGACCAAACAAGTCCATATGTAGGAGTTATAAACACCTCATAGAGTCTTTGATCCCAATGCCCTTGAAGGAAGTTTTGGTCTGCTTGCCCATTTGATATGCTGAGCAAATGCCTTCCTTAATGCATTTCATCTTAGGTTCATTCCTAACTAGCTCTTCACTAAATAGCTTGTCAATTGTCTTATAATTCAAATGAGCTAGTCTCTTATGTCATTGTACACAATATAAGACTTTCTCATTTGCAACTAGACATATAGGAGAGTCTTTATTAAGACATAGAAAGTTTGAGCAATAAACATTTCCACTCCTAGTGCCTATCAAGATGACCTCTTGGTCACTTGACCTCTTAATCTGGCACTCATCCTTATGGAATGCAATGGTATAGCCAAGATTATAGAGTTGGCTTATGCTTATGAGGTTTTGTTAGAACCCTTCAACATAAGCCACTTTTGAGATGTTGACTATGTCATTAGTAGTCTTACCATAGCCTCTTATCACTCCTCTATATGAACCACCAAAGATAACTTTGGGTCCATCCTTCACTAAAGTGTACTCCTTTAGATTACTCCTTGTTCCAGTCATGTGCCTAGAATAACCACTGTCCAAGTACCATATAGGGGTATGGGCACTTGGACTAACCTACAAAACATGATTTATTTTACCTTAGGACCCCAATATTTATTGGGTCCTAGGTTTTTATTAGCCTTAACAGGAATCTGTCTTCCTATAGATTTTCTGATATGAAGACTCACTTTTGCTCTAGGCACACTTGGATTATGCCAGCAATCTAGAGCAAAATTCCCCACTTTCCCGCAGCACTAGCACTTATGAATGTTATATCTTCTTTTTTGAGAAAGTCCTGTAGTTTGGTTAACTGCTGACAGTATAGAAGGAAGAGGAGCAGCAGCCTTATTCAAGTTCCTTTCAACAAGGATCTGACTGAAGGTGAGTCTTTCAGCAGACTTTATTGGCATGCTCTAATTGCCATTAATAGCAGTCTTCTTTGCAGAGGACATGCTATTTATAGCATCAGAGATAGTCAGATCAAGCATACTAATAGACTTCCCCTTGGTCTAGTTCTTTGTTGGATGGGCTTGAGAGAAATCCGTTGCCTTATTCTTGAGAGTGGGGGCTGAGGTACCAAAGACAAATGGTCCATGATGGGTCATTTAAATTTCCTCATGGGGAGCCTTAAAGGCACTCACTCCCTTATTATACCTTCCACCATAGCTGTGAACCTCTTTGTTCATACTAGTGGATCTATCATTCATCCAGTGACCATAGATGCTCTCTTGGTCATACATGTTTGAAGGTAACAGAACTTTCTTAAAGGGAATGGGAGGCTTAGATGCCAAAGGCTGAACAGGAGCTTTGTTTTCCCTTTGGAATGGGCAACTCTTGTGCTTCCCTTAAATCCCAACCCCTTCTTACCCTTTTGAGATGAGAAGGAGTCTATCAAGGACAACACCTTGGCTTAGAGTAACTAGCCACTACTATTTTCTCCCTCTGGAGTTTCTCTTCAAGATCCCTTATGAGACTATATATCCTTGAATCTGATGGTCCCAATCTGGATGATTATGATGTTTCTTAATTGGCTAATTTCCCTAGCCTTCTGATCCAGCAGTGTTGCTATCTCAGTCTGCTACAAAGCAGCTCGCTGAAGGGAGATAATCTCCTCAGCTTGCTTCTTAGCCAGCTTCTTACATCTTTTAAAGGCACCTAGAAGGGCACCATACTTGTCAATCAATTGATTGACATCTTCCTCAGATTCTTACCCATCCTCATCACTGGATGATGATTCCTCAGAATTTAGACTAGTCTCATAATCCGATTCAGAAGATGAGCTAGATAGAGAGAATACCTTTTCTAGACCAGGCTGACCCTAGCTGGATTCTTCCTCAGACCTGGCAATCAGCCCATAGTAGTTGTTGGCATCTTCTTCATCTTCTTCCTCCTCTGAGTAACTATTTGAATGTGATAGAGGGGCCATGATCCCTATCCTGGTAGCAGGATAGTCTTCAGCTTCTTCTTTAGCTCCTTCTTCAGCAGCAAAAAGGCCTATGTAGGCTTCCTCTTCTTCAGACTCAGAAGATGTTGAGTCAGAATCACTCCAGCTCTTCTCCTTCTTTGCAATGAAGGAGTTTTTTGTCTTATCCTTGTGCTGGTGGACCTTTTTCTCACCAGACTCTTTTCTTTTGACTAGGCAGTCAGCTATCATATGCTCAGGTTTGTTGCAGTAATAGCAAACAACTTTAGAGGAAATATGTTTACTAGTTATAGAATCATACCTGTCTCCCTTGGAGTGATTCCTCCTATGATGAGAGGAGGAAGGTCTGCTCCTCCACTACTTCCTATTCATCAGCTTCTGAAACTGCCTTGAGAATGCAGTAAATTCTTCATCTGACAAGTTGTTGTCAGATGAGCTTGGCCCTGTGCTGTCTAAGTCAACAGGCCTCCTTGGAGGAGAGGCAATCCTCTCCTTACTCTTCTTGGTGCTATCAACCCTGAAGGTCAAAGACTTTTACTTAGCTTGGGATTTGTTGATGGTCTCCTCCTCCTTCCTTGCAGATAGCTGCATCTTATAAGAGAGCAGCTTTCCAAATAGAGTGTGAGGGGGAGTATCAGCCAAATTTGCTACCTATCTGATGGCACAAATCTTGGTGTCCTAGTCTCTAGTTAGAGACCTTAGGAACTTTTCATTAAGCTCATAATGATTGAAGACCCTCCCATAGGTTCTCAGCTCATTCACTATTCTGAAAAATCTTTCATAGCATCTAGCTATGCTCTCTTTCTTGGCCTACCTAAAATTCTCATACTCCTGGTTGAACATGGACTTCCTATCATCTCTGACCTCTTCAGTTCCCTCTATGTAGACTACTAGAGTGTCCCACATCTTCTTAGAGGTCTGGTAGTGAACCAGATTCTGAAAGGTAGAATCATCAATATCACTGACTATGATGTTCTAAGCCCTCTTGTCCATGGTGGCAAGAATGACCTCATCCTTGGTCATCTCAAAATATCTATTTGGTGTCTGGATGGTTGCATCCAGAGCTGAGACCTTCATAGGGATGAAAGGTCCCTCTTTAATTGTAATAAAGATTCTAGGGTCAGATGCCTCCATAAATAGCCTGACCCTCTCCTTCCAGATCCCAAAGCTCTCCTTCCAATAAATTGGAAGCTTCATGGAACTCAGCTCCTTATGGTTCTCTTCTGAACCCATAAGTATTGTACTTATAGCTACCCTTGGAGATCAACTCAGACTGTTAAGTCCTTCTTGAGCAACCTCCCTCTGATTCCACTTGAAAGTCTTTAGTTTCAAGGGTAGCTAAACACCTAAAGGGGGGTGAATAAGTTTTTGGTCTCTTTCTACTTTTCCTTCTTAAGTGTATTGTGAGTTAATAGATTTAAGCTTTCAAGACATACCACACAAAGCACACACAGAATTTACAGTGGTTCCCCAGATTATCGGTATATATACTGTCCATCCCACCTTTCTAATAGTGTGTTAGATAAAGCACTTCTCCAAAACTCAGCTCTTAAGAGCTTACAACACAGATCCCTTAGGATCTCTCAGTCTTCTTCAATACCTACCTCAGGAACAAGGCCCTACCTCAGAGCAAGCTTGCTCCTATAATTTAGTGATCCAAAGATCACCTATCACTCAGAGAGAATGACTCTCATACAGCAAAGGCACAAAGCCCTACCTCAGATCCAAAGTTGGATCCTACAACTTAGGCACAAATGCCCTACCTCAGATCCAAAGATGGATCCTACAACCCTGGCACAAAGGACCTAACTCAGAGAGAATCACTCTCCTACCTCAAGCAAATAGCCCTACCTCAGGCATACATGCCCTACACTCAGATCCACATAGGATCCTACCTCAGATCAACAAATGATCCTACCTCGGCCTTTATAAAATAGGCCTACAACTTAGATCCAAAGGATCCTATAGCTCAGTTCCAAGAATGGATCTTATAGAGAGAATGGTTGGTTGGTGTTGATTTGACTCCAGAGAAATTTCTCTGAGTCTTCTACTTCCTTAGCTGAGATGAACTCAGCCCTAACTTCTTCTCAGCAACAAGAATAAATATCTTCAGTAAACTGTTGCTTGTGCTGGAAGTATCTCAGAAATATAGGTTTCTGATCTTGCTGAAGAAGACAATGATTTGACAGTTCTTTGTATTCTTCTTTCAGCTAACCTTGACTACAGAACCCAGATAACTCTGCTTTTTCTTCTTTCTCAGAAAGCTTTTTTGAACTTGCTATAGCTGGTGAAGATCGCTACAGCTTACTGATTGAACTTCTAGTTCATCTGATTGAACTTCTGCTTCAGCCTCTACATTAATGTCGAGAGGAGGAAGATGAAGTAGCGCCTCTTTGCGAAAAGATAAACCCTAAAAGTTCTTTTTGCTTCTACCGATCTTATTCCTTTTATCTTCCACCGTCCAACGGCTATTTGACCCGTGGTCCCACCAATAGTTATTGGATGCAACTTTACTTTTATATAAAAAGGCATACAGTAGGCTTCCGATGCCATTTGTCGTGTACTGTAGCCTTCCCACAACATTTTGAACTTATTTGACGTCAGCATATATGGACTTCTCCAATTTCTCAATTTCATCACAAGCATTGAGTGCGTTGAGTAAATGGTCTTCACTCAGCGCAAAACCCTTAGACAAATAATCTGCACTTCAAAGTTTTGAGTGCGTTGAGTGAATGGCCTTCACTCAATGCTTCTGGACTCAGCCAACTTCTTTTGTACTTCTAAGCGTTAAGTGCATTGAGTGAACTGGCTTCACTCAACAAATCTGGACTTTGCCAATTTCTTCTGCACTGCCAGACGTTGAGTGCATTGAGTGAATAGCCTTCACTCAATGCTTTTGTCCTTGGACAATCTTCATGTTGTTACATGCATTGAGTGAACCTTCATCACTCAATGCTTCTAGACTTAGCCACTTCACTAACTGCCTGACTTCATGCTGAGGCGTTGAGTGAATTTGCTTTACTCAACGCTTCTGTACTTAGCTGCATCTTTCTTGTGCGAACAGAAAAAGAGAAACCGAAATTTGCACAAAACACAGTTTTTTTTTATTTCCAAAAATTGTGTCTATTACAAAGGTATGCCTCTCTTTTATAGAATAGAGGAGAATAAAGAGAATACAATTAAGCAATGTGGGACTAAATACATTTATGAGACTAGCAGCTTAGAAAACCCAGAACCGCATAGACCGCGCGGTTTGACAATAAGGTTAAACTGCCCGACCATACTGATAAGAGAAGACAAGCCGCCAGTGAAGCCGCCAAACCACCCGATCTCTAAGCTGCCAGTGAAGTCACAAGACCGCCCAGACTCTAAGCCGCCAGTGAAGCCGCCAGACCTCCCGGTCTCTAAGCTACCAGAGAAGCCACCAGACCACCCGGACTCCAAGCCACTAGAGAAGCCGTCAGCCCCCCCCCCCCCGGTCTCCAAGCCGCCAGTGAAGCCGCCTGTCCGCCCGGTCTCCATATTGCAACACTCTCCCTCAAGCTGGAGCATATATATCAATCATGCCCAGCTTATCGCAAATTTGAAAGAAAGAAGCTGACACAGGCTTGGTGAAGATATCTGTCAACTCGTTATCAGAAGTAACGAATGGAGTACAAATCTATTTCTTCAAGATCTCTTCTCTGATGAAATGACATTCAACTTCGATGTGCTTTGTTCTCTCATGAAATACTGGATTTTTTGAGATGTATATGGTGGCCTTGTGGTCGTGGAACATAGGTAACAGATGATTGTAGACTTCTCCTAAGTCCAGCATGAGAGCCCGTAGCCACTTTAACTCATAAGTGGTTGACGCCATACTGTGATATTCAGCTTCTACACTGGACCTAGAGACAACAGATTATTTCTTTCTCTTCCAGCTCACTAGGTTCCCTCCCACAAATGTGCAAAAACCCGATGTGGACTTGCGATCACCTTTGTCGTCAGTATAGCTAGAATCTGAGTAGGCTTCAACCTTCAAGTGACCATTTCTCTGAAACAGTAGTCCCTTACCAGGCACCACTTTAACATATTCCAATATCCTCAGGACAGACTGTAGATGGCTCTCTCTAGGAGTTTGCATGAACTGGCTAACCTTTCCTACAGCATAGGAGATGTCAGGTCTTGTTACAGTGAGATAAATGAGTTTACCCACAAGATGCATGTACCTTGTAACATCTAACAGAAGAGGTGAGTCATCTGTCCAAGTTTTATCTTCTCTAGTAGCCATGGGACATTGGACAGGTTTAGCCTCAGTCAACCCTGTCTCTTGCAGAAGATCAAGAGCATACTTACGTTGGGAGAGAACCAAAGAATTGGTCTTACGAGAGATTTATATCCCAAGGAAGTACTTTGGGGAGCCCATATCCTTCATGACAAGGTGTTGACGGAAATGTTTCTTTGTCAGCGCTACCCTAGCCTAGTCATCGCCCATGAGAAGAATATTGTCCACAAATACGGCAAGAACCACCAGACCCAGGGCGGTTTTGCGAATAAATAATGAGTGATCGGCAGAGCTTCTTGTGAAACCAACAGCTGCCACAATGCCGCTGAACTTATCAAACCACACCTGAGGGCTTTGCTTTAGGCCATAGATAGCCTTCTTCAACCCACATATGCGTGTATCCCCCTGAGAAACATACCCAGGAGGTTGCTCCATGTAGACATCCTCTTATAGATCACAATAGAGGAAGGCATTCTTGACATCCAGCTGAGAAATGGGCCAATCTTTGTTGACGGACATGAATAGGAGAACCGGAATAGTGTTGAGACGAGCAACGGGAGAGAAGGCATAAAAGTAATAAACTCCGTAGGTCTGAGTGAAGCCTTTAGCAACCATGCGGGCCTTGTAATGGTCCACACTGTCATCTGGACGGAACTTTATAACAAAGACCCAGCGACAGCAACAACATTAGTGCCAAAAGGAGGAGGAATAAGAGTCCATGTACCCCGCTCGGTGAGGGTGGCAATTTCCTCATCCATAGCTATAATGCCCCCGATTTTTTCAATGTCATTATTTGATTTGGTGTTGTCATACTTATAACGTCAGGGCATTACCCTTTTTGCATTTTGTTGACGACGCTGCACCGTTTGTGCGTTCTTGCGTCTGTTGGGTCTGTTTGACCGTATTTTGGGGTTTTGATTTGGATTGAAAGTTTTCCTTGATTTTAAGAATTGAGTTTTGAGGTTTTGGACTTGCCCAGTTTTATTTCGATCCGAGCATTTTGGAGTCTCGGCGCGTGTTTGGATTTTTATGATGATTTTTGCTTAGGTAAGCATTTGGTGATTGGATCTCAAGAATGGTGCGTCGGCATTTTATCCCAGAATTTAAGACAATCTGAATTCTCGAATTTCCCCCTGCTCAGTTCTCGATAAGAGTTGAAGCCCTCAATAAGTGCCCCCTAGTTCTCAAGTGGTTCGGGTGTACTCGAGAAATTCTTCTGTAAAATTTTCGATATGTTCTTCTAGTTCTCGAGAAGCTTTGCCAGTACTCGAGAACTGCCTTTCTGTTCTCGAGAAATTTTGTAGTACTTGAGAACTGTCCTTCTAGTTCTCGAGAAGTTTGTTGAAATCGAGCACTCTTCTTCTTATTCCCGAGAAGCCTTGCTGTTCTCGAAAGGGTCCTTTTTGTTCTCGAGAAGTACTTTTGTACTCGAGAAGTCCTGTTTTGATTCTCAGGAAGCCCTCTTAAAGGGTAGGTTTTGGTCGAGCTGAGCTCGACGAAAGTCGAGCGGAGCTCGACGAAGGTCGATCGGGAGGCGCTGCCTGGGTTTATCTTAGAGTTCAACGCTCGTCGAGCGGAGCTTGACGAAGCGTCGAGTGGGCGTTTTCCCTATTTTTTCCTTGTGTTCGACGAACTTCGACCAGAAATCAGCGAACGGAGTTTTGTGTTCAACAACTTTTGAGCAGAATTCGTCTAGCGGGATTGCTCTTCCTCCCTTGTTCTCGAGAAGTTTTGGCTCTGCACCCGAGGACTGGATTTGCTATTCCTGAGAACTTACCTTCTACTCAAGTAATTCTTGACTTCTTCTCGAGATGTCCGGTCCAGCTAACCCCCTCTCCCGGTTCTTTTCTTAGAAACGTAACTGTTAGGTAAAGTCACTTTAATATTATAATTTTACCTAAAATAGATATATATATATATACTTCTTCTTCCTCTTGGACCAAAAACTCTTGTTCATCTCCCGAACCAGAGCGACGTGAGCGAAAGAGAGAAATTCTTCCGGTGGCCACCGACGGTGCTCCGGTGCTCGAAATTTCCAACCGATCATAGATCCGGAAAGCTCTCAGTGAGAGCTACGCCATCGTGGTAAAATCTTCCCCTTTTCTTGAGTTTTTCTCGTTAGGTTTTTTGGCCCTAACCTTTATCTCGGCTATTTCTTGTTAGATTTCGACTTCCCTCGACTTCTCTAGCCCCGATCTACGACAAGGAGTGATTTGGAGAGTTTTTTCGGCAAAACCAAGGCAAGTGGTGGTTTTCCCTCCTTCCCCCTTTTTCCTGATCTTGATGGTAACTGTTAACCTTTTTGTTCTTTAATCTTTCTGCACTTTTGTCTTTCAAATTTGTAGATATGTTAAATCCTACCTTGGATTACCCGTGAAATTATAAATCCTTGTCATGATAGTTCAACCTTGTAGCGTTGTAGTGATTTGATGAAAGGTTATATTGTTGGCTTTAATCGCCCTTATCTATTATGTGGAGCGTGTTGGAATTTATCTGGGATTGTAAATCCTTCCTGAAGGTTGATCAACCGCTTCTTAATCTAGAAATGTCTAGTAGAATTCGATGTGCCGAGTTTTGAGATATATCATGTTTCTCTGGTTGTGGGAGTTAGTGGACGTACCACCTCCGCGATGTCTGATATTTATATCATGGTTTTTCTTTGTTGCGGATGTTAGTGGGCGAATCCACCGCCACAAGGTTTGTTCCCTTTATTAGTATCTTGTGGAACTCTACCTGGTGTTTGGGCGTCTGTGGTGTATGGTGGAGTGTATGAGTCTCCCCCGCAGTTAGACGGATATTATATATCTGTGAGGGTGTGTCCAGATGAGTGACCACCTCACCTGTGTTTTTGGGTTGAGTTGACCACATGTGGCTAATAAAGTTTTTGAGTCTTCTTTCTTTTGATTTAATCTTGTTTTTCACCTTTTTAGCCTTGTGCATCTTGTGTGATTTATTGTACGTGACGATTCACGTAAGTCCCTTTTTTGTTTTGGTACTTTATTTATGTACGTTACTTTAGTACTTTTGGTCTTGAGTTGATACCCCTTGGACCTTTGTTTACTTTTGACTTACTTTTCTGCCACCGCTTGTACCTTCTTGCTGATGTGTTCTGTGTTTGGAATGCCTCAGGTTCGGAGCTTTAGCAAGTAGTGTAGCTAGTTTTGGAGTCCTTGGGCAGCAGTGACAGCTGTGGTTTTCACCTCATCGTTGCGAGGTAGTTTGTTATTTCAGTTTACCATACTTAGTCCAGACATACTTTTATTTTATGTGGGTTCGTGTAAGGCTGTTAACCCCCACGGGGTTGTTGATTTTGGATACTTGCTAGCAGCTAGTTGTTTTCTTTATGATAGATTGGATTACTTGCTCTCTAGGATGATTTGTGCTATGAGTGCATGTTAGGTAATTTCAAGTATAAAATCTACTATTATTACTTCATATATTGTATATTTTTTAGACTCTAACTCATTATATTTAGTGACCGTAAATGCTATTTTAACTACTATTATAAACCTGGAGTCTTGCATATCATGAGTTGTTCCCTGGGGAACGTCTACACTCATGTAAGATGTTTAATCTCATGAATGAAGTATTTTTCTGCAGCGTATAAACTATTTTTCTTTCGTGGACTTGATGAGCCACCCAGCTGAGGGATATGGTTAAATGCTTAACTTAAATTGGATTTTGACTAAATCACTTAAAGATCTCTCTTTTTGTGTCCAGTAAGAGTTTTACCTGAGCGTCCGCAGTTATCTCCTGTCGACGTGGCATCATGATGCGCATTTTCCCTTACACTGATAAGTTATTAAATGCGGTGAAAAAGCGGGTTATGACAGTTGGTATCAGAGGGAGGTTGGTTTGACAAGTTGGTCGAACCAGCCAATCTGATATAGTTTTGTTTTCCTTCATTCACTTTCATACACACACCGATGTGTCATCAGTACGTCTTAGCCGAAGCATAATCATGACACTCATAGCAAGATAAGAAGTATACGTGGCATATTATTTTGTATGAGATGCATAATATGTGTTTGTATATGGATCCACCATAGGAGGCAACATGTGATGGTTATGTAGTATGGGATGCATAACCACCATCACATGGATGCCCATTAGCACGTTTTCTTTTCTCGTTGCATGCGATGTTATGTAGTATGGGATGCAAAAAATTTCATGTGTACACCGTTCATAGCATGCATTAAGGGTAAGTAGGACATAGCATTATTGTAAAATCCCAGAGCAAGTTGCAGCATAAGCAAGTGTCTTTTAAGTATGGTCTTAACTAAGTTGTGTGGCGTAGTCGTAATCTATGATTTTGATGAGTTGTTCGTTTCCCCTTTTAGAAATGCCACCAAAGCGTCCTGCGACGAGGTCAACTCACCAGTCGGAGGGTGAGTCGGAGGGTGCGCAGAGTGATGTGTTGATCGAGAGTCTGCGTTAGAGCAATGAGGCTCTGTCAAGACAATTAGTTGTAATGCAGTCATAGATTCAGTCTTTATTGTCTGCCGCTCCTGCGCAGTAACCCTTTGTGCAAGATCCTGCCATGGATTAAGTCGTACCCATTGCTCTTGCTCCTCTAGTGCCCCAAGTGATGCAACCACCAGAGATGAACTTTATTTCGTATTTCCAGCGATTGGGACCTCCCACCTATGAAGGGAGAGCTGACTTAATGATTTTGGATGATTGGATCATCTCTATCAAGGAAATGTTCTCATATTCGGGGATTGCAGAAGCCCAGAAGGTAATGATTGCAGCCTATCAGCTAAAAGGCTTGGCAAATAGTTGGTGGATACGGGAAAAGGAGAGCCTTAATGAAGGATGCTCGTGGGATTCTTTTAAGAAGATGCTGCTGAAAAAGTTTATACCCTCGATCGAGCAGGACCGCCTGATGAATAATTTCCTACATCTGAAGCAGAGACAGCTCACAGTGAGTGAATATGAGATTGAATTTAGCAAGTTGAGCAGTTTGCTCATGATTTAGTAGCTTCAGGGGAGGGAAGAGTAAAATGTTTCCTTGGAGTACTAAGAAGCGATGCCCAGCAGTGGGCATGCGCTTATAGAGCTGAAAGTTATGCTGAGGCCGTGGAAGCCGCTATGAAAGTTGAGGTGATTGAAAACTCCAAGAACCGAGGTGCTGCGGCAAGAAAGGAGAAGAGGAAAGGTGTTTAGGATGGAAGCTCTAGGGCATCTGGACCTTCTTCGAAGAGGAAAAGCGATGAGATATGTGACTTCTGTGATCGGTCTGGCCATCCTTATGAAAGGTGTTTCAGGAGGACTACCACTCTGAAGCAGCAGCAGGTGCACGCCATCCAAGGCGAACCCAAAGGAGACCTAGTATGCTCGTTCTGTACAAGGAAGGGTCGTGATGTGAGTCTTTGCTTGTTGAAGGATAAGGCTTGTTTCCAGTGCGGGCATAAGGGGCACCTGAAGTATTCATGCCCCCAGGCTCAGTCGCCACTACAGCCTGCCCCGCTCCAGGCTCGGTCGCCTCCACCAAACCAGGATGGAGGTAAAGGAAAGCTAAATGTCGTGATCAGAGAGGAAGCTCAGACCTCTACCCAAGTGATTTCAGGTTAGATTCTAGTTTATCTTTTACTCTCTATTGTTTGTCCTAGTTTTCGTTCGTTTAGTTATGTATGCTATGGTTTTAGGGGAGTTTAAGGTGAAGAATAGGTGGGCGCGCGTTCTTTTTATTCGGGTGCCACTCATTCCTTCGTGGCGCGAAGTTTTGTATATAAACATCATTTGAACGTTGATCAATTAGGAGTCTCCTTCAATGTCAAGCTTCCTTCTGGAGATCTGGTGTTATCCAATCAAGGAATTCAGAGGTTCCCTATTCATCTAGGCAATTTCCTAGCTTTTGCAGACCTGATGGTGTTGGATTTGGATGATTTCGACGTGATTTTGGGCATGGACTAGTTGTCCAAGTATGATGCGGTAATCCAATGCAAGGCAAAGCAACTGGACTTCAAGATGGACAACGGCCAACCCATGAGTGTCTATGGATTTCAGGACAAGGGTTCCCTCATTATTTCTGCGGTACGTGCTTATCGAGCTCTCGAGTCTGGTTGCGAGGTATATCTTATCTCTATTTCTGCTTTGGAAACAGCTTTTATTACACCACATCTTGAGGATATCTGGTGGTGCGAGAGTTTCCAGATGTCTTTCCTGATAGCCTTCCAGGACTTCCTCCTGAGAGAGAGATGGAGTTTGTGATAGACCTAAAGCTAGGCACTCATCCGATTGCTAAGGCACCGTACTGTATGGCTCCGCATGAGTTAGAAGAGTTACGCACTCAGCTGGATGAGTTGCTGCAGTGTGGTTTTATTAGGCCAAGTTCTTCCCCGTGGGGTGCTCCTATTTTATTCGTAAAGAAGAAAGAAGGTTCCATGAGGCTCTGCATAGATTATCGGGAGTTAAATAAGGTAACCATCAAGAACAGATATTCGTTGCCTCGGATTGATGATCTATTTGATCAGTTGTGGGGATGCGCTGTATTTTCGAAGATTGACCTTCGTTCAGGCTACCACCAGTTGAGGGTCTGTGAGGCTGATATACCACGGACGGCTTTTCGTTCCCGGTACGGGCATTTTGAGGTCTTGGTGATGTCCTTTGATTTGACTAATGCACCTTCTGCTTTCATGGACTTAATGAATAGAGTGTTCAAGGATTTCTTGGACCACTTTGTGGTCATGTTCATAGATGACGTTCTCGTGTATTCCCGTTGTGTTGAGGAGCATGCTCAACACTTACGCCTAGTTTTGTCAACCCTAAGGGAGCACAAACTCTATGCCAAGCTGAGTAAGTGCGAGTTTTGGTTACCCCAAGTGTCTTTTCTGGGTCATGTTGTGGGCAAGGACGGTATTTCCGCAGACCCTATCAAGATTTCTGTTGTGATGGAATGGAAGAGACCTTCTACTCCTAAAGAGATTAGGAGCTTCTTAGGCCTGGCCGGTTATTATAGAAGATTCGTGGAAGGGTTCTCTGTACTGTCTGCTCCTCTAACTAGACTTACACAGAAGAACACCGCGTTCATTTAGAGCGATAAGTATGAAGAAGCCTTCCAAGAGCCTAAGAAGATATTGTATACTTGTTGGGTACACTGAAAAATATGTACCAGATTTGGAGAAGCCTCATCTTACTCATTGATATACATCAATTTGTATTTGATGGATGTTTGAGTTTCATTATGCAGATGTAAGATTTGCAAGAATATCTCTAAGTACAAGTATCGACACTTGTGAAGAATTGTGTCGACACCCGGAAGTTGTGTTGACACTAGAAGAAAGGCATGTGTCAACACCCAGGAATTGTGTCGACACCTGGAGAAGAAGCTGTGTCGACACCCAGGAATTGTGTCGATACCTGAAGAAGAAGCTGTGTCGACACCCAGAATTGTGTCGACACCTGAGGCAGGAATTGTGTCGACACCTAAAGCAGAAGTTGTGTTGATACCCAGGAGTTATGTCGACACCAGAAGAAAGGCATGTGTCGACACCCAAGAATTGTGTCGACACCTGAAGAAGGTTTATGTCGACATACAGAACTTGTGTCGACAAACACTCAGCGCCATCTTTCAACAACAGCTTTACTGAGTCTGAAAGGCTTGTGTCGACACACAGAACTTGTGTCGACACACAGGACTTATGTCGACACACACTCAATGACATCTGGACATACACTCAACGCCATTTGTCAGCATCAGCTATATCAAGACCAGAAGCAGTTGTGTCGACACATAGGACTTGTGTCGACACACACTCAACGATGTCTGGACATACACTCAATGCCATCTGTCAGCATCATTTATGTCGAGACCAGAAGCAGTTGTGTCGACACATAGGACTTGTGTCGACACATACAAACAGAAGCTGTGTCGAGAAGCAGAAGAATGACTGTGTCGACACATTAGGTGTTGTGTCGACATCATCAAGGCTTGTGTCGGCACTTAGTCTATTTGTGACGACACCTTTGTCAGAACTGTCAAAAGGTTGTTACAAACCGGATTAGCCGATAATCATTGAGAAACTCTATATAAAGGATTGATCCTTGACAACCAAAGAAGTGGTAATAATTAAGAAAGCAATTAAGAGGGGACAAGTCAACACAGACCTAGAGAGAGAATTCAACAACAAGAAAGGGGGGACCCTTAAGAAGGCAGAACCTGAACAGTCTGCAAGAAAAATTCAGATCTATTTCTGAATCTAAGAAGGGAGATGTCTTAGGATCAACTACTACTCCAAGTTAGATCAACCTCATTTTGTTCAATCAAGAAGCTTTGAAAAAGCTAAGTCAGGTTGGATCTGAAGTATACAGTTTGTTCAAGAACTGATCAAGAAGCTCACAGCAAATTGAGAAGTTTTATCTGGGTGAAATTTCTGTACTTCTAAATATTCTTTTTCCTTTGTAAGATCTTCTTAGATCTGAGTTGTAAGCCTGTGTTTATAAAGGCTGAGGTTGGGTTGAGAGCCTGAGGTGTAGGACTTGTGAAAGTCTGAGTTGTAAGCCTAGTCTTAAAGGCTGAGGTAGGGCCGTTGCTTGAGGTAGGGTTCTTGAGAAGAATATGAGATAGGACTTGTATAAGTCTGAGTTGTAGGAACCTATCAGGCTCGGAGGTGTAAGATCTGTGGATCTGAGTTAGTGAAAGTAAGTTGGGCTGAATCCAGTTCTCTACTAGATAAGCGAAGGAGGAAAGTGGATGTACCCATAACTTGGGGAACCACTATAAATCTGGTGTATTGTACTATGTTGTGATTGCTGTGTTGTGAATTGTATTATATGTGATAAGTTAGAACAAGTTAATTGCCTAAATTTTATTAAAGAAAATTAGAACCTATTCACCCCCCCCCCCTCTAGGTATGTAGGCTCTTGAAATCAAGTCTTTCAAGTGGTATCAGAGGGATGTTGCTCAAAGATTGACCTAACAGTCTGAGTGAATCTCCAAGGCAATTAACAAATTTCAAGAATGGGTTCAAATGAGAATCTGAAGGAGTTTGGATTTATGAAACTGCTTATCTGCAGGAAAGAATTCTTTGGCATATGGAAGGAAAGGGTCAAGTTGTTCATGGAAGCATCTGATCTAAGAATCTACATTATAGTACAAGAAGGTCCCTTCATTCCAATGAAGGTATCAGTTCTGGATGCAAATGTTAGAACCCCAAAGAGTTATTCTGAAATGACCAAGGATAAGATCATTCTGGCAATATTAGACAAAAGAGCACAAAACATTATTGTAAGTGCTATAGATGATGCCACATTTCAGAATCTAGTGCATTGCAAAACCTCTAAAGAGATGTGGGACACCTTGATTGTCTACATAGAGGGAACTGAACAAGCCAGAGAATATAGGAAATCTATGCTAAATCAAGAATATGAGAGCTTTAGACAAGCTAACTCTGACAGCATAACTGAATGTTACAAGAAGTTCTTCAGGATAGTAAATGAGCTGATGGCCTATGGAAGAGTCTTCAGCACATATGAATTGAATGACAAGTTTCTCAGATCACTGACAAAGGACTGGGACACAAAGATATGTGCCATCAGAGAGGTGGCCAGGCTTGCTGATACACCTCCACCCACACTATTTGGAAAGCTGATATCTTATGAAATGCAGCTCACTGCCAGAAAAGAGGAGGATAAAAGCAGTAGGTCTGAGTACAAAGAGAAGTCAGTAGCCTTCAAGGCTAAAGGCACAAGAAAGGGTAGGAGAAAGTCTCCTTCTCCACCCAGAAAGAGTGCTGAGGCAGAAGAAGAAAATCATGACAACAGCATATCAGATAGCCACACCTCTAATGAGGACTTTGCTGTCTTTACAAGGCAGTTTCAAAGGTTTATGAAAAAGAAGAAATGGAGAACCAAGCCTTCAACATCCTTCTCCAAGGATGATTATTACAAGAAAAAGAAGACTCCCAAGGAGGACAGGTATGCCTCAAAACCTAGTAAACAAACTAATTCTAAGATTGTTTGTTATTGCTGCAACAGGTCTGGACATGTCATAGCTGACTATCCTGATAAGACGAAAGAGTCTAAAGACAAGAAGAAGCATCAAGTAAAAGGCAAGATGGAGAAATCCCTTGTTGATCAAAAGCAGAAGAGTTAGACAGACTCTTCATCATCAGAATCAGGAGAAGAAGATGATGCAGAATCATATGTTGGATTGTTCTCTACAGAAGAGGATTCTAGGGAATTAGAATTCTTACAAATGTTGGACTCCATAAATGGAGTTGAAGACTATTGTTGTAGAGGGCTGATGGCTCTATCAAAAATTATTAGTGCCAGGATCAGCCTGGTCCAAGTAAGGTATACAGTTCTCCCTTAGCTTTTGATTATTTTACTGGATCAGAATAAGCAGCATCAACTTCAAGAGAAGTGGATGGTTATGAATCTGAGGGGGATGTACATCAACTCATTGATGAGTATGGTGGGTTGTTGCAAGCTCTGAAGAGAAGAAAGTTTCTTATCAAAGAGCAGACCAAGGAAATTGAATCTCTTAAGCAGGCTGCATCAGAATCAGCCAAGCTGTTGGATTTGAAACTGAAGGAGGTTGCCAAACTGAAGAATATTACTATTATTCAGATGGGCACAATCTCTTTCAAGGAAAATCATATCAAGAATCTGGAGGCAAGACTTCAGAAAGAAAGAGATCTAGTGGCTAAATTTTCTAAGCCAAAGTCTGTCTTGCCTTTAATAGATAACTTCATATCTCAGAAAGGAAATACAGGACTAGGCTTCAAGAAAAGAACTAGGGCAGACAATTCTCAAAGAAAAGGCAAAGGCCCAGTTCAACCACTAGCCACAAAACCCCATATTTCCTTTAGGAAAGTGATGCGACCTACAAATAGGTATGATCATGATATTACTCATGGTTACTGTGAGTATGGAGATCTCATTGGCAAGGGTATATATGCTAATAGGCCACTCTATAGGCAAACCCATCATGTTCTTAAGGAATCTTTGGGTTATGCTGCTCCAGTACCAACTCTTAAAAGGAATGCTGGCAACAATGTTGAGAAGACTGTACCTAAGGAAAGGTACAACAGATTTAAGTGTTGGTGTTGTGGCAAGGTGGGCCACTTTGCCATAGATTGTTGGTTCAATACAAGTGTTAAAAATAAGAACAGCTTACCTATCAGAAAAGCTGCAGGTAAGCATGATAGATTTCAAACTAACAAGAACCTAGGACCCAATAACAATTTGGGTTCTAAGGATAGGTAAATATTTTTTTGATGCAGGTGAATCCAAGTGGTCATACCCCTATATGGTACTTGGATAGTGGATGTTCCAGGCACATGACTGGAATAAGAAGAATGTTGAGGGACTATACACCCACAGAGAATGGACCCAAAGTAATATTTGCTGGATCTGAAAAAGGAATCATCAAAAGATTTGGTAACATTTATAGTAATTCTATTACTATCACTCAAGTGTCTTATGTGAAGGATCTGAAACATAACCTGATTAGCATAAGTCAACTAAGTGATCTAGGTTATGACATCTCTTTCCTCAAAGGGGAGTGCCAAATAAGGAGGTCAAGTGATCAAGAGATCATTTTGACTGGCACTAGGAAAGGGAATGTATATTATCTTAACCTTGATTGTGTGTTTAACAACTCACCCATTTGTCTAGTTGCAGGTGAGAAAGCATCACAGTGTGTCAAATGGCACAAGAGACTAGCTCATCTGAACTATAAGTCAATAGAACAGCTATTCAGTATGGGGTTAGTGAGGAATGGTCCTCAAGTCAAGTGCATTAAAGAGGGTGTGTGTTCAGCTTGCCAAAAGAGCAAACAAACTAAGTCCTCTTTCCATGTACTTGATATCAAAGATTCAATGAGATGTTTATATCTTTTGCATATGGATTTGTTTGATCCTATGCCAATTCATAGTCTTGGTAGGAAAGTATACACATTGGTTATTGTGGATGACTATTCTAGATTCACATGGGTTTTCTTCTTGAGGCAGAAATCTGAAACCCCTACTATTTTCAAGACCTTTGTTAGACAAATTCAGAATGAATTTAATAATTCAGTGGTCAAAATCAGAAGTGACCATGGAACAAAATTTCAGTCTGAGTGTATGGCAAAGTTCTGTGAAGAACTTGGGATTCATCAGGAGTTCTCCTCACCTAGAACACCCCAGCAATATGGAGTTGCTGAAAGAAAGAATAAGACTCTAATTGAGGAAAGTAGAACACTACTTAGTGACACTACTCTCCCTGAGTACTTCTGGGCTGAGGCAGTAAATACTGCATGTCATGTACTCAATAGAGCCTCCATCAACAAGAAACATAAGATGACTCCCTATCAGATTTTGAAAGGCAGAAAACCAAACATTTCCTACTTTAGAATCTTTGATAGCAAGTGTTATGTCCTAGTTAATGGTAAGCACTACCAGACTAAGTTTGCTGCCAAATTCCTAGAAGGATTATTTGTTGGGTACAGCAATAATAGTAGGGCATACAGGATCTACAACTTGACTACACAAGTTGTAGAAGAATCTCTCCATATAGTATTTGATGAGACTAAGTTGATTAACAGTGAATTGTCTAGCTCTTCAGGTAGTTTTGCAGGTTTAAAGGACAGACTGGACAAGCTGACTATTAATGAAGAAGCACCTACTATGCTGAATGAAGAAAAGGATGCATGTTGTCCAGGGGGAGAACAAGGCTCACTGGATGAAAAAAACAATGAGGAGCATCGGGTTGAGGAAAATGAAGAAGGCCAAGAGGTTGGCAGATTTCCTCCAGCAATAAGAAACCTGAAGGATCATCCTGCTCATCAAATCATTGGTGATGCAAGTCAAGGTGTACTAACCAGGAGCAAGAGCATGAACACAGTTTTATGTTCAAGTTTCTTGTCATAGATAGAACCCAAGAAGATTGAAGAGGCCATGCTAGACACAAACTGGATTGATGATATGCAAGAAGAGCTGAATCAATTCAAAAGATGTAAAGTCTGGGAACTGGTTCCTAAACCAAAGGATTGCATTGTGATAGGAACCAAGTGGATCTACAGAAATAAACTTGATAAGAATGGCACCATAATTAAGAACAAGGCCAGACTGGTAGCAAAAGGCTACAGACAAGAAGAAGGGATTGACTTTGATCAAACCTTTGCCTCAGTGGCAAGGCTGGAAGATATAAGGTTGTTCTTGGCCTATGCTGCCTATCAAGGTTTCAAGGTATATCAGATGGATGTAAAGTCAAAATTTCTGAATGGTGACTTAAAAGAGGAAGTCTATGTTGAACAACCCTCAGGTTTTGTAGACTCTCACTATCCTAACTATGTATATAGGCTTAGGAAAGCTCTATATGGTTTGAAATAAGCCCCTAGGGCTTGGTATGAAACCTTGTCTACTTTTCTTATTGAGAATAAATTCTCTAGAGGAAAGATAGACAAAATTCTATTCTTTAGGGAATCTAAAGGCAAGATCATCCTAGTCCAGATATATGTTGATGACATTATCTTTGGATTTACTGAAAACAACCTTTGTAGAAAGTTTGCCAAACTTATGCAAGGGAAGTTTGAAATGAGCAGTATGGGTGAGCTGAAGTTCTTCTTGAGACTTCAAGTTAGACAGACTGATGATGGATTGTCCATATCTCAGTCTAAGTTCACCAAGGAGTTGATTAATAAATATGGTATGGACTCAGCCTTCACCATGAAAACTCCAATGGGAATAAGTATGCCTATAGGCAAAGATGAGGCAGGAAAACCTGTTGATGAGTCTTTGTATAGAGGGATAATTGGCTCTCTACTCTACTTGACTGCTAGTATACCTGATGATGGCCGCGGAACAGAGACCGACTGTGGTTGGTTCGAAATGGTCAGATTCCGCGGACCGGTTAGAAGATCGAGTTTTCTAACGAAAGGAGGCAAGCGCACCTATCGCAAGTAGTACTCGGTATTCGGGAAAATACCGAGGTCGTATTATTCTCGGGGACGCGTTGATTATATCTACTCTCCCAGGAACACTATTATCTTACTAACAATAAGGTGGAATTTTTTTGTTTAATTAAAACGGAAAGAAAGAAAGCGGAATTTTACTAAGTTAGTTCGATGACGGGTTAACGCTCGGCATCGAATCGGATTAAGACTAAAACAATTCTTAACAATTATTAAACTTTGTTTTTAAATTAATAAAAGGCACTTGGCCGTGGAGGTTCCAAGAACATGAGCTCACCTTGGTCTAGGGATATCGCTCACCTGGGCGCTAAGGCTATTCGACCGAACGTTAGTCCGACGAAGGATTCCCCTTAACGTCCGCATTACGCTAAGAACCCCGCTATTGGGTGGGGAACCCAATCCGGCAGAACTACGTTTCTCCTCTTTCGAGGGGGCGTACGCGGTTCTCTTTACCCAAGGGGGATCGGTCCATACGTGCAGCCTCTCGGCGTCACGTATGGATAACGGAAATAGAGCCCACACATCGATTATGTGGTCCTATGCGTCGTTAACCCGGGGTAAACCTTAAGTCCTTAAATTAAGATAAAAATAAAGTTCTTTAATTATTTCAAATCATTTTTTATGTCCCAATGCTCTTCGATGCCGAAGGCTAAAAGAAATTAGCCACTCATCGGTATGGGGACGGCTTTATGTTTTTAAGTGAAGCGTGAGTGTAAATTTAAGTTCTGAACAATTATAAGAGAAAACATAAAAAAGGCGATTAGATAAATTGAAAGCTAATTGATGCAGGCACTCACGCACACTTCAAAACCATAAAGAAAATTATAAAAAGCAAGACCTACTCAAATGAGTAGGCGGTAAATAAAAGCACGCCATTGAACTCTTAACGAGTAGGCGGAAATAAATGCACACACACACACACTCTTCTTAATTGAAGAAAGCGATAAATAAAGCGGTAAAATTATCTCCTACACGCACGCACTCTACATAATTGAGAAAGCGATAAAATTGCAAGTCCCGGCTCAAATGAGTGGGCGGGAGTAAATTTATCTCATACACACACACACTCTACTTGAAAGTAAAACACACACACGCACTCTACAGAAAAGTAAACGCACGCACACACACTAAGTTTTCCTACTCAAATGAGTAGGAAGAAAATGAAAGCAGGGCGCCATTTAACTCTTAACGAGTAGGCGGAAATAAATGCATACACACACACGCACTCTACAGAAATGAAATAAAGCAGTAAAACCTAACTCATACACACACGCACACTTGCAGAAATTTAGAAAAATAAAGTTGCTGAAAAATTTATACAACTGCATTTCTACCGCTAGAATGCGGTAGAAATGCATAAAAAGTGAAAATAAAAATTAACCGAGCTAAAAGGTTTTGCAAATAAACGCAAAATGAAAGTTGACGAAAAATTAAAACAACTGCACTTCTACCGCTAGAATGCGGTAGAAATGCATAAGAAGATGAAATAAAAATTAACCGGACTAAAAGTTTTGAAATTAAAAAGATAAAAACAAAGTGAGCGGAAAATTATAACGACTATATTTTCATTCCTATATTTTTATAAAAACTCCTAAAAAGTGAAAATAAAACAAAAAGGGGACAAAAAAGTTTTACAATCCTAAAGAGCCTAAGTTAAAGAAAAATGAAAATAACACTTTTAGGAGAGTTTTTATAAAGCCTTATGAATGAAAAAATAGGAAAAAAGGAAAAGCTAAATCAAAAAAGGTGCGGGAAATGAAAACTAGACGGACGGCACAACGGCTAGAAAAGCCGAGAAATCCTAAATCTAACTAAGTTATGAAAGCAAAAAAAAATGAAAACATAAAAGAAATACAAAAAGAGGAACGAAAAATTACTTAAGTAGGCGCATTCAAATGGATTATCCATACAAATTAAGGGAGAAAGATTCATATTTTATTAAAGTAAAAACCCTAATACAAACTAAGAGAGAGAGAGGGGGGAGAAAATCTCCTTACATAAGTTTGGAATCCAAATGGGCAGCACCTCCCCTAAGCAAAGTGGTCAAAAAAGTGGACAAAATAAGCTTCCTGGAAGCTGTTATTTATAGACATTTTTTCGGGTTGGTCACGCCCGTGACTAGGGCGTGACAGGGGGGCGTGTCGACACTATTCACGAGCTGACCGGTTGACTTGACTGGAGCTTTGACTTCTGGGTGAAAACGTGGCGGTCACGCCCCAGGTCACGGGCGTGACAGGGGGGCGTGACCAGGAGAGCTGGCAGTTCGATGTCGGCAGAGTTGACATGTTGACCAAGCTTGCGGGTCGGCCTCGACACGGGCGTGACAAGCATTTGACACGGGCGTGACGCCGGGCGTGTCGGGCTGGGTTTGATGATGGCCGATCGTCGAGCTGGCATCTGTGGTCGGCGATCGTCGGGCTGGGTGACACGGGCGTGTCAGGCAATTTTTCTGACTTTTCTGGAATTTTTTCTGGAATTTTCCTGGAATAAAAATTAAGCTAAGTTAGAAATAATATTTACAAAAACAAGCAATTTATTGAATTAAACTAATAAAAAAAGACAAAAAATAAACGAAACGGACTTAAATAAAATACGAAAATATAGGTATAATTACAACTCATCAAACACCCCCATACTTAAGCTTTTGCTATTCCAGAGCAAAAGTTTGAGGTGAACTTATAAGGAATAATGAAAAACCCTAAGTTCTACTACCGCTAATTTAATTATAAGAGAGAATAAATAAAAATATACGGGGTATAAGAGTTAAGTCCTAAAATTATTTAGATGATTTAAACAGGGCAAACGTTTTGGCCAAAAGACTTCTTGATGTAATCAAATAGAAAGCAATAGTTGTATTGGTTAGATTAACAGAAAATAGTTTGGATTTATACGAACTTTAGCTTATAGGAGTGTTATTGGAAATAATGCAATTTACGAATTATGCTCTCAAAAAGATTTTTGAATTAATTCTAGAGTCATAAAATTGGCTAAGGGGGGTTGATGTTGGTTTATGAAGATGCTTGGATTTTGAGGCGAGGTTATTTTTTCTCGAACCTCCATTTTTTTTTTTGATTTGGATGTTAAAGGAAAACGAAATCTTATTTTCCTTAACATAAATTTTTTTCTTCTTCATAAATAAAAATAACCCAATGTATATGTGTTGGAGTAATGAATTTTATCCTCTTACTCCGTAACGTATAATCTTTTAATTTATTGGGTGCCTATGTTTACGGAATGAAATCTTATTCCCATTGACATAAGATCTTTTTGGGGAAATAATTTTATCATACCAAGTAGGTTATGATAGAATAGGTAAGGGGAGAAAAGAGAACTAGATTTTTAATTGAAAAATAATTGAGAGCAACCTTTATAAATTGTACGTTCCAATTTTTCAGAAAGCTAAAAGTAAGCATAATTGAATTCTATAGTCGTTATTTTCTAACATGGTACAAATGCTCCTATCTATGAAAAATTAGAAGTAGTGCCTAAAGCGAGTCCCCTATTTTTAACAAAGTATAATAAATTCTTTAAAACTTAACCCCGGCTATTTAGATTTTTCAATCTATAATTAACAAACGAATAGTGAACAAAGAATTTATCAAATTCGCATATAAATAAACTCAAAACGAAAGTTTTGGATAGCAATAAACTCAAGAATGAAATGTTTGATTTATTTATTTCATACCAAATTTTTTGAAAAAAAATTTTTTTTTTTTTTTGAAGTTATGTTCCTTTTTTTTTTGTAATTTTTTGTATTTTTGTATTTATATCTTTAATATATACATACTAAAAAGAAAGAAAAGAAAAAAAAAGCGAGAATAAAAAAAATTTTTTGGATATTTTTTTTTTTTTTAAGTTTTGTGAATTTTTTTGTATTTTTAATGAAAATTTCATTCTATTTACAAAAATTTGGGAAAAATTAAAAATTTTTACAAGGATGAGAGCGAAAAAGGGAGAGGGGAAAGAGAAAGAATATTTACAAAAAGTACTTATAGAATTTATTTACAAAAAATATTTACAAGAATATTTACAAAAATATAAACTAGGCTGCCGCGAGATGACTCGTTATGTGGATGGCTCGATGAGCCGGATCTCGCGGACAAAGCTAAAAATAAGTAAAAGTTTCAAAAATGAAACTTCAAAAATTTTTAATTAAAAGTAAAATTTTTTTGTGTTTTTGTGTTATATATATTTTTTTTTTGTTTTTTTGTTTTTGTTACTTTTTTTTTTTTATTGATTTTTGTGTTATATAATTTTTTTTTGTTTTTGTTTTGTTTTGTAAATGAAAAAAAAAGAAAGTACGAAAATATGAAAACACCCCCATACTTAGATCCAACATTGTCCCCAATGTTGTATGCTAAGCATGAGGAACAAGATAGCAGAAATATGTACAAAGAAGGGAAAAAGAGGGGGGCAGAAAACGTCCCTGATCCGCGCGCGGGGAAGCCCACTAGAAACCCTGCAGTTATTAGAAAAATAGAAAACATAATAAATAAAGACGTAAAAAAAGATAGACGTGGGGTGCCTCCCAGGAGCGCTTTGTTTATAGTCGCGTAGCTTGACTATAGTGGCGGGTTTATATATGGAGAAGGGTTATGGTTTCGCTCCTACTGATCACAGGGTCGCCCGCTATATAAGACTTTAACCGATTACCGTTCACCTTAAAAGTGCCTTTTTCGGGGTGGGAGACGAGTACGGTCCCATATGGCCAAACCTCTTCAACCTTGAAGGGGCCGAACCATCGCGATTTTAGCTTACCCGGGAAAAGCCTAAGACGTGAATTGTAAAGAAGGACTAGATCGCCCGGAGAAAAGATTTTTGGGGTTTTAATATTTCGATCGTGATAAAACTTAGAACGCTCCTTATAGAACTTATTGCTCTCGTAAGCGTTCGCACGCCATTCATCGAGCTCGTTTAGTTGCAGTTTTCTATTCAGAGCGGCTAAGTTAGAGTCGAGGTTTAAGAGTTTTAATGCCCAAAGTGCGCGGTGCTCCAATTCTACGGGTAAATGGCACGCTTTGCCATAGACTAATCGAAACGGGGTACAACCAGTAGCGGTTTTGTACGCCGTACGATACGCCCATAACGCGTCGTCAAGCTTAGCGGACCAATCTTTCCTATTAAGTGAAACGGTTTTTTCTAATATGCGTTTTATTTCTCGATTTACTACCTCAACTTGGCCACTTGTTTGCGGGTGGTAGGGGGTGGCAAGTTTGTGCGTGACTCCATACTTAGCTAACGTCTTAGCCATGAGAGCGTTACAGAAATGCGTACCCCTATCACTAACAATTGCGCGAGGCGTGCCGAAGCGAGAAAATAATTTTTTTAGAAATGTAACGACGACTCGCGCATCGTTGGTGGGGAGAGCTTGCGCTTCCGCCCACCGTGATACGTAGTCGACCGCCACTAAAATATATGAATTTTTATAAGAAGGAGGTAGGGGGCCTACAAAATCTATGCCCCATAAATCGAAAACTTCGCATTCTAAAAACATATTTTGGGGCATCTCGTCTCGACGTGAGATGTTACCCGACCGCTGACAGCTATCGCATGCGCGCACAAAATTGTGCGCGTCTTTGAAGAGAGTGGGCCAAAAGTAGCCCGCCTCTAGCGCCTTCCTAGCGGTCCGGTTGGCTTGATAGTGCCCCCCGGCCGGACCCTCGTGGCAGTGCCTCAATATTTGCGTGCACTCCACTCCCGCGACGCATCTTCGAACCGCTTGGTCCGCGCAGATACGAAAAAGAAACGGGTCATCCCAAAAGAAATTTTTCAAGTCGGAAAAGAATTTCTTCTTTTGATGACTTGAAAATTCTTTTGGAAGAACCCGCGCGACCAAATAGTTCGCAAAATCTGCGAACCAAGGAGAAGATGACGAAGACGAACGAATGGCGAGAAGACGTTCCTCGGGGAATCTGTCATTTATTTCAGATTCGACGAGCGCTTCCGCACCGGAATTATCTAAACGGGAGAGGTGGTCTGCCGCAAGATTCTCCGCGCCCTTCTTATCCCGGATCTCCAAATCAAACTCTTGAAGGAGGAGAACCCATCGAAGAAGGCGGGGTTTTGCATCGGTTTTGGCTAGTAGATACTTAAGGGCGGAGTGATCGGTAAAAACGATAACTTTAGATAGCGTAAGATACGAGCGAAACTTATCGAAAGCGAAAACGACGGCTAAGAGTTCCTTTTCCGTCGTCGTGTAATTCACTTGTGCGGAAGTGAGCGTCTTGCTAGCGTAATAAATAGGATGAAAATGTTTTTCTACGCGTTGTCCAAGAACGGCGCCTAAGGCAATATCACTAGCGTCGCACATGATTTCGAACGGAAGGGACCAATTAGGGGCCACTAGAATCGGAGAATTGATAAGCTTTTGTTTTATAAAATTAAATGCAGACTCGCAGTCGCTATTAAAGACAAAAGGCGATTCCTTTTCCAAGAGGTGTGTAAGCGGCTTTGTTATTTTTGAAAAATCTTGAATAAAACGTCTATAAAAGCCCGCGTGGCCTAAGAAACTCCTAATGGATTTTATGTTTGTCGGCTGAGGAAGTTTTTCAATAATTTCTACTTTGGCCTTATCGACCTCTATCCCCTTAATCGAAATCTTATGGCCGAGGACCAAACCTCCTCGAACCATAAAGTTACATTTTTCCCAATTTAAAACAAGATTCGTGTCCTCGCATCGCTGGAGGACACGATCAAGATTACGAAGACAATTCGGGAAAGAGCATCCGAATACAGAAAAGTCGTCCATAAATATTTCCATAATATCTTCTACCAGCTCGCCAAAAATTGCTAGCATACATCGTTGGAATGTAGCTGGCGCATTGCAGAGGCCAAATGGCATTCTTCGATAGGCGAAGGTGCCAAAGGGGCAGGTAAAAGTTGTTTTCTCTTGGTCTTCGGGGGAAATGGGGATTTGGAAAAACCCCGATAAACCATCGAGAAAACAATAAAAAGGATGACCGGAAAGACGCTCAAGAATTTGGTCGAGGAACGGTAGTGGAAAATGGTCCTTGCGGGTGGCATCATTAAGTTTGCGATAATCGATGACCACGCGCCAACCCGTAACAGTACGAGTTGGGACGAGCTCGTTGTGCTCATTCGCCACTACGGTTAGACCGCCCTTCTTGGGCACGACATGAATGGGACTAACCCACGCACTATCAGAGATGGGATAAATAATCCCCGCATCTAATAATTTAATTATCTCAGCTTTCACGACGTCTTTCATGTTTGGGTTAAGACGTCGCTGGGGCTGAATGGTTTTGCGGCAATTATCGTTTAAGAAAATTTTGTGAGTGCAGAAGGAAGGGTTAATCCCCTTTAGGTCAGAAATTTGCCACGCAATTGCGTGGCGATGTTTAAGCAAAACCTCCAATAAATCGGAGGTCTCCGAATCGCTTAAATACGAAGAAATGATTACCGGGAGTGTATCATTTTTCCCCAAAAAGGCGTATTTTAGGGATTCGGGTAATGGTTTGAGTTCTAGGATGGGAGGTTCTTCTAGTGAGGTTTTAGTGCTAATGTCTTTCGAACCAATTGGTTCAAAAGGCATGTTCGTAGACTCGTCCTCATCGCAATAAAAATTTTTGAGAGAAAAAATATTTTCGTTTAAAAAAACGGACTCGAAAACCGGGGAAGAACTATCTCCATAAAAAGAATCTAAAGAATAGCAGAAATCGTCGCTCGGCGACGAGTCTTCCATAGAGGATTTAATAGAAAAAGTAACTTGGTCGTCTCCTACCCGAAGGAGAAGCTGACCATTACTTACATCAATTAACGCACGTGAGGTCGCGAGGAAAGGGCGACCAAGTATTATTGGTACGTTGGCGTCTTCCTCGATGTCCAAGATGACGAAGTCCACCGGGAAGGTGAACTTGTCTACTCGGACAAGGACATCCTCAACAACCCCGATGGGGAACCTAACCGAGCGATCCGCTAGTTGGATGCGCATATTGGTAGGAGCAGGAGTACCCAAACCTAAACGCAGGAAGAGCGAGAACGGCATCAAATTAATGCTCGCGCCTAAGTCTGCTAAGGCGTATTTTACTAATACATTGCCAAAAAGGCACGGGATGGAGAACCGTCCCGGGTCGTTTTGTTTTAAGGGCAATTTACTAGTAAGAGCCGCCGAGCAGACAGCATTGAGAGATATATGCGAAATATCCTCGAGTTTGCGTTTATTAGAAAGTAATTCTTTTAAAAATTTCGCATATTTAGGCATTTGCGAGATAGCCTCGCAAAAAGGAACATTAATGTGAATTTGTTTAAGTAATAAAATAAATTTTTCGTATTGCGCGTTAACTCGCTCTTTATCTAATTTATGCGGGTAGGGCAACGCCTTGTTTAAAATAGATTTTTCAATTAAAATCGGTAAAGGTTGCGTAGACGAAGAAGAGGGAAGAGGGGAAGGAGGTGAAATTTGTACCTGAGGATCGATCCGTTTTGGATCGACCACCTCCTTACCGCTACGGAGGGTTATAGCGTTGGCGGTTTCCCTTGGATTGGGCTCCGTGTTCCCTGGCAGTGCCCCCATGGCGCGTTCTGACATGAGTCGCGCCAGCTGTCCAACCTGGAGTTCTAAATTTTTTAGCGATCCGGTGATGTTCCGGATATTAGACTCGTTGGACGCGACATAACGATTAAAATTTTCCTCCACCGAGGATGGCTTCATAGGAGGGGGAGGAGGAAGCGTCGGCGCAAAAGGAGGGGGGGGGGGACGCTGCGCGTTGTTCGGGTTGCTCCAGGAGAAATTCGGATGGTTCCTCCAACCCGGATTATAGTGGTTACTATAAGGGTTGTTTTGAAATGAGGGACGCACCGGATTTCCCATGTAGTCCACGAATTCGTCGACCACGCAGACGTTGGAGGGGGGGAGAAAACAAGGCGGAGTGGAGGAGGAAACAGACATCTCCGCCACCTGCTTAGTTAGCCTTTCCACTTGGAGGGCTAGCTGAGCGGTGGCATCCACTTCAAAAATGCCCGCCTGCTTAGGGCGCGCCCGCGGGACGTTCCACTGGTAGGCGTTCACCGCCATTTCCTCAAAAAGGGCCTGGGCGGCCTCGGGGGTCTTGTTGTTCAGAGTGCCCCCGGCAGCCGCGTCAATCATTTGACGCGTCTGACTATTCAGTCCATTGTAAAAAATTTGTACCTGCAACCACGTTGGCAGAGCGTGGTGCGGGCACCGGCGGAGAAATTCCTTAAAGCGTTCCCAAGTCTCGTAAAGAGACTCGGAGTCGTTTTGGACGAACGAAGATATGTCCGCCCGCAGTCTTGCAGTTTTCGCGGGCGGAAAATACTTCGTAAGGAATTTTTCGGCCAATTCCGCCCAGGACGTGATGGATCCCCGCGGGAGGGAGAGTAACCACGCCTTTGCCTTGGACTTAAGAGAGAACGGAAAAAGGCGCAAACGAATGGCGTCATCAGTGACGCCATTGATTTTAAAAGTATCGCAAATCTCAAGAAAATTAGACAAGTGATTATTGGGGTCCTCATCCGGCTGTCCGTCGAACTGCACGGCATTTTGGATCATCTGAATCACACTTGACTTAATTTCGAAATTATTGTTGGCCACAGCGGGCCGAACAATACTCGACCCCGTATCATCCAAATTGGGCCGAGCGTAATAAGACATAGTACGCTCGACCAGTTGGGCATTATTCGGGGGGTCGGCCATAGAAGAAGAAGAGGGTTCTCCGATAGATTCTACGGGGTCTGAAAAAGGAATTCGACGGAGAGATCGGATACGCGCAAGAGAGCGGTCGATCTCGGGGTCGAAGTCAAGATTTTCAGAACTCGAAGGTTGTCCACGGGTCATATACCCCAAAAAAAAACGAAAAAAGGGGGGGGGGAATTTTTTTTTTTTTTTTTTTTTTATAAAATTTTTTATTTGAAAATAAAGTAAAATTAATAGAGTCTGGATTCAATATAACAACCGTGCTCCCCGGCAACGGCGCCAAAAACTTGATGGCCGCGGAACAGAGACCGACTGTGGTTGGTTCGAAATGGTCAGATTCCGCGGACCGGTTAGAAGATCGAGTTTTCTAACGAAAGGAGGCAAGCGCACCTATCGCAAGTAGTACTCGGTATTCGGGAAAATACCGAGGTCGTATTATTCTCGGGGACGCGTTGATTATATCTACTCTCCCAGGAACACTATTATCTTACTAACAATAAGGTGGAATTTTTTTGTTTAATTAAAACGAAAAGAAAGAAAGCGGAATTTTACTAAGTTAGTTCGATGACGGGTTAACGCTCGGCATCGAATCGGATTAAGACTAAAACAATTCTTAACAATTATTAAACTTTGTTTTTAAATTAATAAAAGGCACTTGGCCGTGGAGGTTCCAAGAACATGAGCTCACCTTGGTCTAGGGATATCGCTCACCTGGGCGCTAAGGCTATTCGACCGAACGTTAGTCCGACGAAGGATTCCCCTTAACGTCCGCATTACGCTAAGAACCCCGCTATTGGGTGGGGAACCCAATCCGGCAGAACTACGTTTCTCCTCTTTCGAGGGGGCGTACGCGGTTCTCTTTACCCAAGGGGGATCGGTCCATACGTGCAGCCTCTCGGCGTCACGTATGGATAACGGAAATAGAGCCCACACATCGATTATGTGGTCCTATGCGTCGTTAACCCGGGGTAAACCTTAAGTCCTTAAATTAAGATAAAAATAAAGTTCTTTAATTATTTCAAATCATTTTTTATGTCCCAATGCTCTTCGATGCCGAAGGCTAAAAGAAATTAGCCACTCATCGGTATGGGGACGGCTTTATGTTTTTAAGTGAAGCGTGAGTGTAAATTTAAGTTCTGAACAATTATAAGAGAAAACATAAAAAAGGCGATTAGATAAATTGAAAGCTAATTGATGCAGGCACTCACGCACACTTCAAAACCATAAAGAAAATTATAAAAAGCAAGACCTACTCAAATGAGTAGGCGGTAAATAAAAGCACGCCATTGAACTCTTAACGAGTAGGCGGAAATAAATGCACACACACACACACTCTTCTTAATTGAAGAAAGCGATAAATAAAGCGGTAAAATTATCTCCTACACGCACGCACTCTACATAATTGAGAAAGCGATAAAATTGCAAGTCCCGGCTCAAATGAGTGGGCGGGAGTAAATTTATCTCATACACACACACACTCTACTTGAAAGTAAAACACACACACGCACTCTACAGAAAAGTAAACGCACGCACACACACTAAGTTTTCCTACTCAAATGAGTAGGAAGAAAATGAAAGCAGGGCGCCATTTAACTCTTAACGAGTAGGCGGAAATAAATGCATACACACACACGCACTCTACAGAAATGAAATAAAGCAGTAAAACCTAACTCATACACACACGCACACTTGCAGAAATTTAGAAAAACAAAGTTGCTGAAAAATTTATACAACTGCATTTCTACCGCTAGAATGCGGTAGAAATGCATAAAAAGTGAAAATAAAAATTAACCGAGCTAAAAGGTTTTGCAAATAAACGCAAAATGAAAGTTGACGAAAAATTAAAACAACTGCACTTCTACCGCTAGAATGCGGTAGAAATGCATAAGAAGATGAAATAAAAATTAACCGGACTAAAAGTTTTGAAATTAAAAAGATAAAAACAAAGTGAGCGGAAAATTATAACGACTATATTTTCATTCCTATATTTTTATAAAAACTCCTAAAAAGTGAAAATAAAACAAAAAGGGGACAAAAAAGTTTTACAATCCTAAAGAGCCTAAGTTAAAGAAAAATGAAAATAACACTTTTAGGAGAGTTTTTATAAAGCCTTATGAATGAAAAAATAGGAAAAAAGGAAAAGCTAAATCAAAAAAGGTGCGGGAAATGAAAACTAGACGGACGGCACAACGGCTAGAAAAGCCGAGAAATCCTAAATCTAACTAAGTTATGAAAGCAAAAAAAAATGAAAACATAAAAGAAATACAAAAAGAGGAACGAAAAATTACTTAAGTAGGCGCATTCAAATGGATTATCCATACAAATTAAGGGAGAAAGATTCATATTTTATTAAAGTAAAAACCCTAATACAAACTAAGAGAGAGAGAGGGGGGAGAAAATCTCCTTACATAAGTTTGGAATCCAAATGGGCAGCACCTCCCCTAAGCAAAGTGGTCAAAAAAGTGGACAAAATAAGCTTCCTGGAAGCTGTTATTTATAGACATTTTTTCGGGTTGGTCACGCCCGTGACTAGGGCGTGACAGGGGGGCGTGTCGACACTATTCACGAGCTGACCGGTTGACTTGACTGGAGCTTTGACTTCTGGGTGAAAACGTGGCGGTCACGCCCCAGGTCACGGGCGTGACAGGGGGGCGTGACCAGGAGAGCTGGCAGTTCGATGTCGGCAGAGTTGACATGTTGACCAAGCTTGCGGGTCGGCCTCGACACGGGCGTGACAAGCATTTGACACGGGCGTGACGCCGGGCGTGTCGGGCTGGGTTTGATGATGGCCGATCGTCGAGCTGGCATCTGTGGTCGGCGATCGTCGGGCTGGGTGACACGGGCGTGTCGGCCGATTGACACGGGCGTGTCAGGCAATTTTTCTGACTTTTCTGGAATTTTTTCTGGAATTTTCCTGGAATAAAAATTAAGCTAAGTTAGAAATAATATTTACAAAAACAAGCAATTTATTGAATTAAACTAATAAAAAAGACAAAAAATAAACGAAACGGACTTAAATAAAATACGAAAATATAGGTATAATTACAACTCATCACCTGACATCATGTATGCAACATGTGTCTATGCTAGGTACCAAGCATGCCCAAAGGAATCTCATTATACTGCTATCAAGAGGATTTTGAGATATCTTAAGGGCACACCTAATCTAGGTCTTTGGTACCCTAAGAATAGAGATTTCTTACTAACAGGCTTTTCAGATGCAGACTTTGCAGGGTGTAAAGAAGACAGGAAGAGTACTACAGGAACTTGTCAATTCCTAGGTGGAAGGCTGGTGTCATGGAGCAGCAAGAAGCAAACAAGTGTAGCTATCTTAACTACTGAGTCAGAATATATAGCTGCAGGCAGCTGCTGTGCACAGTTGATGTGGATAAAGCATCAACTTAAAGACTATGACATCAAGGTAAGTAGAATTCCACTATTCGGTGATTCTACTAGTGCTATTTCTATTGCTGAAAACCCTATTTCACACAGTAGAACTAAACATATAGAAATTAAGTTTCTTTTCATCAGAGAATATGTGGAGAAGGAAGATATTAATCTAGAATTTGTGAACACAAATAATCAAATTGCTGATATTTTTACAAAACCTTTGGATGAAACTAAATTCAATTATTTTAAAATTGAATTAGGTATGTTGAACCTAGAATAGGTCAGCACAAGCTTTCCTAAATAAAATATGTAAGTACAAAATTTCTCAGGAAATTTGGTTAAGTAAGAAAGTTTGTGTCGACACAAGCAAATTGTGTCGACACTCTCAGTATGTTGTGTCAAAACATAAACAGAATTTGTGTCGACACAAGAATTGGTGTCGACACACTCTATCGATACTTGATTAGCCTGTGTCGACACTGACACAAGTATGTCGACACATAGACATGTCGACTAAAAATAAGTTTTTTTCGAGACCTAAGTCTTTTATGTCGACACATGTAAAACCATGTCGACTAGTATTATGACTAAGTTAGGCGTGACTTTTGACCTACCCTTTACCTGTAAACTATAAATAGGGGGAGACAAAATCTGGTCGACTATGCCTTCAGATTTCTCGACTCTAGACCTTATGTCAACATAGATATTCACTTCTCTTCTCTTCTCTCTCTCTCTCTCTCTCTCATCAATGGCACCCCACCAGGACGATAAGGTGAATGAAGGTTATGAGCTGGTTCGTGGGGGATTCTCGACAGCTTCTCAAGAAATCCAGGGTGTAATTACCCTAATTTCGGAAAATGGTTTGGAGTTCTTGGTCTCAGAACCAACAAGAATTTGGAAAAAGGAAGTACTGGAATTCTACTCGTCAGCAGCTGTGGATACTGAGGGAAAGAAGATCAAAGCCACAGTTCAGGATTCAAGAGTAAAATTCACACTTAAGACGATCAGGAAATCGCTCCAACTTCCCAAGACTAAGGATGATGATGAAATAGTTCCATCCATGACAAAAGATGCACTAAGTTGGTGCGGGCTGAATCCTAATACCAAATTTGGATCATCTATTACCAAAAAAGGGATTAATTCCCAAGGTAAGTTTCTTTCTGAAATCATAGGCAAGGTAATTCAGTGCAAGACTGGTGGACATGACAGAATATCTACCTATATGTTCAACCTAATGACCAGTCATATTCACTGTAAAAACTGACTGGTCATCAGTAGTATTTGATAAAATCCAAGAAGGAATCAAGAAGCCAAATCTGGGAAGGATCCTAAGATTATGTCTAGCTTCAACTATCCCAGATATTATGAACCAACTACCAGGATCCAAGATCAGCCATATGAGGAGGATGGATGTAAGGATTCTATCCAGAAGGGATAGAGTATTCACCAAAGAGGTTTCTACTCCACAAAAATAAGTCAAGAAGGATAAGAAAAAGAAAGAAATTGTTCAGCAAGAAGAATCCTCCAGTGATTCTGAAGAGGAGGTAGTCTTCAGTTCAGATGAAGATCAATAACCAAAAGAAGCTCAAGATCTAGTAGAGAGCAGTCGGCACCCCAATCAACAGATAGCCTCCACTCAAGGGGGAGCACACCTTGAACCAGCAGTACAAGACACTGAATTATCTGAGTTGCCTGCCCAAGGGGGAGGCATTGCCGAAGCAACTCTGGAGAGTGAGTATGCTGCTGATATAGTGATGGACATTGTATCAGATATAAACAAAGAAGCACTGGAAATTGCTGAGAAGGAAGCACAAGATGTGCAGATGAAGGATACAGCTCAAGATGAGCAAGTAAGTATCTCCTTTATAGAGAGGGCCTTGGACAAAAATCTTGATGTCCAGGGAGAACCTTTTGTTTCTCAAACTAATCTTGTTCCTCCTATTCAGATGCAGTAGGAGGTAACTATGGAAGAGTTGTTTCCTAATTTACCTGCAGCAAGGACTAAGGGGGAGCAGCAAATAGAAGAAAAGAAACTGCCAAGAACTGAGGGGGTGGAGCTATTGAATGCCCCTTCTAATAATGAAACAGTTGATATAGAAAGCTCATCACAATATTCTGATGATGAGGAAGCCTCTATGGCTAAGAAGAGGAAGATAGTTGCAATTAAGAAAAGGAGCTCAGGCTACAAGAAAGCCTTGCAAACTGTCACACCACCACCTGCTCCAAACATGGACTTCAGTTCATTACTGGTCCAACTACAAGTCAAATTGGATGAACAAAGGCAGTACTTAGAGAAATATGTGGATGAGGCACATAAGGAGATGCACTTCCAGCTAGCACAGGACATCAATTCTATTAGATTTGAAGTCAATTTGCATAAGAAAGAGATGACAGATTGCTTCTATAAGGGAGGTAAAGTTGTAGTATATTTGGCTAAGCAACAACAGCTAATAAAAACTGAAGTTGAGGACATAGCATTTAAGCAAGGATATATCTTAGAAAATCAGTTCAGGTCAAATGAAAACCTCAAGGACTCACATGAAGAAATTCTCAAAAAACTGGGAAATATTGCTACTGATTTGAAAACTGATGTCTCCAAGCACATTCAAGCAAATCTAGCTGTTGTCCAAACAGCCATTGAAGCCTCTCAAAAGTCTATTTCTAATAACCTGACTAAGTTCAAAGCCTACTACAAAGAAGGTACAGAATATCTGGCTGATCAAATAAGGTTTCAAAAGACTGATCTGAGAGATCATATAGTCAGAGAAGTCATAAAGGGGGAGAGAATATTAGTCAAAGCCAGCTCTGATCATGCAAAATGGGTATCTAATACCATCAGAGCTACACTTGGATTTCCACCCCTATATGAGGATGATAATACTGCTGAGTATGGAGTGCAACCTGCCTACATTGAGGGAGATCAGCCAGAGGTTGCACAGGTCATTTATCCTCCAGCTGACTTTGACATAGTCCAACAAGAAGTTCAGATAATGTATAGCCCTCCACAGGAGGCATAGAATATTATCATTGAAAAAGTAGAAATGTTAGAGGTTTTCAAGGAAGCTCAGAAGGAAGCACAGCTGTCCAAGAAAAGGTTTAGAGAGCAGGCTGAGTTGAAGCCTGATTTTGAGCATTGGAGCCCTACTTCCAGGAATATTATTTTGACTGCCTGGAAAGCTGTGAAGGACAAGACCCATGATAGGGGTAAATTGTATTCTGAGCAAGAGTGGAACAAGTATCAAGCCAGGCAAGAAGTCATTCTTCAGTACAGGAGGAGTGTAAAAGCTGGGAAGATACCTGCTAATGCTCTGGAGCCTAACAAGTACTTCTCAAAGCCTTTTCACTATTTTGAAAGGCTAAGGATAAAGGATGAAGAACTGAAGAAGAAGGATCTGAAAGAGAAGAAACCAGCTGATAATACTGAACCTACTACGCAGGCTAAGATCAGATCTGGGAAAGGAATTGTAATTAAGGAGCCTAGTCTATCTTAGGATATATATGTTAATGTCTAGAACAATGTAATCTTTTGTTTTTTTATTGTTCTAAAGAAAAACATGTAAACCTATAATTTTCTGATTAATGAATGAAATCAGTTTCAATATTGATTTTAGTTGATGTCCTGCAGTGAAATTTAAGTACATCTATTTTTTTCTGTGTTTTATTATGAGTGATGTATATCTTTGACTAAGGGCTATGACTTCTCCAAATAGGAGGAGATTGTTGGGTACACTGAAAAATATGTACCAGATTTGGAGAAGCCTCATCTTACTCATTGATATACATAAATTTGTATTTGATGGATGTTTGAGTTTCATTGTGCAGATGTAAGGTTTGCAAGAAAATTCTCTAAGTACAAGTGTCGACACTTGTGAAAAATTATGTCGACACTCGGAAGTTGTGTCGACACTAGAAGCAAGGCATGTGTCGACACCCAGGAATTGTGTCGATACCTGAAGAAGAAGCTGTGTCGACACACAGGAATTGTGTCGAAACCTGAAGAAGAAGCTGTGTCGACACCCAGAATTATTTCGACACTTGAGACAGGAATTGTGTCAACACCTAAAGCAGAAGCTATGTCGACACTCAGGAGTTATGTCGACACTAGAAGAAAGGCATGTGTCGACACCCAAGAATTGTGTCGACACCTGAAGAAGGTTTGTGTCGACACACGGGACTTGTGTCGACACACGGGACTTGTGTCGATACACAGGACTTGTGTCGACACACACTCAGCGCCATATTTCAACAATAGCTTTACTGAGTCTGAAAGTCTTGTGACGACACACAGGACTTGTGTCGACACGCACTCAACGACATCTGGACATACACTCAATGCCATTTGTCAGCATCAGCTATGTCAAGACCAGAAGCAATTGTGTCGACACACAGGACTTGTGTCGACACACACTCAACGATGTCTGGACATACACTCAACGCCATCTGTCAGCATCAGTTATGTCGAGACTAGAAGCAGTTGTGTCAATACACATGACTTGTGTCGACACATATAAACAAAAGCTGTGTCGAGAAGCAGAAGAATGACTGTGTCGGCACATTAAGTGCTAGGTCGACATCATCAAGGCTTGTGTCGACACTTAGTCTATTTGTGTCGACACATGTGAAGTTATTTGCTGAGTGTTTCCTGGTGAGTTATAAAGTCATTGCAGACTCAGCTGTCGACTGAAGACTTAACAGCTATCATAAATAACAAGTCTGACACCTTTGTCAGAACTGTCAGAAGGTTGTTACAAACCGGATCAGCCGGTAATCATTGAGAAACTCTATATAAAGGACTGATCCTTGACAACCAAAGAAGTGGTAATAATTAAGAAGGCAATAAAGAGAGGACAAATCAACACAGACCTAGAGAGAGAATTCAACAACAAGAAAGGGGGACCCTTAAGAAGGCAGAACCTGAACAGTCTGCAAGAAAGATTCAGATCTATTTCTGAATCTAAGAAGGGAGCTGTCTGAGGATCAACTTCTACTCCAAGTCAGATCAAACTCATTTTGTTCAATCAAGAAGCTTTGAAAAAGCTAAGTCAGGTTGGATCTAAAGTATACAGTTTTTTCAAGAACTGATCAAGAAGCTCACAGCAAATTGAGAAGTTTTATCTGGGTGAAATTTCTGTACTTCTAAATATTCTTTTTCCTTTGTAAGATCTTCTTAGATCTGAGTTGTATGCCTGTGTTTATAAAGGCTGAGGTAGGGTTGAGAGCCTGAGGTGTAGTACTTGTGAAAGTCTGAGTTGTAAGCCTGGTGTTAAAGGCTGAGGTAGGGTTGTTGCCTGAGGTAGGGTTCTTGAAAAGAATCTGAGGTAGGACTTGTATAAGTCTGAGCTGTAGGAACCTATCAGGTTCTAAGGTGTAAGATCTGTGGATCTGAGTTAGTGGAAGGAAGTTGGTCTGAATCCAGTTCTCTATTGGATAGGCGAAGGGGGAAAGTGGATGTACCCATAACTTGGGGAACCACTATAAATCTGGTGTACTGTATTGTGTTGTGATTACTGTGCTGTGATTGCTGTGCTGTGAATTGTATTATCTGTGCTAAGTTAGAACAAGTTAATTGCCTAAAATTTATTAAAGAAAATTAGAACCTATTCACCCCCCCCCACCCCTCTAGGTGTCTAGGCTCTTGAAATCAAGTCTTTCAGTACTGCTCCAGTTTTAACTTTACCTATGGAAGGGGTCGAGTACGCTGTGTATATGGATGCATCACACATTGGACTTGGTTGTGTTTTGAGGCAAGAAGGAAAGGTGATCGCATACAAGTCTAGACAATTAAAGATTCATGAAAGAAACTATCCTACGCATGATTTGGAATTTGCTGCTATAATCTATGCGCTGAAGCTTTGGAGACATTTACTATATGGTGCACCTTGCAAGATCTATACATACCACAAGAGTTTGAAGTACATCTTCACCCAAAAGGAACTAAATTTACGCCAGCGTAGGTGGTTAGAGTATGTGGCCGATTATGACGTGGAGATTCTCTACCATCTAGGAAAGGCTAACGTAGTAGCCTATGCTTTGAGTAGGAAGACTGTCAAAATCTTCAAACTATCTGTACAATCTTTGGTGGAAGAATTCTTGTTGATGAACATTGAAGTTGGGAGTAGTACTGTATGATAGTTTTAACTTCAAGACAACCTAAACACCTAGAGGGGGGTGAATATGTTCTTATCCTTGTTTTACCTTAAGGCAGAGTTTAGCTACAGATCTTTAATATAAAGCTTAAATCTCTACAGCTATCACAGCACATACAATCACAAAAACTATAATAACACAAGCATCACAGATTGTACACAGATTTATATTTGTTCCTCAAGGTCTGGGTACATCCACTTTCCCCCTTCACCTATCTAGCAGTATGCTAGATTCGGCCTAACTTCTTCCTTTATCTCAGATCCTCAGATCCTACAGCTCAGAACCCTGAAAGGTTCCTACAACTCAGGCTAACAGCCCTACCTCAGCCTTGCCACAAGGCCTACAACTCAGAGAACAAATTCTCCTACAACTCAGGCTAACATCCCTATCTCAGCCTTGCCACAAGGCCTATAACTCAGAGAATACCTTCTCCTACAACTCAGGCACAAACAGCCCTACCACTCAGAGATCAAAATCTCCTACACTCAACCTTTATAACATAGGCTTACAACTCAGATCTATGAATAGATCCTACAAAATTTGATAAGGAATTTTATAATCTCTTACCCCTGTTAAGAGAGAAGGGATAAGGACTTTCTTGATCAGCTTCTTGATGAGGCTGATGGTTGAAATCAACTTGATCTTAGCTTTCTTCAAAGTTTCTTGAATCTGAACTTAGTTGGGTTGATTTCCTTTGAATATAACTGACTGGCAGCTTCCTTCTTAAATTCCAGAAATAGATCTGAATCTTCTTGACAGATTAGTTCAGTATCTGCTTCTTGAGAGACCTGTGATTGTCTCCTTCTTGACTTGAACTAGCTGGATCTCTCTCTCTCTCTAAACCTCTTGAAGATACTTTTGAATTCTTGATTGAATTCAACTTAGACTGAAACTGAGTGGATGATCACTTCAGAATGTCTTCTTAGATCTTCTCACGAAGATCTTCTTCTGTGCCTTTCACTTTCTTGATCAGAGATCTTTCTCACAATAGTTGTGTTTTTGTGTGTCAATAATGAATCATTAATTAATAATACGCTTCTTATGAATTCATCTATATATATAGACTTTATCCATGGTAACCGGCTGATCTGGTTTATAACTAACTTCTGACAAGTCTGACAGCTTCAGTAAACCTGTTATAACTCATAGCTGTCAAGTCATCAAACAGATCTTGAGCCTTTGTCTTTGTCAGCAAAGCGTCGAGACTAACTGTCATAAAGTGTCGAGACCATCTGTCAATATGTGTCGACACAAGTGACTTAAGTGTCGACACAGACTTTGGTGGTGTCGACATAGCTGCCTTGATGTCGACACAGCTTCTTGACACTGCTTCTTGAGAATGTGTCGACACTGATTATTTGTGTCGACACAAACACTTCACCATTCATCAGCAATCAACTTGGTCTAGACTCAGCTGTGTGTCGACACAAGTCCTGTGTGTCGCACAGTTGATGTAGACTCAGAACATAGCGTGTGTCGACACTGCCTCCAGGTGTCGACTCAGTTGTTGTCGACTCTGCCTCTGTGTGTCGACACAGCCTCCCGGTGTCGACATAGTTGATGTCGACTGACTATTTCTATGTGTCGACACTGCCTCCCAGTGTCGACACAGTTGATGTCGACAATGCTTATGTGTGTCGACACAGCCTCCCGGTGTCGACACAAACTCACTGAAGTGTCAACACAGCCATTTCCAAGTGTCGACACAATCTTACTGAAGTGTCGACACAACTTCCTCAGGTGTCGACACATTGACTTAGAAATTTTTCTTTGCTTTTTAGCACATTCTTAACCTGCACATATAAACTTAAAACAACATCAAATACACCTTGATGTATATCATTGAGCTAAGTGAGGCTTCTCCAAATCAGGTACACATTTTCCAATATACCCAACACTGTACCTGCTAGGTTGGAAGCAGAAGAGCCCTCTTGGATTTCCCTTACCAGAGTATACTAGAAGGATGACCCTGATTTGTTGCATCTCTGGAAAAGAAATAAGAAAGGAGAGCTACCTGATTTTTCTTTGGATGAGTTTGATACTCTAAAATACTGTGGTAGATTTTGTATTTTCGCTTTTAGTGATATTCAGGCTAAGATTTGTAACGAAGCTCATGGTTCTAGTGTTGCCTACCATCCTGGTTCCACCAAAATGTATAAAGATCTAAAGCAAATTGTTTGGCGGTCGGGAATGAAGAATGATATAGCAAGGTTTGTGTCGGAATGTTTCATGTGTCAGCGTGTTAAAGCAGATCATAGGAGGTCTGGTGATAAATTAACACCACTTGATATACCCAATTGGAAATGGGAGAGTATTTCAATAGATTTCATCACCGGTCTACCGAAATCTCCTCGTGGGCACGATTCTGTTTGGGTAATAGTTGATAGACTGACTAAATGTGCTCACTTCGTGCCATTTAAGATTGGGTATTCTATGAAGAAGATAGCTGAGTTGTACCTACATGAAGTTATCAGATTACATGGAGTGCATGTTAGCATTGTATCAGATCGAGATTCCAGATTTACGTCTCGTTTTTGGAAGAGTTTACAAGAGGGGTTGGGTACCGATTTAAGGTATTCCACCGTCTATCATCCGCAGACAAATGGCCAGACGAAAAGGGTGAATCAGATCGTGGAAGACGTGATAAGGTGTTATATTTTAGATCATGGTGGTGCTTGGGATGAACCTCTCAGACTCATGGAATTTGCTTATAATAATAGTTATCAAGAGAGTCTGCAGATGGCCCCGTTTGAGGCCTTGTACGGGAGACGTTGTAGGATGCCTTTGTTTTGTGCTGAGGTTGGAGAGAGACCGTTGCTTGGTCCGGAAGCTCTTGAAGAAATGAATTGTGTTGTGACACATATTTGAGAAAAGCTCTGTATAGCACAAGAGCATTACGAGAAATATGTTAATCAACGAAGGGTCGATCTGGAGTTCAACGTTGGGGACATGGTTTTTCTAAATGTCTCTCTGATGTCAGGTGTTAAAAGGTTTGGAAGGAACCACAAGTTGGACCCCCGGTATGTGGGACCTTTTCAAATTCTTAAGCGCATCGGAGTGTCAGCTTATAGGTTGGATTTGCCTGCTACCTTCCCTGATGCACATGATGTGTTCCATGTGAGTCAATTGTGGAAGTGTGTTCGTAGTGATCGTCAAGTTCTTGACTCGGAGCCCTAGATTCAGCCCAATCTTTTGTATGTGGAAGAGCATGTTCGTCTGTTGGAATCTCAAGATCGAGTGTTGCGGAGAAAGACAATTCTTATGCTCAAGGTTCTTTGGAGAAATCATGACGTCGAGAGCGCGGCGTGGGAATTGGAGTCGGCGATGAGGGAATCTCATCCGCACCTCTTCCCTTAGTTTCTGGTATGACTTTTGCTTTTGGATGTGTTTGGCTTTCTCGTTTGGTTTGG